>OZ024822.1:86047822-86442822 GCA_964016985.1 Anodontia alba
AAAATATCAGAATTTTTTATATCTGAAAATTTTCAATGTTTGGTGGTAAAATTTTCAGTAAATTTGAATAGGCGTGTTTTTGTAATGATTTTAGCCATAAATGCACAATATTAAATAATCTGCAAAAGTCGAATTGATACACTTTCAAAGGAGCTAACATTGAAATACACCTGAAAGATCTTGTCATAATACAAAGGGCGATAACTTTTTCAAATAGGGAATTGCCTCTACAGTACTTGAATTAATATTTAAAAACTGAGGACTACTTTTAAAGGATGGAATTTGCTCCCGAAAAGAGCAATTCTTTCCTCTAAGAGTAGACGCATGATTGAAAGGGGGGCAAATATTCCTATGTCAGAATTATTTCCCTTGGAGGTCAACGCCAGAGTATTTGAAGAGCCACTTCTTTTATTAAAATTTCACAGTAAGACAGTAAGAGTAGTTGCTGTGGTAGTATAATATGGTGTATTATGTGTATTATTAAAATGGAAGGAAAACAATTATTTTGAGAGAAAAAAAATGCACAATTAAATTCTCAGCCAGTTTTATGCGTCTTATGTCATTAATAATTCTCGGCAGTTTTCTTCTTTTTTTTTTTTTTTTTTTTCTTATGTCATTAATAATTCATTTATTATTGCGTTATGCGACAAATGCACCGTCATTGAATTTTTACTGATTTTTTTACCTTTTTGTTTTTAGCTTCTTAAATCCATCAACCTAGAAACAATTTCTACATTATGGTTCACGTATGGACACCAACGGTAATAGGTACAATACGGTTTCTGATTGATTAATAATTGAATTAATGCGGTGTTTCTAGCATAATTGATCACCAAAGATCTGTCATGTGACGGAAGGAATTTCTTTTTTCTTCAAAACATTCACCTGCTGAATTTAGCCACGTTAACAGACAAAATTTTATTTTCTCCTATTACTCGCGAAAAGAGGGAATAAAAGGGACCTGGCATTTCGTACTGAGCGTCTCTTTATGAAATGATTTGCATGAAATTTCATGTCCTATTTTCTACAGAAATTTTGAAAAGAATCATTTACGTTTCTCTGTTTATTTCCCCACCAGTGCTTTTTAGATGGAATACGTCCTACTGATAGATGGATAGAGACGTTAGTTAAAGAAATTAAAAGAGAAAACAAGTGTCTATTATAATGTATTTTATTGCTGTTTTACGACTCTGCATGTTTAATGTCAATTTGTTGGACTTGAAGAATTTCTACTGATGATTTAGTTATATAACAATATATCAAAGACGTATTTTCTAATTACTCTGTAAGTAGTATAGGGCAGCACTATGGACACGGCTTGTCCATAGTGCCGCCCTATACTACTTCTGTATACGTTACGTTAACACAATAACAGTGGAGTCCCCTTATCTCGACCTCGCTTATCTCAAATAACCGTTTATCTCGAAGTAAAAATCTGGTCCTTGTTTTAATAAGGAAACTTAACAGGTAATAAAATATTGTGGAAAAGAGGAGAAATTGCTCCTAAGGAGCAATTTCTCCTCTTTTCCACAATATTTTCAGTATATCTCTAATTTCAAGAGTCAAATTATATATTCATCTGTGAAATGTGGTTGTTCGATTTATTTATTTTTTCCTCAGTTCTGCAAATCTGATATGTCGAGGTACGGATATTTCGAAGTATTTAAGAAGAGTTCCTTGGACTTCGAGATAACGACAGTCGCCTGTATGTATAATGTGCACATCTGGGGCGTATCTCTTGATAAGCAAACTTTAACAACAATATTAAGATTTTGCTTCTTTATGCACATAAAATATAAAGAATATTCATTAGACACGCCTATGGCATTTTCACCATATAGTATAGGAAATGGAGAATACTTCAGTTACTAAGCAAATTAAGGCAATTGTATACAGTAATAAAAGATTGCTAGAATTAAACAATGCGTTGAAACCCGTTTAAAAACAGCAAAATTCTAAACATCCGTTTAAAAAAGTATACCTGCTTTCACTATACATTATTGGGGAATAATGGTGGGCACATTAAATATTAGACAATTTATGGTTATACTGTCGAATCTTGTTATCTCGACTTCGCTTATCTAGAATAACCGCTTATCCCGACGAGAAAATCTGGTCCCTGTTTTAACATGGAAATCTAACAAGAGAAATTGCGCCTAAGGAGCAATTTCTCCTCTTTTCCGCAAATTTTTTCAGTATATCTCTAACTTCAGGGGTCAACTTACATATTCATTTGTGAAATATGATTATTCAATTTATTTTTTTCCTAAATTCTGCAAATCTGATATGTCGAGGTACGGATATCTCAAAGTATTTCAAAGAGTCCTTTGGACCGAGATATCGAGAGTCGACAGTATATGATATGCAACACAGAGAAACGGGTCATAATCGAACAGCGAAGGCTAAGATTAGCTCATTATAACATCCAATCGTTTGTTTGTTTTTTTAATTTGAATATTAGTAGTATAGGGCGGCACGTGGCGCCCTATACTACTAATATTCTAATGTAAATGCATTACGAAGACACGCCTATTCAAATATGTTAAAAATTTTACAACCAAAAAAAGGAACATTTTGAGATAAAAATTCTGATATTTTTCATATTTCTTCTCAAAACATAGATTGTGGGTACGCGTTAGAACCGCTTCGCCGAGGCGGTTCTAACGCGTACCCACAATCTATGTTTTTTTAGCGAAATAAGAAAAATAATGTATACCCATGTAAACCCCAGTTTTACAATATAAAAGTGGGGTTTAAGGGGGTAAAAATTATATAGGCGTGTTTTCGTGATGGTAATTTGTTTAACTCCGATACAGTTTCCAATGGAAAGACACTTTAATGCAAAAATAAATAAAAAAAAACAAAAAAAAACGAAAATGCTCTGAGATACCCGAGATTGATATTAAAGCGCAAGTTAAGATTTTTTTTAATTGCTTTTAATTTCTACAGAAAAAAAAAATGATTAAATGATGCAATCACAAATTTTGACGGATATATGGGATGGGCGAAGTTATTAACTTACATGGTTTGGTTTAACTTTGAAACCCATAAAAGGTCTTTAAACCATTCATCAAAGAACCTAAATTTTTTAAAACAGAAAATCACGAGCTTATTGAACGCTCCACCAAGTTATTGAACAATTTCAGATTTATCTATCTAAAAAAAAAAAAAAAAAAAATCAAATGTGGAAACAAATCAACGAGCCCGCTGAAAATCTTATCGAAATAAAAGCACAAAAAATTAATCAGATATTAGCAAATTAAGTTTTCTACCCATTCAACCATTACCACTCTCTTTGCTAATTCAGCAGACGACAAATAGATGATATATTTCTTATTTTGTTTTTCAGAAAACAGGATTTAACATTTCATGCAAATTGTCTCCACGAGACAATTTGCATGAAATGTCAAATCCTGTCTCCCCGGAAAAATAAGAAAAATATTTCAAAATGTCGTCTGCTGAAAAATTTAACCACATTGCTTGGGTTATAAGCGACTAACTACTTTTTATCTTGTAATTACTTTAACGCCCAATAAAACATATAATCCACTTTGTTGACGGAAAACAGTTTTTGATCGTTAGGCGCTTCAGTGGTTGAACAAGAAAATTAAACAGATCTAGCTTTAGTTTGTTCAGCCTTAACTAAATCCTCCAAGATCTACGTTGGAAGATCATAGTGCAACCGTTATCAAAGAAAAAAAAATTAAAAAAAAAAAAGAAGTAAAATTAAACATAACAAAAGAATTGTTGCTAAAAAATTAAAAAAAAAATATATATATTAAAAGAAAAAATATTAACCCCGTGAAGCGTTAATCATTACTACAGCTGACGACACTTTGAAATTTGTCTATCACTATTTTTCGGGGAAAATAACGCTTGGCATTTCTAAGCATACGATTCACATGAAATGTCAAGCCTTACTGTCCCCGAGACTACCAGGAATCCCTACAGCTCTTTCAGAGTGCTTAAAACAGCATTTGTAATCATTTTAACACCAATATCCATAAAGGAAAAATTTAAATTGAAGTAAAAATGTTGCTGTAATGTTTCTTTCTTTCTAAAAAAAATGTACATCTAAGCTATCTTCTTCATTATTCACTGAAATTATGTCTGGCTATTTGGATATTTTCTAGCCTCAAATTTGTACAAGTTTATTAAATCCGATATTTATAGCTGCCGAAGTCAATTAGATCATTTTCAATTTGTGGTTTCAATGGCCGCCTACTATAACAGTCATATAAATTGAAGTCTTGCATGAAATGACTTTCAAATCTTTCAAATTGTGTTTTGTGTAAACATTATATTAAATAAAATGTGTACAAGTATTATATCAAGGATCGACACAATTATATTAATTTTCTGACTTTCTAAATCGTATTACTCAAAGAGGATTTTTTCGAACATTGAATGATTTACAAAGTTTTATAAATAGAGATGATCTCTAAATTATGAAAATAAATTATGAAAATGGACTGACTATAATGACCGAGACACATTAGCGTATCAACCTTAACACTTGTCCTGCTGAACCCGGATATACCCTGCCTTCGCAAACAGTGTAGATCCAGATCAGTTGGCTTCTAAGAAGCCAACTGATCTGGATCTGCAATGTTTGCCATTCAGTATGTGAATTTATATCAACAATCTGGATCAAGTAATCTGATCGCCTGAAACTTTTAAAAGGGCGTGGCATCTAAATTTATTCAGCAGGACAAAGGTTAAGTATTCGGACGGACATGCCTTAACAAACAGTGTAGACCCAGGTCAGACGCCACAGAACACAGCGTGTGTTTGTCACTCATCTAGCAGAATTTAGGCACATCAACATGTCCATGATTAAATGGACGTGTTCGAATTTTAGAACAAGTGTGTTGAGGAATTTGGGTACCCGAATATTTAGGGTAAATACAAACTATCAAAGAAGGAGGAGAAATGTTACTAATTTTAATACACAATAGCTCCATACATGCTGAAATTCAACAGCAAATTGTGTTGATAGCAAAACAAGTCTGAAAATTTTAGTGACCATAGCTCAAAATCAGATAGGGTAGTCACATAATATTTTTATTATTTATTATTTATTTCTCCACGAAAACGTATATTGTGGGTACTCATTAAAAGCGCCTCATGCGCTTTTAATGAGTACCCACAACATAATGTTTTCGTGGAGAAATAACAAAAAATGCCAGCAATTTTTGGTTGGAAAAAAAATAGTCCCTTATCTGGATCTACGGTGACTCGTTAATGAAACCACAAAATATAAATCGATTTACAGTATCATCACCACATACAGGTCCATAACTTAATCATCAAAATCAAGACTAAAACTGACCAATTGCTAAAAAAATAGCTCTAAAAAAACTACAAGCTTTCTAGGATATAGACGAAATTGTTTTTTTCTTAGAGTTAAAAGAAATACTCTACAGCTCCCCACCCCAACCTCTTCCCTCATGTTTTTATTTGGCAATATGCTATATAAGGAGCTTGATTATCTTTGAAATGGCTCAGATATATTATTTACCAGGTCTACGCTGGTGCAAGGGCATTTTTTTTCCCCCAGATAACTTCTAGTTTCACTTCAAAGCAACCAATCAAGACAAACACTCTCGACTATATCAACTGCAGAATTGCTTGAAAATATTTGGATTTTTACTAATTCTGGTAAAGACAATATCAGAAAGAGACAAGAAGAACTGTTTGAAATATTTACTATGGAACTACAGTCTTGTAGAACGGAAGCGGTGCCACGCGAGATTTGGTAGTCTAGGATCTTCCCACTACATCTCCCAACTTACAGAGTGCCTGGATATTGTACTGGACAATAAAATCCTGGTTGGATTTGGCATGACATTGCACAGACTGGTCTGTGTTTTAGTTGATCACAGTTACTGTTTTACCCCACAGTCCTAATACTGTCTCATGAATAAAATTTATGTAAATATGCCTACCTGAACTCTTGACTCCACGAGGTCCAGCCTCATGGCGAGTGCTTCTCTCATGAACACATCCGGGTAGTGACTATCCATAAACGCCCGTTCCAACTCCTCGAGCTGCCAGCCCGTGAAGTTGGTCCTGGTCCGACGTCGTTTTCCTGACTGACCGTCGCTTTCATCGGAACTGTCTGAAATTAAAAATGATAATGATTCATGTAATAATAATAATAATAATAATAATAATAATAGTAATAATAATAATAATAATAATAATAATAATAATAATAATAATAATAATAAAAGTAATAATAATAATAATAATAATAAAAGTAATAAAATTATGAAATTGTCTAGTTAACTGAAATGCCGTATTCTTTACATTTAAAATATTCCAACAGGCAGGCCTGAGCGAACGCGGCGTCTGTTCAGAGTCTACTCTGTTTGCCACTTAGATTTTAGAAACATCAAAAAATAGTGAAAGCTGTAATTTTAGGACAGGAATGGTTAGGAAGGTGACTGAATATTAAGGGTAATAAAACGGTAACCGTTTAAACAAATAGTAAACATTGTATGGGTGGGTAGGAGATGATGTTCCCAAATGCAAACAGCAAAGGGCCCACCATACCGCACAGTTCACTCAGGCTAGGTCCTTTGAATTCTAAGAGCCAAACTTTTAATGCCAACCTTTTCTGAATAGTGTAGAAATAACTGATCTTTATAACTGGTTACCATATTTAACCTTAATGTTCGGACAGACATGCTGAAACAAATATTGTAGACCCATGTCAACTTGTGCTAAATTGTTCCAAGTCCACTCTTCTACCTTTACTGTGTCTAAAAATTATATAAGTTGCAAACAGTGTGGACGCTTATCTGTGTATAAGTTGCCAGCTGTGGACACTTACCTGTATATAAGTTGCAAATAGTGTGGACACATCAAACGCAGACTCCGCATTCTGCGCGTCTGATCTAGGTCCACATTATTTATTCAGGCATGTTTATCCCAATGCTTAGGATAAATACTGTATTTTATAACTGTTTATCTGCTACTTGCTACAAATTAATAAATAAAAAAATATGACACCGTAGTTTGTCGAAAATGTATCCAAAAACCATTTTAACTCATTTATGCCGAAAGACCTCAAATCGTTGGACAGGTCACTTTCCGATAGAAGGGATGCCAGTTTTGTTTTTGTTATTATTATTTTGTTTTCAAGAAATTCCCGTATTTAATGCAAACAGTGTAGGCCCTGATCAGACGACGCGTTCTGCGGCGTCTGATCTGGGTCTACACTATTTGCCAATGTCCCTTTTTAAGGGACGCTAGGCATAAATGGGTTAAATAAAAATAAACAATGGTTAAACATTAAAAAACACGTAGTTCCAACTAATCCTATGTAATCATATAAATATTTTTTGTTAGCCACGAGAACACATGTTGTGGTTATTACTGACATGCGATTCTAATTTGCAGATGCGATTCTTATATGTGCTACAGTGTGTGTTTTGATGTATGCCAACATATTTAAGTTCGAGAAGCGTGTTTATTTACTATTATTTTAATTTATTTATTTATTTATTTATTTATTTATTCAGCAGCTGGGTTAGTTCAATATTGACTACATATTTGCCCATAGGAAAAGTATATTTTTAACCGGTAACCGTCCAAGGCTACTTCCACAGATCACATACAGTAGATTCTAAAAGAAAATTTCAGTGACAGATATATAGCTCATCAAGAAATAACTAGGAAAATAGAAGAACAGGAACCCTTATTACTACCACTAACTAATCATGCAGCAGCATAAAAGAACAGTTGCGAACAGTGTATACCCAGATCAGACGCCGCACATTGCGGCGTCTGATCAAGGTCTACACTGTTTGTAATCTATAAACATATTAAGAAAAAACAAACACTAAAATTGGGAATGGACCCGTTCAAAAACAAACCAATAAAATTGGGAATGGGCCTGTTCAAAAAGGGAGCCAGAAAAGTCCACTGGACATTAGTAGATTAAAGAACAAACGATCTTACCTTCATTTTTCATATAACTATCGTCCTTTCCATCAGATATGCTACTATTGGGTGATAAAGCTAGATTTTTCCTAGCAGAAAGACCATCCATAGAGAAATTCACTTGATTTGCCACTAAAGATTGTGCATAATCGTACGAATAATGTCCTTGTGTTGCTAGCGCCAGCGCTGCGAGATTTCCCGGGTAGTGTCCATACCCAGGGAGCTGATAAAGCATTCTTAGAGCATTGGCCTGCGATGAGGCCAAGTATCCAGCAGGGGCATGCATGTTAGTAAGTCCAGAAATCATAGAGTTATCACTAAAGGTTATCATTACCACACTATTGTCACACACCTTGACTTTACATTGTCATATAACTAACCCGCTCATGAATATTTATCGATCAGTATGGCACGCTGTCAGCCAATGCGATACCGCGGTGAATAAATGGGCGTGACGGGGAAAAGTGAAAGCTTCAATCACAAATTGAGCGAATCAATATCGGAAAATATAGAAACGCCACATCGGATCGCTTTATCCTGAAGCAAAAACATATCAGAACCTATGTTTTGAGCAAATTGCTGGAGTCAGCGATGATAAATGTGACACTAATATTAGACTTTAGATAATGTGATATTACTTGCTACAGGGAAAAAAATAAGAGACTAATAGATTTCATAAACACAATTTAAGATCAAAGCAAAGGAATAAAAAATTATCGAAATTTTAATTTTTACAATAAGATTTGATATTTGTCATTAATTTGTAACAAGAGATTGATGTTGTAAATTGCTGCAAATAAAACACTTCAATGTTAAAATGTACAAAGTTAAATAATCTAGTGTGGGATCTTTGAAAATAATCACTGCTCTGCAACTTATTATAAATGCTGCGTCTGTTATTATTTTCATCTTCACCATCATTATTATTTCATTAGAATTAAAAATCAAAGTGGAGAAAATCTTTTATGATTGCGTGTGTGCTGCATAATAATAATAAAAAGAAAATACAAAAAAAAACAAAAAAAAAAACAAAAAAACAAGGGCTTCTAAATGAAAAAAAAAATGGAAAGCTGTCTTGCTTCTTACTAAATGTCATTAAAAATAAATAAATATATATATATATATATATATATATATATATATATATATAGATATATATATATATATATATATATATATATATATATATATATATATATATATATATATATATATATATATATATATATATATATATGTATGTATATATATATATATATATATATATATATATATATATATATTATATATATATAGAGAGAGAGAGAGAGAGAGAGAGAGAGAGAGAGAGAGAGAGAGAGAGAGGATTAAAAGTAGTTTTGACCCCGTTTTTTTTTTTTTTTTTTTTATATATCATATCTCAAATATTTAAAACTGTTGTATTTATCTTAAATTTACACATATATAGAATACGAATATAATTATGAGAATATAAATATAAAAGTGCATGTAGAGATTTTTGCCATGTTGCGTCTTATTGTAACAAACATAAATAATTAAAAACTAAATTTTGCTTTGATCTCTATGACAACAAAAGTGAAAACATTTGTTTCACTGTAGTTCAGTCCGTCAAAAATAAATAAATAATTAAATAAATGAATAAATAAATAAATAAATAATTGACTTTTGCTCTGAAGTTTCTTATTACGACAAACTGAAAAAAAAAAGCAAAAGTTTTGTTTACTTTTTATTAGACTGGCTCCAGTGTCCAGTGACTAATTTTTTTTCTAATGATCCTGTTTGATAATCCACTAAAATAAAACCAAAAAAATATCATGACTATAAAGGCTGGTCACTAATGACCAGCCTTTATAGTCATGATATTATTTTGGTTTTATTTTAGTGAATTATCAAACAGGATTTTAAGAAAAAATATTTAGTCACTGGAGACTGGAGCCAGTCAAATTATATACGAAATAAATGACAAAAGAAGTTTTCGCCGCTTTGCTTATAATTAAATAATGATAAAATTTTAGGTAAAGAAAGAAAGAAAGAAAGAAATAGCTTAAGCAATGTTCGAAGTTTTTAAATTGAATACTTTAGAGGCCCACATCATATAATTAAAATAAAGCGATACTGAAAGTATTAAATGCCTGCATTTGCATGTTATGCAAATAACCTTCTGTTTCAACGAGCTTAATCTGCATGCTGAGTGCAAATTGTGCAATATCGTTTACTAATTATCACAAAATAATGTTTGCAGCAGGCTAAATGGCCACATTTTTTAATGTCTTATTCAGCGGGTCGTCAGCTCGACCTCTTTATAAAAGTTGAAGAAAAAAGTGATTTCCACAGATTTTAACTGCAACAAGTCTGTCTAGATAGGTTGATAAAATCAGCCACAAACAATTTCCATCTCACATTTAGAACCAGATGACTGTCAAAAATAGATTATACCCGTAATTTTATTCTCCATCTCGAGCCCATAAACCATACTCAACTACCACTTAGTTGTTAATTTGCTGTTTTCAGTATTGATTAAGAGATTATTCTTTTACCGCTTAGCACGCTGGGTAAAAAAAAAAAAAAAAAAAAAAAAAAATCAGTAGACGACATTAAAAAAAAAAAAAAAAGAAGCTTTTTACAGAAAATTGTATTGACATTGCATGCAACTTATCTCCTATAAATGTTAACATTTTTTCTTTAAAAAAAATCCATAAAATAGGATTCGACATGCCAAACCCAACTTTATGGGAAAAAAAAATAAATAAGAAAACAATATCATAAATTTGTCCACCGTTGATTTTGCCCAAGATTGCTTAAGGTTAAGGCATTCTTTTTTTTTTTTTTTTTTTTTTTTTTTTACAGAAATAAATTTATATATAATAAATGAAAAAACGATTTAGGTTATTATTTAAGGTATATGTACATTTTACTTTTAATATATAGAGTGAAGGTACCAGCCGTCGATCGGGGAATAGTTGTCGATCAGAAATTAGATATTATGAGCTATGAAAAAATGTTTATATTATTAGGCTGATCGCAAACCCACCGATACTTCCGAGTAGCTAAGATTTTCCTCCTTTTTTCCCATCGAAAACTTCTAGGGCTTGTGCCCAGTCATCACGAAAACATGCCTATATAATTTGACTCCTTTAAACCCCACTTTTATATAGTAAAACTGGGGTTTATAGGGGTATACATTATTTTTCTTATTTCTGCTCAAAACACAGATTGTGGTACTCGTTAGAACCGCCTCGCGGAGGCGGTTCTAACGAGTACCTACAATCTATGTTTTGAGCAGAAATATGAAAAATATCAGAGGTTTTTATCTGAAAATTTTCAGTTTTAGGAGGTGAAATTTTCTACATATTTGCATAGGCGTGTTTTCGTGATGAAAACTTACAGTATTATGTGCGAACAAGGAAAGACCAGGTCATTCATGCAGTCTAGTCTATAAATATATTATTTGTACAATTTTGTACATGTTTAGAAATAGTCATACATACAAAAAAAAAACAAAACAACATGTATAATTGAGATTCAGAAAAAAGTATAAAGACTTAAATTGTGCAGTAATATTATTGTGAATAAATGCACTGGCTTGTTTGAACATATAGCGCGTGCATGTTTTCTTGTAAAGCAATTTTAAGTTCAGGTGAATATTTTGTCCTTGTCTAAAGAAAAAAAAAAAAAAAAAAAAAAAAAACAAACAAAAAAAAACAACGATTATTGCAAGAACAATACCTGTTCCATCCTTGATAAAGTTTTATTTTCTGTGATAAATAGTGAAACATTCTTAAATATTGTCTGCATTTTATTTATAATCAACAGTTTAATGTTTAAGACATTCACATTGAAACCTCTCTAATATGCTTGCACAGAGCTAGATCCTGTCCCATTTAGTCAGGGCGGTTTACTAGTGCAGATTATATTTCATTTCCTTTGGGATCATTGGGCACATTGTGGAATCTCTTCATTACTGCTTATGAAGAGTCTCAATAAAACCGAGACTCACATTTTCTTATCTGTAGTGTGTTCTTTGTTTCCAAAGGCAATCTTTTTGACGTTTATTTTACTACACAAAAAAGTTTTCACAGACTATTTCTGAGGTTTTAAACACAACCATAAAAATGAAACTCTTCATTTCCTCAGAATTCAGGCACATAGTAACACCATTAATCAATTTATAGAGCGAAAATTGGAAATCAACAGGGTCAGACATGATGTGGAAATTCTCTTGACTATCGTTGCAAAATGAGGGTGACAACTGTTTTGCTAGACATTTTTGTACTATAGCATATGGGCAGTGCCATGTGAAAACGTGTCTTCGAGCATATGTGGACAGCGAAGGCCCAGATCAGCCTGCGCATCCGCGCAGTCTGATCAGGACCATTGCTGTCCGCAAAAAAAAAAAAAAAAAAAAAAAAAAAAAAAATCATCGGATACCAAAGAATGCTTCAGTGGAGAGAAAATGCCCGGATGAGACTGCGCATTGTGTCGGATGATGAGAATTCGCACATTTTGCGCATGTTCTAAAAGGTCCTTCTTAAATTTCGCTAGACACGGCCCGTATGTAAATAGAAAAACTGATCAGTCTTTCTAGATGACTATCAACAAATCTTTAGAGACACAGTTTACAAGTTTTTATATCATCCTAAAGTCTTATCTCCATCAAATAAGAAACTCATTATGTACAGACAAACATCAATGGTCCGAAAATCTTTGGGACCATGGTTTGTTCTAGACATAGGTAGCTCGGGCCACTGAGGGTTAACCATAGCTTCATGCCAGAAGGCAAATGGGGATAGCCTATATAAATTTGACCCCCTTAAATCCCACTTTTATATAGTACAACTGGGCTTTACATGGGTATACATTATTTTTTCATATTTCTGCTCAAAACATAGATTGTGGGTATTCGTTAGAACCGCCTCGCCGAGGCGGTTCTAACGAGTACCCACAATCTATGTTTTGAGCAGAGATATGAAAAATATCGGAGTTTTTGTATCTGAAAATTTTCAGTTTTTGGAGGTGAAATTTTCTATATATTTGAATAGGAGTGTTTTCGTAATGAGTTTCGTGGGTCTTTTCGATCGTCTATAAAATAATGATACATTGATTGTACTCATTAGAATCGCCCCGGTGAGGCAATTCTAATGAGTACACTCAACATACATTTTTTTTTTATAATAAAATAAGAAAAAATATCTAAAATGTCTCTAAATATCTATTTTCTTGAGCTATCGGAAGTTTTCTTCTAGGGACTCAAAAACGAGTTCGAGTCATCCACGGTAAACGAGCTATCGGTGTTCGAGTCATTGAAGTTTTACTGTACATATCATGTGTAAAATGGGTTGTTGATCAAGAAAGGCCATATAAATTTTAACCTTTATGCATACCACCCTCTAGGCCAATTCAGCCAAAAATAAATTGATAATACTGTTCTTATTATTGTTACTTTTTATTACAGAAAATAAACTTTGTCTCCCCAGCTCATACGTCATATCCTGTAGCGTCTTTTCTGTGTCTACGCTGTTTGCTCATATCTGTTTGTTCGAATAAATGAGGTAAAAATACGATATTTATTTGCGTCCGATACCTGGCATGATTGTAATTTATAAGAGAGAGAGAGAGAGAGAGAGAGAGAGAGAGAGAGAGAGAGAGAGATTCAAAATTGAAAACAAAGACTGGATAAAATTATAACTTGTATAATGGCTATTTTATGAAGATTTTATGAACTAACTGTAACGACAAGCAACGTGACAAAAAAGATAATATTTTGACACCCTCCCCCGGGGTCATTATTCTGTTGTTACTCTCCAACCGACTTTTGGACACTTCTGTCCTGGCCATCTGGCTTTATCGCGCTAGCGAACATTTATCGTTTCGATCAATTCCAGCGAACATTAAAAATTTACACTAAAGAATTATAGTTACCGGTGATCTGGAAAAGTTACGGGTCAAGATTTAAAGGCTTATTTGCCTCCGGTTGTAGTTTTACTTGGTGATCTGTTAGATATCAACACTAATTCTGGCAATCAAAATGTAAATATTGCTGTTAATTTCACTAGCAGATTTGTATATGCAGTTGTGTTTATATATGTTTACAAAACATTCAATTACCAGCATATAAAAATTAACCCATTTACGCCTGACGTACCATCGTATGGATATTGGCAAACAGTGTAGATCCAGATCAGATTACGGCCAATCAAGCAGACATTGGCAAACAGTGTAGACCCAGATCAGACGCCGCAGAACGCGGCGTCTGATCAAGGTCTACACCGTTTGCATAAATTGGAGGAATCTCTATAATAAATGATAATAATTAAAAAACAAACGAGTCACACCTATATTTGGAAGGATCTAATAGGCATTAATTGGGAAAACGAGAACATTTAGCATCAAACATCATAACCGCTCAATAAAAAATATAGTCGACTCTCGTTATCTCGAAGTCCAAGGGACTCTCTGAAACACTTCGAAATAACCGTAACTCGACATATCAGATTTGCTGAACTGAGGAAAACTTTAAATCGAACAACTCCTCTTTTCCACAATCTTATGTTACCTGTTGTTAGATTTCCATGTTAAAACAGGGACCAGATTTTCACTTCGAGATAAGCGGTTATTCGAAATAAGCGAGGTCGAGATAACGAGAGTCGACTGTACAAAGAAGCTAGATAGTCACTCATTTTTGAGTCCCTACGAAATTCTTCCGCTAGCTCAAGAAAACGAATATTTCGGGAAATTTTCTTATTTTATGATAAAATTTTATATTGTGTGTACTCATTAGAATCGCCTTATCAAGGCGATTCTAATGAGTACACTCAACATACAATTATTGTGAAGGAAATAAAAAATCCCTAAATTATCGCTATTTGCTTTCTGACCTGGCACCATGATTAACCCTCAGTGGCTCGAACTACCCATGTCCCGAACAATTTTGTATGGTCCCAAAGATGTTCGAGCCATTGAAGTTCGACTGTATAAAAGAAAGTGCCAGCACAATCACATTAATTGCAGCTAATCAGCGAAGACCCAGATCACCTGCGCATCCACTCAGTCTGATCAGAGTCTTTGCTGTATGAAGATGCTTTCGATCCTTGGCTATCCAAAATGCACCCGGCGAATTCTGACCATACACCGCGGTTGCGCATGCTGATCTGAGTTTTTGCTGGCTACACATGTCATACGGCAAATCATCTCACATTGTGGTCCAGTTTGATTATAACAGCAGCTTAAACGTTTAGCTTTCAACTTCGGAACCTCTCTTGGCTGCTTTGCGCAGTTAGGCTCCGCCCATTTTCGTGGGACGTTTGATAAACAAAAATGTCTATGATTATTTCTGAGGTTTTCATAAATTACCATTTAAAAAGAAATGCTTCATTTGTTAAGAATTGAGGCAAATCCCCCACTTTATATAATACAAAAGGAAAATCGCGCGCATGGGAAGGGGAAGGGGGGGTGTGGGGGCTCAAAAATTACGATGAAGTTAATGCGATGAGACTAGCCTGTAAGGATCTTGACATTCCCTGCATGTTGGTATACCAATGCTTCTTTATGTATGGGGAGACACATGATCTTTACTTCCACTAGAAAGAAACTAGGTGAAATTAAATATTCTATTTCTTAGTTTGTTTGCTGGATCCAATTTCTTTAACTAATTCTAAAGATTACACGAGTCTTTTCTTAAATCACCATTCTGTCTCCATTGTCTCATAATTTCGTTACAAAGTATCCGATTCCGAACGTTAAATTACTATTAAAGGTAATTTCCATTCTGTTAGTAATAATTTCTAAGAATCTCTATTAATTTTGATCCATTTTATTTCTCGTTTACACTGGACCGGACAATTAATGGCGGAATGGTATTTTCTTGTCCACATCTAAATGTGTGATTTTTTCGTGCGGGGTAATCCCCGCACATAAACCTAAGTCTCTTGTGATATAAAATCAGAACGACACTACATCGAATTCAATCATAATAACTCGCAATTCCACAGAACAGAAGGATTATTGCGCCTTCTGGTAATAAGGGCAATTCCAAAGGCTACTTTGGGTTTAGGGACTTATTCCTCTTGCGGATTACGCGGAAAGAATCACTCCGCTATCTTTGAATAATAATTAAAGGATGACGCTTTATCAGCATCAGCGAGTCGATGCTTTTATACGCTAGATTTCCTTCTCTGTGATTTCCAATTTCTGATACTTCTTGAGCGTAAAGTTACCAACTGTTTGCCAAATTAAATATTCTAGTTACAGATATGTTGATTTCAATAAATGTTATCTTATTCCAATATCAAATCTTCGTAATGAAAATTATTTTGTCATCAGTTTCTAGTTCTCTTTAGCCCTTTCACACCTGAGTTCCTAAAGTGGACTCTTTTATCGTTGATTTTGATACAGATGGGGATGTCATTCAAAAATCCAAAACAGGGTGGCAAACAGTGTAGGTCCTGATGAGACGGCTCGTGACGAGCCGTCTCATCTGGTTCTACACTGTTTGCAAAGGTATGTGTTTCGGTCTGCAGGGTTGAAAGAGTTAAGGGGAATGGGTACACTTGTTATGCCCCCAACTTTCATGAAATCGCAGGAGCATGTTCCTTTTGGGATGTTCGTCCGTCCGGACTCTTACGAGCAGGTACTTATGTGGTTATCCAGAGTAATTTTAATACTTATGTGACTATTTTATAGCCCCACAAGTCAATTTTTAGCCACACAATTCAAGATTTTTATGTGTCTACGGAATAAGACCAATACATTGAAACTGTCCGTCAAATAGCCACCTAAGTACTCATTTGTGTGTACGGACGCCGTCTGTCCGTTTGTCACGCTTTTCTTGTGAGCAAGATATCTTTATAAATATTTGAGCTAGGACCTTGAAACTTGGTGAGCTTGCTGGAGCTTGGGAGTACGCTCACTTGATTTTTTTTTTAATCGAATAAATTTTATGATAGCTATGTCCTATTTTAACATTTGTCGTTTTGAAGGGACAAGGGTAAGTTGCAAAGAGGGCCGCAATGGGGTTTTACAAACGCACATTTCTGGATACAATTGTTTTTGTCTTCCTTCTTAAAAGAGGTCTACTTTAAACGAAAAGAATTTGTTCTCATTGGGAGCAAATTCTTTCCTTTTAGAGTAGACCCTTTTTCAGAAGGAATTTTGCAGGCAAGAAAACAAATCGTTAGTTACAAAAGTTGTCTCCCTTGTGCAAAATGTCGAAAAAAAATTCTAATAAGTGTAATCAGTACGCGAAACATATGTTTCTTTAGAGAAATCGGAAACATATTTATCTTCATACTCCTTTTATCTAGAGCTATGCAAAACATAGCATTTTCACAATACAGTACGGGAAATGAGGAATATTTTGGTTATTGAGCGGATTAAGACAGGCGTATGTAGTAAAAAGAGACTGCGAGAACTAAAACAAATTCAAATCGAAAAATTGATTTAAAACAAAATGCAAATTTCTGAAAATCGCCTCAATAATGTAGACTTATACATACCCCTTTTTCGCAATATATTATGCAGGTTTCCATAGCATAAACTCGTTAGCATAATTCCAGCGGACACATAACGGTTATACAACATCATGTGAACGTCGATGTAACGACGTTGCATCGACGTTAATGCGACGTTGTATAAACGGCATATGTCTGCTGGGATGTGACTGCTATAGTAAGGTCTAAACATGCGAGAGGTGCGCCCTTTTGCGGTTCGCCCTGCCATCATTTGCTTTTGGAAGAAATGTTCTTGCCTCACTTGAAGCACGTTTTGTAATGTACATGCCTTCATCTTATCTATCCCAATCCTCATTTCTTTCTCCCTCTTTCTGGAAAACGGCTCGACATGACTGAAATATTGTTGATGGGGCCATTAAACCTTAGCTCAAACAAACAGGACCTAAACATGTGCCCAAAACGGCATTAAGTTCCAAATCTCTTCCATGCCTGTTGCCACATGCATTCGACACCGGTCATATTACCGACGTCGTCCAGTGCGAGGCTCGTTAAATCCCGAACTTACCTTGCATGTTGCCACTTGCATTCGACACCGGTCATATTACCAACGTCGCCCTGTGCGGGGCCCGTTTAGCTTTCTTCCTTCGTGCCACCTGTAGCTAGTTAAATAAGACATACACTTCTGCCTATTATTTTGACATAAACGAGCGTTTATTGAACAAACATTAAACAAACTTAATTTTATTCTGTTTAAATTGAACCCTTTCTGAGATGTTTGCTAACAGTCCGTAGAGGAGCAATGACATTCCTCCACATTATCTTGTCATTTTGACAACCCTTTGTTATTAATCGGGCACCGATTTCGGATGTACAGCTGTATCATTTTGGGATCTAGGGCGAAAAATGGGCCACGTTGGGTGTAAAAAGTCTCTTCGGGCTTTCCGTCGAATCAAACTTTCAGCGCGCATGCCCGGCGCCTTATCGAGGCCACATGTCTGGTTCTTCAGCTGATGTGTCCCTTTGACCTACTAATTACATGAGCGAACAGCAGAGGTTCTGGCGAGACTGCGCGGATGCGCAGGCTCGCCTGAACGTTGCTGTTCGTATATGCAATAACGGTCCTTTTTACATGACGTGGCTCAAATTATCAAAACAGAAAATGTCACGAAATTCCATTTACTTTGCAGCATAATTAGGGATTTAAGTTAATTTAACGGCAATGCAAATAATAATACTTAAAATCTGGTAATAGATTTGTTGCTTATTCTATCAAAGGTCAAGTATCGAATTAAGATTTTTTATATATTTTAATTCACCTGCCATACGGGTGAGTGTTTACACGGGTTTAGATTTTCAATCTGTATCAAGTGAATCCCGGTGGTTGAAAACTTTCGTTTCTTGTGATAAAAATAGAAGTTAAAACTGGATTTTTGCAAAATGTGCAAATTATGCATAATATATTTCAGTGTTTCAAAGCCTAAGGAAGACGGATGAGGTACGCAAAAACTGGCGTCCAGAATAATTCTGTAGGAATGTAAAATCAAGCCAGCCTGCGTATCTGCACAATCGGATCAGCCCTTGAATTTCACTTGAATAATTCTGGCAATCGTAGAGATGTCGGGAACATCGTGCAGTCGGAAGGGACCAGTTTCTATTTAACGGGGTTGTATAGATGATGATATAGAGATTTTAAATGCTACAAGGCATCTGACCACATGAATGCAACGCTTCTGCTGTAATATATCCAACTAGTGCAGACCCGGATCAGACACTGCAATATGCAGCGACCGATCTGTGTGTACACTTTCTGTAAGCTCATCCTATATCCGCCACCCATCCTATCCCACCCCAACCGGGTCGCGCCTCTTTGTAAAATTTGTACACTGAAAGACGCATATTTCGATCGCCCTGTTTTACGTGGCAACGCAGCAGGTCCGTGCTTTTAGAAACCTCGTATATTTAAGGATCTATTTGCGAATAGCAAACACATGATCAGCAGGGTAGCATTATTTTGTAAAACACCCTTTTCTTGACTTCATAACTGAATAGTTTACATTTTTTTTTTTTTTTTTTTTTTTTTTTTATCAATCCTGTCATTTTTTATGACAATCTCTGCTTAAATCGTATGGAACAGAATTATGCAAAACAGGCATTATTTTGAGAAAAAAAATGGCTCAGAAGACCGGCGCTTGAAACATAATTCTGGGCTGTCGGACAAACTAAATATTTTCCGGTTAGCCCGGAAAATTCCGGAAAGCAGAATCCGGTTTCTGGAACACAGTTCTGGGCTATCGGACATGCTAAATATTTTCGGCTCAGTTCGTAAAATACCAGAAAGTTGGTCAGTCTGAAAAGGAGCGCATAGATGTCACTTCCTGAGGTTCGCATGTTGTAAGTAGACGGCGGAAATGTACAACAATTGAAATAATCGCTGTCCATTACCTGTTCCAGGAATCACGTTATGAATATTTATTCTATTGACACACATTTACAGAATCTGCGATGAGCTTTCCATGTTTTCATTGTAAACAATGTTTGCCTATTACACTTCACCTTTATCACTCTTTGGGCAAATTCAGCAGACGATAAATTGATGGTATATTTTTCTTTTATTTTTTCCCCAAAAAATAGGCTTTGACATTTCATGCAAATTGTCTCTTTAGAAACTATTTGCATAAAATGTCAAAACATTTTTTTCTGAGAAAAAATAAAAAATAAACAAAAAAATGTCGTCCGCTGAATTTTTTACCCAGCATGACAAGCGTTAATTTACCGTAATTTAACCCAGAAAATGTGTCAATATGCCATTGATGGCGTAAACTTTTAACAAGATAAACACCATTTAAATGAATATCATTTTCAATATTGATATGTTGAGGAAGTGAGACCAATTTGTTTCACAATTTTATTGTGTATTATAAATCTATAACTATATCATTTATTTACTGTCTGCAAATATTCCGGTTTAAATATTAAATAAAGTGCCATTAATAGAGCAGCAGAGAAATACAAAAAAATAACAGATTCAGTGCCAGAAAAATTGATCAGAAAAACTGATATGTTGACCATTCGAACCGCAACGGAAGAAAACGTACCTTTTGATATGTGCGCCCACCGACGACTCAAATTAGCCTGTGTATTCGTGCAGTCTGATCAGAGTATTCGTTGTTCGCATGAAGAAACTTTGCATTCTTGGCCTAAATGCGCCCAGGGAAGATTCTGATCAGACTATGTGCGCAGGCTGCTCTGAATCTTCACATATCCGAAGGTACGTTTTCTGACGTTGCGGCTCATTTCATTTTGATTACGGCCATGATACCAGTGTGAACACATACGATGTCCTACTTAATGCTGATTAAATTAAGATGCCACGCCCACTTCAATTTTTCAGCCAATCATATTCCTTGATCCAGATTTTTTATATATGTATTATAAACAGTGTAGATCCAGATCAGTTGGCTTCTGAGAAGCCAACTGATCTGGATCTGCACTGTTAGCAAAGGCAGGGTATATCCGGGTTCCGCAGGGCCAGGGTTGAGAAAATAAGCAATTCTGCCCGATAAAACAATGAAGATCCCGTGCAACCTGCACCCGCACTCATCAGGGTCAGGCTCTTCTCTCTTTATCGATATATTCTGTTGTACATACAGCCAGCGATGGCAACAAATACCCTGACGACAGAGTAGCAAATTCCTGGAATTTATATGTAAAATGTAATAGACGGACAACAATGCGCGTCATGCAAACGCGTGTCCTGTCACCATCTTCATTCTTTGCTAACTTTTTTTCTGTCGTCTATGCTTTCGATAGTTTTGTAATTAGTATTTATTTATGGAGCTACTGCAAGGGACGCGTTCGTGTAAGTTTAAGCCCCTCCCTCTCCCACTCCCTAAACACACACCACTACCCACATCATCACACTCCAGGACGGTATTTCTGCTCTAATTTCTCTTCGTTTCTAGATTTTTCTTCTTACAAACAAGTGGATAGCAAAGAATAATAATAATATAACAGGAGCGGCACATTCGTACAAATACATTAAATCATTGAAGACATTTTATTTAGGGAGTTAACACGACAACTTGCTTTTTATAGCTGAGCCGTAAAATTCATAAAGGGCCTTTATGTCATATGCAAACAGGGATGGCCCAGACTTCAGGCACGCACATCCCTGCAGTCTAACCTCGGCATTCAATGCCTGCTTACAGAATGCACAGGTACTGAGTGTATACCATATTTATTCTAAATATTGGGACACCTTAACTCTTGACCATACTTATTCTAAAACAATGAGTCAAACTATCTACTGATGTGTCTCAAAACTGCTGGATGAGTGACAAACAGTGTAGACACAGATCAGACGCCGCATTCTGCGGCGTCTGATCCGGTTCTACACTGTTTGCTCAGGTCTGTCTGTCCCAGTTCTTAGTGTAAATACGGTGGTATCAACGAACATCGAAGATCCTGATAAGACTGAGACAGGCCCTCGCAGTTCGCGTATGAGTTATGCCCCTTTCTTCGCGTTACGGCTTACTAAGAATGGAAACACTTTCAAGGGGAGATAACTCTGTCGAAATTGCTTTTTTTTTTTTTTTTTTTTGCCTTTTTTTTCTGAAAAAGGACCTACTCTAAAAGGATAACAACGAGAGTATATTTTATCCACTAAGAGAAAGTTCATTTTCATAAGAGACTCGATGTGCAAAACGGCAAACGGGAAGTCACAAAAGATACCTCCCTTGCTCAAAATGTCGGAATATCTGCCAAATGTACAGTGTGCCCAGTCCCTCAAACCTCTTTGATACGTCGTGTAGTCGATTAAAGGTAATAAATAGAGTTGTGTTGATTTCATAATTTAATATTTATAATAGTGTAAACTAACAGTAACTCAAATTTCGTAGGAGGGTGTATATCGTGGCAAATAAAGACATCATTTGATAACCTGACTCCACTGGCGCGTGAACAGCCATCCTGTTCGTTTTTTGAAATGAAATTAGCTACTGATTCTTTTGATGTGACAGCTTACTCATTAACATGATCGGACCCTCCCGACTAAATTAAAATAACGCGCAGATCCCATTTTAAATTTGAGCACTCTCTGCGCAAAATCAGCAGACGACAATTTCATAACATTTCTTTCAAAGTTTTCAGAAAATAGAGTTTGACATTTCATGCGAATTGTCTCCTCAGGAGACAATTCGCATGAAATGTCAAACTCTTTCTTCCAGAGATAAATAAGAAGAAAAAGATGCTTCGAAAATGTCGTCTACTGAAATCAAATTGTATCCAGCATGCTAAGCGTTAAAACTTCCGTTTCATGAATACAATAGGTTTTAATATTTTCAATCCGCTAATGCATAAATCATCAATTGTGGTATTTTTTCAGATATGAAAAGATCGCACAAGATGTGCGTTTGTGTATTATATATATAATTTATATTTTACATTTTTATATATTATGTAAGTACACAATAGGACAAAAGTTAAGCGCTTAAAGATAGCACTATTCTGTATGAAGCGGAATCACTTACCAGCAGCAACTTTCCTATAACAGAAACGTAATGCTGATTTCCCAAAATGCACTTTTGCCATGTTTTGCCTCTCTACACCAGTTACGTATCTACAACGGCCACATCTAACCAGCAGCCATCTCTCTAAAACAGCAAAATATGAGCTAGCGGACGAAAAAACCTACAATAAGACTTGTGCGACCAGCGAAAACTCAGATCAGCCTGCGCATCCGCGCAGTCTGATCAGAGTCTTCGCTGATCAAATGTGCCTTCTACCGCCTCTGGGCTATCCAAATTTGAATAAAAGAGAACCATTGCCTTACTGAGTGGATGTACAGGCTGATCTGAATCTTTGATGGTTACACAGGTCTTATTGCAGGTTTTGTCATACGCTGGGTGATATGTCATTTCTGATTTCACAAAGTGCTCCCATACGTACATTTTGTCTACCTACAGTAGGCAAAACCTCTAACTTTCTCGACGGCAACCAGCCCGTATAACAGTAACAAGTCCTTTCTGATTGCACAAAGTGCTCACGTACATTTTCCTACCTACAGCAGGCAAACCTCTAACTCGATCATCTCTCAACAGCAACCAGCCCGTATTTCCCATTGGGGGTGGTCGGGTGTGGCGAAGGTGTCGAGTATCTTACGTCACCGGGGCGTCCAACTGATATTGGCTTACGGTTGGACAAGGCTTGCTATCCTTGTAGCAGGTAAGGATAGAGGGCAAATGTTTGTTTTTTTTCTTCTGTTTCTTCATTTTCATTTATTTTCCTTTCTCTCCTGTCCCTCTCTTTCATCTCCTCGACTGTCTCTTCTGTCTTTTTTCTCCCTTTCTCTGGGAGACGATACAAAATGACCCACAAGGGTTGACGTGTCGTTAAGCATCATCAATTCTGATTTCCCGAAGCTCTCTCTTATAGTATTTTGTCTTTCTAGAACAGCCACACCTCTCGAATGACCACCTCTCAACAGCGGCGACTTCCCCAAAAAAAAACCGGCAAGATAATGTCATTTCTGATTTCCTGAAGTTCTCTTATACCATTTTGCCTTTCTACAACAGCCACACCTCTACCATACTAGTAACTAAAGACTGAATGTTTGATTTTTCCAAAGGATGGTAGTAGTATGCAGTTGCCCTGTTAAACATCCAGCATCCAAAAATGGACCCTGGCGAACAATCTAGACCCAGACCAGTCACAACGGAACGCGGCAAGGCATTAGTTATTTACAATTACAGAAACAATTCAGGTGAATGGATAGACTTCCTAGATTTGCTCTCATTTCAGAAAAAAGAGATAACTTTTGTGACTTCCTGTTTGCTTTTCTGTACACAAATCCCCTTCTAAAAAGGGATCTACTCAACAAGGAAACAATGCTCCTTCCGTTTAGAGTAGCCTTTTCTCAGAAGGGAGCAAAAACAACTTGACAGAGCTGTTTCCCTTGAAAAGGTATCACTTCCTTTAAGGCGATTTCTGTATGAACACATTTACAGCTTTTTCGATCAAATCCCTGTAAACCTAGACAAATACCATATAATATTAGAAATGAGAAAAATGGCTTTAAAGTAGACGAAGGCAGATTTATACATTTAAAAAGTTTGCTAGAAGTTACAGTCCAACTGCATAGCTAGTTTTATAAACTGTTCTTCTGATAATGTAGAAATTTAGAAATGTTTCGTTTTAAACACAGACTTAGTGCGCATTACGCATAATACGCATGTCTGTAACATGCGTAAGAAAAATATTTACAATAAAGTGACATTAAAATAAATATTTCGCTTCTTAACCATAGGTACTGCTCTTAAAGGAAAGAATTTGCTCCCTCTGGGAGCAAATTCTTTCCTTTAAGAGTAGCCCCTATTTTAGAATCGATTCTAGGCATAGTTTTTCAAGATTTCTCTGAGTGTGCGTAAAAATAATTTCGTTCTGACTACGTCACTGTTACAAGTAAATTGCTGCACCAGTGAAAATTGTGGGTAACAAAAATTCTACAAAAAAAAGTAACCTCACCATGTGGAAAGATGTTTTCTGGGCATATGCGAATGGTATTTGCCTTTGCCATACATAGATAAGTTCAACAGTAGCTTGTGAATGCGCAAGAGGACAGTGAAAGCCCTGATAAGACTGCGGATGCGCAGGCTGATCTGGGCATTCGCGGTCCGCTCATGCATCGAAACTATATTATTACGTCAGACGCCCAACTTAAATGGGACTTGATTCGCCTGGTAGATTTTCCGTCATTTTAAAAGGGAGACAACTTTTGTGACTTCCTGTTTGCGTTCCTGCATACCAAACCTCTTTTGAAATGTGATCTACTATAAAAGGAAAGAATGTGCTCCCGCTGGGATCAAATTCGTTCTTATTAAAGTAGACCCCTTTTCAGTAGAGAGACAAAACAATTTGGCAGAGTTACCGCCCCTTGAAAGTGTACCCTTTCCTCTTAATATCCTGTGAGGCTGATTAGTTCACAGAGGTGACAAAGCAGAAACGAATAAAAAAAAAGGAGGGAAAAACTAGATAAAAAAAAAACAAAAAAAAAAAAACAGAAAAATAAACAATACTTTAAAAAATCCCGTACGCCATTCACGTACTAATCGACCTTTAATGTGTTGAATACATAGTGAGAAAATGGGCCTCCGGGGTCACGTGATGGCCCAGATCACACAGTAGGATTAGGACCTTAGTTGATCAGCACTATTTTCAACATTATCTAATGCTCATGATAGCAGGCAGTGAAGGCCCTCATCACACTACGGGGTCGTGCAATCTGATCAGGGCCTTCGCCGTCCGCTTAATTTTGCCTTAAAGTCCTAGTTTTCTCACGACATGAGAAACATCCATCTCAAAATATATGAGCCAACGTCAGTGCACCTAGAATGCATATAAAACTACCACAGACCCTGACAAGACTGCACAGATTTGCAGCCTGGTCTGGGGTTTTCGCGGCCCTCTCATGAAATGTCAATTTCCCTAGATCAGCCTCGCTGTGAGTGACAACAGTTTTGTCTTTTTTTTTTTTCTTTTTTATTGATAATGATATTCATGTTTATTAATGTCTGGTTCACATCAATTGAATTTTTACTTCATATTTATTCAGTTGGTGTCTATATCTTATATATTAATTATGAAAATTGATAATTTAGTATTTGAGCGACACTTTAAAGAAGAAAAAAACTTTAAAGGATAATGAATTATAAATGTGTCAGAAGTAATCTAACGTTGTCTACTCGTTAACATTCGATCAAAGATGAGAAGATACCTCGTCGCGTTGATACGCGAGCGTCAGTAGACGTCAGCGCACGTCGATGAAACAGATCAGCCTGCAGTTCAATAGAGTGAGGATCTACACTGCTCGCCAGACCAATGAACGGTGCTCAGTGATGCCGTAGGCGAAGAGGGTTAGAACATATGCTCAAACTTTGCTGAGTTTACGCTGTTAGCGTTTGCGACGTCGTCCATTTTCGCACGTCACGGCTAACATACCGCTTCATCATACTTGTCTAATTAAAACTGTACCATATTAACCATAAACATTCGAAAACTTTAACTCCTAACCATATACTTGCGCGAAAATTTGTACAAGTCCTGTTTATTGCATATTGTTGTGTTTTCAGCCTGCAAAATGAGTGGCAAACAGTGTAGATCTAGATCAGACGCCGCGTGGCGCGGCGTCAGATCTCGATCTACACTCTTTGCAAAGTTCTGGCGGTGCAAATTAAGTAAACTTCCGCTATTAAGATCACTCGAAATTAAGACCAGTATGCTATTAAAAGCAGCTATTGCCAGCCCAAATGACTTCTTATTTTTCCCATATTCGACATTGATCCATTTAAGCCTAGCGTACCATAATGGGACATTTGTAGACCGTGCAGACCCAGATCAAACGCCGCAGAACGCGGCGTCGGATCTAGGTCTAAACAGTCTAAAGAACGCGACGTCTGATCTGGGTCTACACTGTATGCCTTAATTAGTAATAATCCTAAAACCAAGCCAGACACTCTAAAACTGGCAATGGACTGGTCCAAAGAGTTACGGTTGGAGAGTCCATTCGGCATAAATGGGTTAGGACCACCCCACTAATAATACCGCTTTTAGACGGTCCCAAAGATGGTCTTAATAGCAGAATTTAACTGTAATTGGGATGAATACGGTACGATTAATTTAACGGTCCAAATTCGCTTTGAAGTTTACTATCGTTAGCAGGGCTGTCAGTATGACAAAATAATAAATTTAGGGGTTATTAAATATTCCCAGGGACAAATCATCAGCGAAAAACGAAATCAAGGTTTCTACCATTAGGTACACGGCCAGTGCAATTGCTCTACGTGACGATCATCAAGAGCACTTGGGTGTCCTAGCAAGCGCGCAACGTCGCAAAAGTAGAGGGATGACACAAGATATTTTTACAGCGTAAACAATTACCGGGTCCCGAGGAAGTTTGATTCAAAACGAGGCAGCAATGCAATGAAACCAGACATGTGCGATCGCCGTCCTTGCATCTTTTTATGATTCCATTCAAAAGTCTCTAAAAACCCGAAAAGTCATAAAAATAGTCGCATTTGGTACTTTGTTCGAGTCGGAGTTGGACTTTTACGGACTAGTCAACATTGTTAAGGTAATGTCGAGCCGATCGGTTTCCTGCTCATACATTTTCCTGAGCAGCTTGTATACAATGACGTTATTCAGCGAAAACGAGAATGGCGTCGATTTCGACCAAATTCCTATACCAGAGCGGCAACGTTATGTCGGGTAAGAACAAGATATAGCTACGGCCCGTTTTTTTTTTTTGTTTTTTTGTTTTTTTTTTTATGTAAGCAAAATCCATGTTCAAACAACATATGGATCTGTCCAGTCGACCACTGCTTCAAACAAGTATCTGAATGGATAGTTATGTAAAAACATCGTTTTGAGGCCAGTTGCGGCAACGTAATGACGTCTCGGGGAGGTTTAAATGGTCGTGTGTCTTTATTAGACCACGCCTTTGAATTATGATTGCAGACAGAAAGAGTTCGGGTAATAAGCCAAATCCCTTCATATCATTATTACATTGTTTTAATACAGCAGAGACCAGACCATTAACCCATTTATGCCGAATGCACACTTCTCTTTGGACAGGTCTATTACCTATATAGGGGTGTCTGGTTAGTTTTCGTTATTACTATGTTTTATAAGAGTTTCTGAACTTTATGCAAACAGTGTCGACCCTGATCAGACGCCGCGTTCTGCGGCGTCTGATCTGGGTCTACACTGTTTGCCATTGTGTTTTTATGAAACGCTAGGCTTATATTGGTTAAGGGTGGGTACCTCACCTGCCGTTCCCTCATCGGCGGTAGAACGTCTCCTCTACTTCACCATAGTCCAGATTATATTTCATTTCCTATGGGATCATTGGACCCATTGTTGTATATTTGAAAACGGAGATCTGCTCTTGTATACGCTAGAGTGCGTAAGCAGTGTTGCAAACTTCATTCTTGCTTTTGAAGAGTCTCAATTAAACCGATATCCGCTTTTCTAATCTGTAGTGTGCTTTTTGTTTCCAAAGACAATCTTTTTGACGTTTATTTATATACATAGTGCATGCAGCTACGTGGAGTGTTTATCGTGCTCTAGGTATGCATTTGTCAATTACAAGGAGAAAAAAGGAAAACCTCATAACAAAAGCGTAATTATTTTAAAACTAGTGAAATATATACCACAAAGTTTGTCAAAAACTATGTTATCGTAGATATCTCTGAATACCAAAGATTCACTAATGGAAGTACAACCTACAATTTGAAAGATATTATCTAATTACAATTAACAATTTTGTGTTCTTGATTGGTTGAACATACAGTTTTGGACTATTTTCAATGCGGAGCCACACGCCGGTTGATACCGGATAGGGGTGAAACCAGTGCGCACGTTTGTGGTAAGAAACGGTCTGCTTTAACTCTTTCCCGCTAGTGGCGACTTTTGTCGTCTGCTGATAACCTATGCAAACAGTTTGGACCCAGATCAGGCCCGACAAAATCTGGATCCAAACTGTTTGGCATTCTGATGGTATTTCAGAAAGATTGTTTTAGAAAAGGTTAATTTTAAAAAGAATCCACAGACGACAGAAAAGCATGCACGATTTCCCAGCATGCAAAGAGTTAAAGGTCTGCTGAAAAAAAGATCATTATCTTGAAATCATATGAGCCTCTGCGTCAGAAAACGTACCTTCAAATATGTGCGCCCAGTGAAGAGTCAGACCAGCCTACGCATTGGCACGGTCTGATCAGAATTTTCACTGGACGCACTTTGGATGGCCAAGGATGCAAAGTTTCTCTTTGCGGAGAACGAAGACTGATCAGACTGCACGGATGCGCAGGCTGATTTGAGTCTTCGTTGGGCGCACATGTCCGAAGGTAAGCTTTCTGATGTTTTATTCCGAGTCATAATATGCGATTTCCTTTGAAACTAGATGACAAAAAATTATACCAAAAACGATAATATTAACTGTTTCAAGGTCAAAGATGTTTTGGAACTGAAAGATGGTTACCACAAGAATTACTTTATCTTTCTTGTTTTTGCTTATATATATATATATATATATATATATATATATATATATATATATATATATATATATATATATATATATATATATATATATATATATATATATATGAAGTTGACACAAATTTATCAGTTTTACGGCAGATATTGTTACTCCGCATGATAGAGTATGAAACAAAGTATCAGTCGGCCGGCAGAGGACTTAGAGATCCGGTACGAATCTCTTAAGCAGGGGAAAATGTGGCAGCGGCAGCCGGATAGATCAGTCGATAGAGCATCGGAACGGTAATCCGATGGTCCCGGGTTCGAGCCCCAGTACGGCTGTAATTTTTCTCATCTTATTGCATATGGTCATTTAATTATTGTCGATTGCCAAAGACGTAATTCAGTTGGAATTGCCTGGCATATCTTATTGTTGGATATCATATATCATATCGTACAACTGCGGACGGACAACGGATAAAAAGCGACTATGGTAAATTTACGTGTCATGGACTGTTAAAATTTACAGAGCACCGGTTTGGTTCCATACAAATATAGTTTCATATTATATACAGTAAAACCTCAATGGCTCTAACCTCTCTGGGAACATTACGAAAACATGCCTATTCAAATATACTGAAAAGTTAATCACCGAAAAACTGAAAATTTTCAGACAAAAACTTCAAATATTTTTCATATTTCTGCTCAAAACATAGATTGTGGGTACTCGTTAGAACCGCCTCGCGGAGGTGGTTCTAACGAGTACCCACAATCTATGTTTTTGAGCAGAAATAAGAAAAATAATGTATACCCCTGTTAACCCCAGTTTTACTATATAAAAGTGGGGTTTAAGGGGATCAAAATTATATAGGCAAGTTTCCGTGATGACATGGAAATTTATTTGAGAAATAGGTAGTTCCAGCCACTGAAGGTTAATTATGGCGCCAGGTCAGGAAACAAATGATGATAATTTAGGGAAGTCTTTTGATCTTCTATACAAAAATGGTATGTTGAGTTTACTCATTAGAATCGCCTCGATGAGGCGATTCTAATGAGTACACACAACATACCAGTTCATGATAAAATCAGAAAAGTCCCTTAAATATTCGTTTTCTTGAGCTATTTCCTAGGGACTCAGAGACAAGTTCGAGCCATCGGTGTTCGAGTCATTGAGGTTTTACTATGGTTCCAGGTTTTATGCCTGTTTCTAAAGTACATTTGCCTACTTTTTGATTCCAGAATTGGAATTGGTCAAATGTATAATCCAGGCAATTCTGCAGTAGATATTAGCCAAACTGTATATTTTGGATACTTGCTTTGGATATGAAAGTAGAAAATCATCAGGGATTCAAATTACCCACACCTGCCGTGACCTCTTACAAGATCTGTGCCAGTGTCTTCGCAGAGGCGAAAGCTGATTACATGACATATAAGCTACTGTTCCGTTTCTTATTTTGAATTTTTTAGAGCGACTGTTTCAGGCAAGTACCAAGTACTGACCATTTGAACTAAAAAAAAAAAAAAAAAAAAAAGAAAAGAAGTTGTTGGCTGTAGAACAGTTGCAAAAATGTAGCATGAAATAAATCATTGCCTTTGATACAAACACATTCAGCCAACTATTTTTACTGATATGTATAAGATTTGACAGCAGTTTGTTTACAAACAAATTTTTTTTTTTTTTTTTTTTTTTTTTTTTGGTCGTTTTTGCTTAAATTCGGCAGAGCTTATATTTATTCAAAAGCAACTTTAAACAAGTTTAACAATAGTTATTTCTCATTTTTTTTTTTTTTTTTTTTTTTTTTTTTTGGCCTATTAACTATTTATTGGTCTGCTTACCGTGATGCCAAATTCAAGATGGCGAAGTTTGCTACGAGACGTCATACGAGATTTCGGCGCCTAAGTATGTTGTCAGACTCTCTACAATAATGCAAATACTTCGTGTGTTTGCTATAAAATATAGAAGGAAAATCAACGATTGTCTGTAGAGTTTAACACGTATTTGACCTTTGCAACATATCCAGGTTAAAACCTACTAAACTCAACGTTTGCTGAGCTAGTCAGAAGTACATTTCTTAAAGGAAGCAACAAGCTTATACCAGGCACGTGAGTTCATCTTCAAACAAAGTTTCAGACGGGGCTATTTTATATGGTAATGGATTCCGCCATCAGTATCAATTCTAGTCAAGAAGATGACTTTATTATTATTGATTTGACGAAGGAATGTTTAATATGAAACTCATGAAAATAGAAATGTGTGAAAAAAAAAATCGATTAATCAAGATGAACGCTACGGCTGAATCGAAAAGCGTACCTTTTCTCACTCAGACTAAATAACCGCGCCCATCGATAGGGATTGTGTATATTTCCACTTTTGACACAATACGTTTTTCGAATTTATTTAGCGAATGGTGTGGACTCTGATCGGACGGCGCAAACGCGCCGTCCGATCAGAGTCTACACCATTCGCACAGACTATAAAGTACTTTTTTTGTTTGAAACTGCAATAGTGATTTTCACTACCTATACAAAAGTACCGCGACATTTTCCGTATTAATACATCTATCATTGTCGATAAAAAGGTATTAATGTTTCTCATGAATATTCAGTAGCCATAAAATGGTCTAGGCCTCCCTTACGTAATTAGTTTTCAACTTCATTAAAGGCAAATAATATCAATTATTATCAGATACAATCGAAACAACATACATCAATGCTTAATATGCTTTGAACAATAAAGGAGTTCGGAGAGCTTCCTCTGCGTAAAGTTGAAAAAAAGTCAAATACCCATTACTTGAATTTTACTAAATTCATTAAGATTCGAACTGCGACGCTCCTAACCAGAGTACAGGATGCACAGACAGGGGTTTTTCCTTGTTGTTCTAACATGGGGTTTTGTAGGTTTTGGGTTTGCAAGTCTGGAGATCTAGTTTTAGATCTTTTAGATCAGAAGGGTGTCTGCTCAACTTTCACCCAGCAAAATGTTAGTTACAAAACAGTGTAAATGGTGAGCCACAACCAACCTAAATCGCCACCATAGCGCAAAAGTCAATAACTCCTTATATATTTTAATGGAGTTATTGACATTTTTGAGCTGAGGTGACGAAATGTACACCACATTTTTGTAACCGAGATATAACCATGCGTTTGGAAGTTTCTTTTTAACCCATTTATTCCGAATAAACTCTTCTACCTAAACTCTTTAGACAGGCCCATTTCTAATAGAAGGGATGTCTGGTTAGTGTTTATTATTACCATGATTTATAGAAATCCCTGAATTTATTGCAAACAATGTAGACCCTGATCAGACGCCGCGTTCTGCGGCGTCTGATCTGAGTCTACACTGTTTGCAAATGTCCTTTTTATGGGACGCTATGCGTATATGGGATCAGCTGCTCAAACTAGATTTCAGAACAATCCGTGAAACAGCACTACCCGTGAAACAATATCGAATCGTATGATATCGTAGAGAAATATGCAAATATTTTAGCCGCAACCTGGAAAAAATTACCTCTGACATATGCGCATAACGAAGACTCAAATCAGCTTGCGCATCCTCGCATTCTGATCAGAGTGTTCGTTGTCCGCATGAAGAGCCCTTGCATCATTGGCTAGCCAAAATGCGCCCAGGGAAGATTCTGATCAGACTGTTTGAATCTTCGCTGGGCGCACATGTCCGCAGGTACATTTTCTGATGTTGAGGTTCATTTCTTTTTGGCATCTCTCTCATGCCATTTTCATGTTAAAAATGGAAAAAAAAAAAAAAAAAAAAAAAAAAAAAAAAAAAGAAGTATTTGGTTATTATGTATCTTAAGACCATAAAACAAATGAAAATCGGATTCTACTCAATAAATCCAAGCCTCCTATTTTCTGTCTGTAATGTGCTCTTTGTTTCCAAAAACAATCTTTGAGACTTATTTTTACCGCACTGTAGCTGGTGTTAGTTCCATGTGGTGGCCGTAAAACGTCTCCCCGTACTTCACCATAGTGCAGATCATATTTTCATTTGCTTTGGGATTATTGGGCCCATTGCGGTATCTTTGAAAATGGAGTTCTGCTCATGTATACGCTAGAGGGCGTAAGCAGTGTTGCAAACTTCATTACTGCTTATGAAGAGTCTCAATAAAACCGGGGCTCAAATTTTCTATCTGTAATGTGTTCTTTGTTTCCAAAGGCAATATTTAAGGCTCTTATTTGAAATGAGAAAATTATATACATAATTCGCCTAATAATGTATACACCTGCGTACCACCCCTATTTTCGAAAAAATGCTACAGAAAACAGTGGTGTCATCGTTTACATAGATTTGGTAACGTAAAGCCACGGAAAAAAATCGATAATAACGCATTTTTGACAGAAAACTCTATAACAAACTTAAATCTTAATGGCCGTATTTCTTTTTCTTTTTTTTTTTTAAACTCAAATTATCCAATCTGCCAGAAATAATGGCCATTCTCTCTGTCACTGTCAGGAACGTCACTAAGTCACGTGATTGTGCAGGACAATGTCATGTTGACAGAATCAAATGGATTAGCAGGTTTTATACTCAATAATAGATTCATTTCTGACGTTTTGAATGATTTTGAATTTAAAATTAAACATTGGACTAGATATATCAATATGACGTTGACATCTAAATATTTTTGTCCTCGCGGTAACATTTGACACCTCTGCAGACAAAAACAAATGTGTCTGATCGTCCATTACGAAAACACGCCTATTCAAATATATTGAAAATTTTACAACCAAAAACAGGAAAATTTTCAGAAAAAAAATTCTGACATTTTTCATATTTCTGCTCAAAACATAGATTGTGGGTACGCGTTAGAACCGCCTCGGTGAGGCGGTTCTAACGAGAACCCACAATCTATGTTTTTTAGCAATATAAGAAAAATAAAGTATACCCCTGTAAACCCCAGTTTCACTATATAAAAGTGGGGTTTAAGGGGTCAAACTTATATAGGCGTGTTTTCGTGATGAAAGTATATATAGAAAAAATAACTATACTGGCTTCAGAGTGCTGGAGGGGCACTTCTTCATGTCCTTTCAGTTTTTAACCAATTTATGCCATTATTATTCTACCTTAACTTTTTGTACCAGTCCACTTCCAAAATGGATTGTCTTATTAGTTTTTTATTATCATTTTGTTTTATAAAATATCCCGTATTCAATGCAAATAGTGTAGAGCCTAATCAGACGCCGATTTCTGATCTGGGTCTACACCGTTTGCCAATGTCCTTTATGGGAAGCCAGACATAAATGGGTTAATTTTATCAGGGGTCTTAAAAGGCCACGAACAGCTAAAATTGACAGAGCCTCGGGTTGGTTCCATTCGAATAATTGAGCTAGCGCACGACAAACTCTGCAAAATGGCATGTGCGCCCAACGAAGACTCAGATCAGCCTGGTATCCACCCAGTCTGATCAGAGTCTTCGCTGTCCGCATGAAGAAAGCTTGGGTCTTTAGCTACCCACTGAGCGCACAGCGAAGACTTTGATCAGATTGGGTGGATGACCATGTTGATCTGAGTATTCGCAGGGCGCACATGCCATTTTGTAGGTTTTGTCATGCGCTGGCTCATATGATTTCGTGGAAAATAAGAAATAAGTATTTGAGCCAGCGAACGACAAAATTAAAAATAATTAGCACGTGCATCAACCCAGTATGGCATGGGTTCTCTTTTATTACCTTTTGGATAGCCGGGTTACTATAGAAGGAACACACGATCGGTGAATACTCTGATAATACTGCACGGATGTGCAGGCTGATCTGTGTCTTCGCTGGTCGCACAAGTCTTATAGTAGGTTTTGTCGTTCGCTGGCTCATTTTGTCCTGACATACCTCTTAGCTAGAGCTATGTAAACCATGGCGTTTTCACCATATAATAAGAAAATGATGATTTTTTTTTTGTTTTTGTTATAAAGCAAAGTAAAAGAGATTAATGCAGTAAGAAAACTTGCCAGAAATACAAAAAAAAAGTAAAGAAAAAGCACTCAAAAAACTTGCCAGAAGTAAACTAAAAAGTAAAAAAAAAAAAAATTAAAATAAAAAAAGATCAGCGAAAGGTTGGTTTAAAAAACTGCAAAATTCTGATAAACCGCCAACTAATACCCTGTATACCTTATTTTTACTATATAATATGGGGAAAGGCGGGGTACATAATACATAGACTTGTTGATATGATGCACAGCGGCCGAGTACACATTAACTGATACAAGTATGATAACAACTTAAATGACAATAAATAATAGATCTTACAAAAAATTAATCAAAATGGCAGTGACAACTAAATATTTCACCCGCTAACTGTAAAATTTAACATACCCCAAGGCCATTAAATTTTCATAAGTCCTCCAGTACTGTCATTCATCATCATCCTCTCTCTCTCTCTCTCTCTCTCTCTCTCTCTCTCTCTCTCTCTCTCTCTCTCTCTCTCTCTCTCCTTTTAAAGGGGATACCATTTCAGATGGGACTTGCTCTGCATGAACGCAGACATGTAGTCACAAAAGTTGTCTCAACTCATGAAGAAAAATCGTGGAAAAATCTACAAGTGTACTGCTGTACCAAGACCCTTTAAGATTAAAAGAAATTTTGTTCTTTTTTTTTTTTTTTCAAATATTATCAAATTATTGTGGTTTTTGGTTTCTTTACATAAATATAACCAGTGATAGGATATAAACTGAAAAAGAAAGAAGAAAAAAGGAATTTCACGATAGTCTATTTCGTTTTTAGGCTGACTGGAAGGAAAACAATATTTTCACGTAATGAAATCTTCCCAAGTGCGTGCACATGATGAATTCTCTATCAGCTATTGTAGAATAAATTTTCTACAGCGACATACTTACCCTCAGATCCTACTATCAAAATAATCATAATTAATGCATATGTAAGTAAATGTAAGAATACATCGATCAAGTTCTGGCTAAAGTACATTCCTAGTACATCAACATCCTTGAATCTAAGGTACATACATTGATCCCTCTTCTTGGTTTCATCATAGGATGTATCCCATACAGTAAATCCTCAATGGCTCGAACATCTGTGGGACCATGGTTTATTTGAGACATGGGTAGTTCGAGCCACCGAGGTTTAATCATGGCACCAGGTCAGGAAGCGAATGGTGGTAATTTAGGAAGGTCTTTTTGATCTTCTATACAATAATGGTATGTTGAGTGTACTCATTAGAATCGCCTCGATGAGGCGATTCTAATGAGTACACACAACATGCAATTTCATGATAAAATTAGAAAATTTCCCTAAATATTTGTTTTCTTGAGCTGTCAGAAGAATTTCAGTAGGGACTCAAAAACGAGTCCGAATTATCCATGGTAAACGAGCCATCGGTGTTCGAGTCATCGAAGTTTTACTCTACATTATTTCACTATGATCTTTCGTTGATGTGGCAGAGGACAAGCGCGCGGACCGAACTCCTATTTGTAATTTTGAACTACATCTGAATTTAGGCCAAGGTCGATTGAGTAAAACTGGTTTAACTCTTTAAGTCCTGCAGAGCAAAACAGGTACCGTTGCAAAAAGTGTAGATCACAGATGAGATGGCTCATGATGAGCCATCTCATCTGGATCTACACTTTTTGCCTTTCTGTTCTTGTATTTTGGACTTGCCCAAATTCAGAATGGAAGAGTCCACTTCGGAAACACGGGGTTGAAAGGTTTGGACCAAGCGGTTTACACTGGTGTCCATTTAAATGCGGATAGTCTAGTGTGAACCGCAGTTGCCGTAAATCTAGGACTGTGGTCAACCGCATTATGGCTTCCCACGTTGCTTTCTGATTTGCTTTGTTTAATATTGTAACGTTGTCATGCCATCATGGCTGTCAGCTTTTTTTTTTCAATGACTTCCCGCTTTCTGTGATTATTATTTTATCTTCATTTCTATTTACTTTTTTATTTATTTATTTATTTATTTATTTATTTATTTCTTAATCATTTTCACTTGGTTTGTTTTCTTGTGTTAATGTCAGAAAATAAGGGTGGGGATTTCTAGTGACTAAAACTACTAGTAGTTTGATACCGAGGCGGTTCTAATGAGTACCAATAACATATGTTTTTGCGGAGAAATAAGAAAATGTTTATCTTGCTCATCTAAAACTATGTAAGCCATGACATTTTCACTCTATAATATAAGAAATAAGAAATATTTTTATTATCAAGCACATTGAGACAGATTTATGCAGTAAAAGGTTGCAAGAAGTAATAAACAAATGGAAAATTTGGTTTTAAAACTGCAAAATTCTGAATACACCCCGCCCCCGCCCCACCAAATAACGTGTATCCCTTCATTTCACAGTTTTCACTATACAGTCAACTCTCGTTATCTCGAACTCCAAGGGACTCTATGAAACACTTCGAGATATCCGTACTTCGACATATCAGATTTGTGGAACTGAGGAAACCAATTAATCGAACAATCACCTTTAACATAATGGATGTGTAGCTTTATTCCTAAGTTTGAGATATATTGAAAATATTGTGGAAAAGAGGAGAAATAGCTCCTAATTTCTCCTCTTTTCCACAATATTTTGTTGCCTATTGATAGATCTCTGTGTTAAAACAGGGACCAGATTTTCACTTCGAGATAAGCGGTTATTCGAGATAAGCGAGGTCGAGATAACGAGAGTCAACTGTATATTATAGTCGAATGTTGGAGTAAACATAACATAAACTCGTTAAAATAATGGATATTTTGCCCAGAGAGCGCTAAAGTTTCATTATAGCCATAAAGGACATGCATGTCCTTTATTTTAATTTATTTTTTTTAACACAAATTCCCCAGATTGACAATTCTTTCTGTCACTGCCATATTCTATCTTACATGCCATTACGTCATGCAAGGGCTGATACAATGAACATTGACAGAATCAAATGCATAAATACATTATTGTTATAATATTCGCAACGTTGGGAAAAGTACCTTCGAACATGCGCACCCAGCGAAGATTCAGATCAGACTGCGCATTCGCGCAGTCTGATCAGAATCTTCACTGGGCGCGTTTTGGATAGTCAATGATAAAACGTTTCTTCAAGCGGGCAACGAAGACTCTGATCGGACTGCGCTGATGCGCAGGCTGATTTGAGTCTTCGTCGGGCGCACATGTCGAAGGTACGTTTTCTCACGTTGAGACGCATATGTATTCAATAACAAATTCAATTTTGACGTTTTGAATGATTTTGAATTTAAATTTAAGCCTTGTACTAGATATATCAATTTGACGTTGACATCTAAATATTTTTTCCCTAACGGTAACGTTTGACAAGTCTGTAGACGAAAACAAATTGTGTCTCATTTTTCAACAAATTACATGTCATTAAATGATGAGCATTATAGCAGATTAAAATAAAATTTATCAAAAATGTTATTGACAATAAAATATTTTACGCGCTAACGGTAAAACTTATCAACAAAGACTGATGATGCCTAATTGGCCGAAACTATCTAGTCTGGACAAGAAAACCTGACACATCAGTGGTTTTCATTTTTGTTGGTGTATTCATTGCTCATACGGGGCATTTTTTAATAATCTATTTACATCACGAAAACACGCCAATATAATTTTGACCCCCTTAAGCCACATTTTTATAGTAAAACTGGGGTTTATAGGGGTATTCATTATTTTTCTTATTTTGCTAAAAAAACACTGATTGTGGGTACTCGTTAGAACCGCATCACCGAGGCAGTTCTAAGTACCCACAATCTATGTTTTGAGCAGGAATATAAAAAAATAACAGAATTTTTATCTGAAATTTTCCTTTTATTCGTTGTAAAATCTTCAATATATTTGAATAGGCGTGTTTTCGTAATCTACGTTACATTAACAAGCCTATGTAATGTGAACCTCCATGTTGTATGCGGATGTTATTACAGAAAATTGATAAAGTCGGTTCTCATCTGAATACACACATTGCGGCTCACGAATTTCACTATGTGTTAGTACACGTACGCATGCATGCGTCATGCACGTGCGTGTTTGCATGTGTGCGTCTGTATATCACTTAATTTACAAATACTAAAACCACAGATGAAAATTTAACTGTATGTGGAAAATAGTCATCATGAGCAGAATGATAATTAATTGTTCCATATAACACTTTTTGCATATTCTTCTGATAGTTTCTGCTATTTTCGTTTGTTTTGTGTGTTTGTTTGCATCCAAAGGATCCCTATTCTATATTTCTTCACAACAGCTGGTGTCAGGTGTTATTTGGTGACCCTAAAATGTCTTCTGTTACTTCCCTTTAGTACAGTTTATATTTCCTCGTCCTTTGGGACCACTGACCTCATTTCGAGTATTTCTGAGCTAGACACAAACCGGCGCTAGAATGTGTGAACAATGTTTAATATTGTGCAACTGCAACAGACTTAAATCAAAACTCTGATACATTTTTTTTTTATTTTGCTAAAACATAGATTGTGGGTACTCGTTAGAACTGCCTCGCTGAAGCGGTTCGAATGAGTACCCACAATCTATGTTTTTAGCAGGATTATGAAAGATATCAGAATTTTTTATCTGAAAATTTTACTTTTTTATTTTTTTTTTATCTTATTTTTTTTTTTTTTTTTTTTTTTTTTGGTAGTAAAATTTTCGATATATTTGGATAGGCGTGTTTTCGTAATGATTGATCAAATAAACGGAGAACAATAGATTGAAATGTAGTAAAGTCGCGTTTGTGCAGAGTTTCTCCGAAAATCGGCTATGTTTAGCATTTTTTGGATATCGTACAAACATTATAGATGCATAAAATCACACGCAAGAACATGTATGCCTAAGATATGAAAGCAAAAAAGAATACGTGAGTACTTTTTTTTTCTGTTATTTTATTGCTTTATAGTATCGTGTGCACAATAAATGTATAGCCGGCCTCGGTGGCTCAGTTGGATGCGTCGTCCGACTGGAGACCAGGAGGTCGCGGGTTCAACCCCCGCCGAGGTCAGCAACATTCTTTCGTGGAGATTGATCATGAAATATTTTCTACGGTCATTCTCTCCCTTCCGCTGATTCAAGAAGGGCAGTTGTCATTTTCTGGCGAAAGAATGTGCACAATACTGGTTAACCACTTAGAGGACTAAGCCTGCCCAGTAAACGTGTCTTTTCAAAATTAATACATTTATCAGATAACTAAATTATGATATCTTCTTTGTACCAGAACTGACAAATGAGCAGCAAACTGAATAACACCTTCTTACATGTGCGCCCAACGAAGACTCAAATCAGCCTGGGCATGAATTTTTACATCCTTGGCTATCCAAAATGCGCTCACTGAAGATTCTGATCAGTCTGCGCGAATGTCCGAAGCTACGACTTCTAATTCTGCAGGTCAAATTTTTCATAAGTTCTCTCTTACTAAAATATCATAAATGGCATATTCAAATATATTGAAAATTTTACAATCAAAAAAGGAAAATTTTCAGGTAAAAAATTCTGATTATTAATTTTTCTTTTCATAAACCTACACAAAACATAATTTGTGGGTACTCGTTAGAACCGCCTCTGTGAGGCGGTTCTAACGAGTACCCACAATCTATGTTTTGTTTTGTTCCGTTTTGCAAAATAAGACAAATAATGTATACCCCTGTAAACCCCAGTTTTACTGTATAAAAGTGCGGTTTAAGAGGGTTAAAATTATATAGGCGTGGTTTCGTGATGGTATTTTGCTGATTTAGGTGACCGGAAACAAGTAAACAGTGTGTTTAAAATATACCATCCCATAATTCATTTTGCATTAAACAAGGTGCAAAAAGGCAATAACATCTATTATTTTCAGTAACATATTCAGAAACAAAGAAATTCAAAGTCAAATTTTAACTTATAATGGCCTTTGCACTTTTTGCATTTGCTTTTTAATACCTTGCAAACATGATTAATTTACATGATACTTTTTATATTAATTCACACATCAAAAAGAAGAGTTATTTTGTTATAATATAACTGTAATTTTATTTCAGCACTCAGGTATAAAATAATTCATTAGAACGATAAAACGACAAACTGATATGCAACGTCTAAATTGCAAATGCACGCAGAGAGTTTATGTGACACTGAGTCGATATATCAATGCCTAGTACTTTCAGCTGAACCCTTTAAACCGAGGAAATAATCATAACAAAATGATAACTGATTTAAATTCCTAAGCAAAGCGAATTACTTGACATTGGGCCGGCTTCAAGCAGAAAAAAATGCCTTCGAGCATGCGCAAAATGTGCGGGTTCACATCATCCTGCGCATGCGCAAGGTCTCATCCGGGCCTTTGCTCTCCATCGATACAGTCTATAATATCCAATGGTTTTTGCAGCGGATAGCGAAGGCCTGATCAAACTGCGCTTCCGCACAGCCAGATCTGGGCTTTCGCTGTCCGCGCAGGCCTCGAACGCACATTTTCGCTTGGCGTGGCTCTTATTTATACATTATTTATACAAGCCTTAGTCCAATTACTTTGTCGCCATGTTTGTTTCAGGCTCTCTGGACTGAGAAGTGTGTGAAAATCTATTCCGAAAACGTCCAGAGTTCGGTATGCTCAAGTCATGTTCCTATTGTTTGTGCGACGACCCTAGACAAAATAGGAGTAAGCTAGAACATACATCTAACATCCAAGGACACTCGGAATGATTCACTCGAACCGTCTTAAGGGTACTTCAACTAAAAATTCAAAAATTATTTTCAGGGCAAAATACAGTGAAACTTCAATGACTTGAAGACTGGCGGCTTGTTTACCTTGCTATTTCGTACTCGTTTTTGATTCCTTGAGTAATTCTTCCGATAGCTTAAGAAAACTATTACTTGGGATATTCTAGGGACATTTTCTTTTTTTATCATAAAAACTGTATGTTGTGTTTACTCATTAGAAGCGGTTCTTGTATATATACTGAACATTTCATTATTTTATAGAAGCTCGAAAAGACACCCCTAAATTACCCTATTTGTCTTTTGCCTAATGATTAACTCTCAGAGACTCCAACTACGTATATCTAGAACAAATTTCCATAGTCCAAAAAGGCGTTTGAGCCATTGAAGTTGGACTGTATTGAAATTAAAGAAAACTCTGAAAGGTTGCCTTTGGAAATGAAGAACTCACAAAAACATCGGATACTCGGTTTTATTAAGTGTCTTCATATGCAGCAATGTAGTTTGCGAGGCTGCATACGCCCCTACAAGCACCGTCTTAAGCGGTATTCGATTTTCAAAGTAACCAGAATGTGCTCATATGATTCCAAAACAAATTAAAATATAATCTGCACTATGGTAAAGTGCGGGAAACGCGTTACTGCCGCCACACGGCACTTAATACCAGCTGCAATGAAGATGAAGTAAAATAAAAATCCATAAATGTTACCATTTGGGAAACAAAGACCGCACAAAAGATAGAATATCGGAGACTCGGTTTTATTAAATCTCTTCACGTGCAGCAATGTAGTTTGCAAAGCTGCATTCTCCCCTCTCCTCCCCTCCCCCTTAGCACCGGCTTAAGCAGTATTCGATTTTCTAAGTGACCTGAATGTGCTCAATGGGGAAGAAAAATATAATCTGCACCATGGTGAAGTACGGAAAAATTACAAAGAAGTCTTTTTAAAACTAATTATATACCTATAGCAAAGAATTTGAAAATAAAAACAATGAAAACAAGTGCAAGGAATGTAAAGCAGATATTAATACAGATAGCAAAAGCTTCTTTACATAATTTGCAGGTTATCTATCAAATAATGACGAATAATTGGCACGCATCTGACCTTTAGCACTGTTTGAGTTCGGATTTGAAATGGGACACATCATTATCTACAAGATAGCATGTGCGTCCAACGAAGACTCTGATCAGCCTGCGCATTTGCACAGGCTGAACAGAGTCTTCGCTGGCTCCGGAAGACGTTTTGGATCCTGGCTACCCATAGAGTGCCCTACGAATATTCTGATTAAACTGTGCGGATATGCAGGCTGATCAGTCTTCGCTGGGCGCACATACAATCTTAGAAAATGCTATGGCCTGGCTCATTTATCATTGTGGTTCATGCCTGTTATATATTTACATTCTGAGTGCATTTACAGAAAAAAATAGTTAACTATTGGAACGTAAAGATGTTTATACTTCAGTGAATACATTGACTCACGCGACGTCACATGATCGTTAATTGACATCAAAATAAACCCTGGTTCTCTTTAATATGTTTGGACGATGAAGACGTTATAACGTCAGTGACGCTGTTCTGCTGTTAATAAGAAAATGCGTGCAATTCTTTTCTTGATTCCAGATTTTTTAGACAAATAATAGATGGAAAATAATATAAATATATGTAATAAAGCAATTTACAATTTATTTAACGTTCATTGAAGTATGAACAACATGGGTGGTGAGCAAAGTTTACATAAACCCATTGGTATCTTGCTCGTGACCTGATGTTGGTCATACTTCAATGAACGTTAAAAAAGGTTACCGATATTTCTTAAGAGACTTCAATCTCCATCGCAACTATGTTTCTCCAAACCAAATTTGAATGCCATCCAGCTTGAAAGCACTGAGAGATCATACGACTGAACGCGCCCCTTCCATAAAAGGGCTAAATAAATAGTGTCCCAAAGTAACGAAAATGTGAAAGAAAGAGTTACTTGAGGTAGGGAAATTTGCAGTCCTTGAATATTGAATATATAGTAAGGAAACCGACTATAGCAAACTCATGACAAATGCAATAAACTGCATTTAAAATTAATGTTTTTGAAACCCAATTAAAACCTGCTTTTTGACAGGAATATGCTTTTATTTGAGTCAATCGATAGTTTATATGCAAATGAACACAATTTTACGGATATATATAGCAACAAAATGTTTCAAGTATGATCTATTTAATTTTTTGTACATGTATATTTGATAAGGTGGTTATGACGTAATGGCATACATTACCGGCTTCCATAGCTGTATTTAGTAGATCTTCAAAAAAAGGTAAGAGAAAAGTCCAGATAGTGCCACAATCACTAACCGCAGCCCTTCCCAGACCCCAAGAGGAAGAGGAAACCGACAAATCCAAACAAGCACAAATCGAACAAACGTACAAAAAGCACTAAGATTAGCTTTCTCTTCCCCAAGCGAGGTAATCACAATACTAAAAGAACTTAAAAACACAAGAACAAAATGACACACGGAAAGACATACAACAAATCGTCTCATAGAATAAACCACAAAGCAACAAAGAGTAAGACTAACACCGGGACCACCGCCTTAGAACGGTCACTAGAGTAAACCACCGGGGGGTTTAAAGCACTTTTACAGCTAGCTAACTTCACCCTGGGTCCCGATGCTACTCTTAATACAGAAACACATAAAAATTCGGTTCGCATAAAGGCTCCCAACTCAGTCAGTCCATCAAATCGAAAACACAAAAATCAAATTAATCACTATAATAAACAAAGACGAGTACTCATGGCTAACTCTACTGTATGCCAGAGTAAATGAAAACCAATAGTTGAACCACGGCGGGCCAAGCCAAAATCATATCGTCAAGCCCCAACCCACTGATTAAAGTTTTAGCCTATAGTTACTTCCGTTTTCTCAACTGATGTTTTTCGCCAATATGCTTAGCTTAATAGGCTCTCGTATTTTGTAAAGTGTTCGTTATTTTATGTGCATTTTCCTTTAAAGTAAAACACTTGTAGCAGACGTCTCAACAAAGATGTAAATTGTAGTGGTAACGTTGCAGGGAATCGCTATTTGAAAGATCTACAATGTTTCTAAAGATTCAGAATGTTTTGGTCCGCATTAACAAATAGAGCCAAAACGTCCGAAAACCTGCCTCGGGACACGTGCGCCCAGCCGGAAAATTCAAATCAGCCTGTACTATCGCGCAGTCTAATCAGAATCTTCCTTGAGCGCATTGTGGATAGGAAAAGATGCAAAGTGTCTTCAAGCGGACAACGAACTTTGATTAGACTGCGCGGATTCATTGTTGTCTTCGTTGTACGTATATGTCAGAAGGTACGTTTTATCAACTGCGGCTCAATTGCTATTATTTTCGTTAAAATTTGATCTTACCCTTGTCATGCTGAATGAATTAAGATGCCACGCCCACTTCTAATTTCCAGCCAGTCAGATTACATATCCGGGTTTTTGATAGAAATTCGCATATTTAATGACAAACAGTGCAGATTCAGATCAGTTGGCTTCTTCAGAAGCCAACTGATCTGGATCTACACTGTTTGCTAGGACAGGGCATGACGCGTTCAGCAAGAGATGGGTTAATATTTTTTTCGTTGGTGGGTTGGTGTTTAAAGTAACACCTGTCGGACGGGCGTTTGATATTATCTCTAAAACAACCTTAATTTGAACAAATGTAATGATTTCTTTTGATACTTACAAGACGTTCAATTTGATATTTATCAGTTAGATGTCTTTAATGTAAGCGCTGCCCTAAGGAAGACCGAACAGTTAAAGCAAACCGAGCCGGCATTCAAAAAGCTAGGAGGATTCAAAACAGGTCCAGATATTAGCCAACACGGCTGAGTTTATGCCTTTTGTGAGACTTAGAAGTTTGGTAATTACCCCGTTTTACGAGGAGACGATTTTTGCGAGTTCTTGTTTGATTTCCTGCGCATTAAGCCTATTTTCGATTTTAACTAAGAGCGAATGAATAAAATCAAAACAGTAAACATTTTTATGTTTTTGTTCAAACAAGCATACATACACTTCATTCACATAGGCCGCCATTTTAGGTGCGCCAAGCAACAGCTGAAGTTCGCGGACACTCGCTACCGTCCGCTAAAATCTGTCACGAATGGAGATTTGCGAAACTCCGCGAAGGTTCGCAAGTCTTCTGCTTTACTCAAAGCATCCCGGATTTGCAATGATACGACGCTTTCATATCGATAAACCGAAAAATTGAGCAGCATTCGGCTTCATTGCCTCTCTGAATTACTTTATACCCCAAACCCTAAAGGCAGGGTAGTACAGCCTTTCTTATCACCAGAAGATAACATCAAACAAGGCCACATTTCGGCCATGCACTTGAAACACACAAAAACCGATATTTGAGAAATAAGTGTCAAGGCTAGGTTGGGATCTGGACCGCTTTTTGTTAAATAAAGTAAACCCTCTTTTAACCAACACTCGATATACCTCTTTATACCAACACTCGATACAATGACAAAATTCATTGTAATGATAATTCAACTGGTACGAAACCTTTGCTCAAGAGGAGACAGTTAATCAGAAATTATGCAAGAGCATTGTATTTAATACTTCAATAAACATATGCTTTGGGTATTTGTTTGAATCGCCTCACTGAGGCGATTCTAACAAATATCCAAAACGTATGTCCTATAGAAAATACGAATAAACCAAGGCCTTCCTATAATATTATTCTGCTCATTAAGGATTCTTTACAACAGCAAATATATTTTAAGGCAACATCTTTGACAATAAATGCTGTCGTTGTAACGAAGGCTGTCGTTGAAACGAGGGTTCACTGTACATAGCATCTGAACCATGTTAAAAAGGAAAGAAGATGTCCAAGCACAAAACACAGCCTACCCAAAATCCAAAACATGAATTAAAGAGTGAAGACCCCACCAGGCTGCACATATTGACAAATTGTGTTTTTCCATTTTTACCTATGCGATATACCCTGTAAATTTCCTGTGCCCCGAATAATTTACGTAATTTATCTTACTCTACATGCAAGGCATGTCAGGGACGACTTATCGCAGTTTTGTGTGAATATTGAAAATTCAGATCAGCTTTACCAACATGCAATCACAGTCATGTATACATGTTAGCGTTTATGCATTCTAGGATAAAAGCAGACAGTGAAGTCCCTAATGATATTTTCGCAGACTGGATCTTTGTAACTACTATTTGATTGTACATTTTCCAAGGTGACTTTTTGTCATTGATAGCCCCATAATCATTAATGGGCCATACAGTGAGAAAATGTCTTTTCAAGGACATATGCGACCCAAAACGGCCAAGATCAATGCTCATTCGCGCATCTAATAAGAACGTTTGCATTTTATTTTTTGTTTTTCAATACTTTCTCGAGTATTCAATGATCATTTAAAGAGGAACAGCGAAGGCCCAGATCAGACTGCGCGAATGCGCAGTCTGATCTTGGCTTTCGGTGTCCGTGCCAACTTCAGACACTTCATTTCTTGTGGTGCGGTGAAATACGTACCTGCGGCTATGACTGACCATTTTTTGATATTTTGATACCGTGACATTGTTTAATTACCTTTAATTCTATCTATTCTGTATCAGTTTGCTCCAAGCCTAATGCAGTGGAGGAGAATATTATACACAGATAACGGAATATGTGTTTCTTCATGGACAAATTTGGACGAGATAAGCAAATGACCATACACTTATGGTGACTAGATAGTAATCTTAGCCAGGGAGGGCATGGGAAAGCCGTCATAATGCCATGCAATAAGCGTAGATCTTCAATAGTCTGCGCATACGCACAGTCGTATCTGTGCATTTATTCTTTCAATGTGTCTAAGTATGAATATGAAAACTGTGTTGAAGATTGGATGATGTCAAAATATATGCAATATATATGTGGATACCCAGAACATGCCACAATAACGAAGCACAGCCCTTCCGAGGCATCCAAAAAAAAAGGGTGAGATGAGGACCAAAAAAGGGACAACACACACTCACCATATGAAACCACAGACACACAAACAAAATATAACTGCAACGTTGCAGAAAACCGCCTCAGTAGGAAAACTGAATCTACTGGGGTGCAGTGTGTGTGTGTCGGTGGGGGGGGGGGGGGGGTGGGGAGGGGGCTTAGACAAGATTTATTCGCCCTTAATTCTGATGCAGCTCCAAATTACAAATATATTTTTTCGGTCCACTTAGGGGTCCTCTTCTCCGTCTGTGAAACATCACAGTGAAACACATATAATCAAATACACTGTGGTGAAACATTTAGCAAAGGGCTCAATGGCGATCTGAAGCCAAAACACAAGAAACCACAAACAGGACCACGATGAGACCGCCCTTTGACAACCATGAATGGCGCTTTAAGGCTAAAACTGGGACAAAGCAGCAACCGTGTACGCGTATTAACCCTTTCAACCCTGTATACTGGTCCAGGTAACTATGCAAACAGTGTAGATCCTGATGAGACGGCTCATCATGAGCTGTCTCCTCAGGATTTACACTGTTCGCCATCATGTTAATGATTATGACTAAATCCCTATTTAAAATAATGGACGTGCCCAAATTCAAAGATGGAATTGTCTAATTCAGAGACTCAAGGTTGAAAGGGTTAACAGATAGGTAGGAGAGGCAATACTTGAGCAGTTTGTATTCAATGTATTAAACTACTCTGATATGCATGAATTTTGAGAAACATTCTGATATTAGCACAATACAACATTTTATGGACTTAAAGGCAAAAATACAAACGTTGGAAATATTAATGTTTTATTTCGGTATCACAGATACGCAAATGCTCATGATAAACCAATGTGATATTGAATATAGATATGAGTTCATATACATATGAAACAATTACATTAGAATGTACGACGGCTTGCGAGTCAATACAAAGGAAACACAAGAGAAAGAGAGTTCTTTTAGCTCCGTTGTGGTCCTTAAGGTTTGACTGCAAGTCATAGTGATGCACAAAGGCATCAAGAATCGCTTAAGAATAAAAGTACAGTAAAACCTCGATGACTCGAACACCGATGACTCGTTTAACTTGGCTTATTCGAACTCGTTTTGAGTCCCAACGAAATTCTTCCAATAGCTCATGAAAACAAATATTTAGGGAATTTTTCTTATTTTATCATGAAATTGTATGTTGTGTGTACTAATTAGAATTGCCTCATCGAGGCGATTCTAATGAGTACACTCAACATATAATTATTCTATAGAAGATCAAAACGACGTCCCTAAATTATCATCATTTGCTTCCTGACCTGACGCCATGATTAACTTTCAGTGGCTCGAACTATCTCTGTCTCGAATAAATTTCCATGGTCCCAAAGATGTACGAGCCATTGAGGTTTTACTGTAATACCCTATAAACCTAAGACAGACAATACATTTTAAGACCTACATATAAGAATGAACAAAGTCCAAGTTTAATTGAATTTCAGCAATGCCAAAACTATTTAATAAGACAATAAACCATTATGTTTCAATATCTATACGTTTCTAAGAGCATGAGGTACTTGTATTTCCTTCTTCTTATTCAGAAGAATACTCCACAGAATACGCTGTTGGAAGCAAACCTGCTACCTTTTATCTTAGGCATGGAAAGCTTCCTTTTCTCTTAACCTGATTCCATAAGAATAAGCAATAACTTGCTGTAGTAAAATGCTCTGTCATACAATCGGACATTTCTGGACATTTAATTAGAAAATATTATTATTTGATCTACCCTTCTAGAAACTGGTAACCATCTAAGGAACTTTTCTTTTTAACAGTACAGCATGTGATACTCAACAGCATATAAAATTTGGCAACCTTTGCTTCAATGTTTAAATTGGATGATCAGCACAAGCACCGGTGTACACAAACGGGGCAAAGGAAGACAATGCAAAATGGTAAACGGAGATAAAAAACAAAACAAAAAAAAAAAAAAAAAAAAAAAAAAAACTCCGTTTTCCTCCTAACAATATTTCAGATTAACTCTTTCCCCGCTAGTGGCGACGTTTATCGTCTGATAATAACCTTTGCAAACAGTTTGGACCCAGATCAGGCCAGACAAAATGTTAACTCTTTCTCCGCTAGTGGCGACTTTTGTCGTCTGCTGATAACCTTTGCAAACAGTTTGGACCCAGATCAGGCCCGACAAAATGTCGGGCCTGATCTGGATCCAAACTGTTTGACACTCTGATGGTCTTCCTGAAAGACTTTTTTGAAAAAGTTAATTTAAAAAAAGATCCACAGACGACAAAAAAGCATGCAAAATTACCAAGCATGCAAAGAGTTTATAAGAATCGATACATTTTCTAGGAAGATGATTTTATCAAAATTGGTTTTCCAACTCTCTAAATATGATTTCTGCCTTAAAAGGAAAGAATGTGCTCACATGACGAATGTTTTGATATGGACAAAATTTATATGAAGTGTCTTTTGAATGTAACCAAAAATATTTAGAAGTTGTATAGCAACAATGAAAAAGTACGGAAAAGTATCAGACGCAGACACGCTCGCACGGACGAAGGGTTATGCTGACTCCAGCATTCCACCTGAGGTTCATTTGCAGAGTCGTCAAATTAAGTTGTCAAGAAAATCCCATCACCGATTATTTAGGCCCTGCCATGCAAAAACGTGTCTTCGGGCATAAGCAGACAGCGAAGGCCCAGATCAGCCTGCGCATCCGCGCAGTCGATCAGGGCCTTCGCTGTCCGCAAACAGAATCATTGGATAGTATAGAATGTTTCAATTGAGAGCAAATGGCCGGATAAGACTTCGCGCATGCGCAGGATGTTGTGAATCCGCACATTTTGGGCATGCTCGAAGGCACTTTTTTGTTTGACGCGGCCCATTTGATCTCGAAACGTTGTGTGCGTCTGCCTCGAAGCATAACAGCACTGTAGGTCTTCAACAAACGGTGGAAGGCGTTAAAACACAAGTAGCACGTGGCACAGAGCGCGTGTCTCTAATTAAAGGGCACGATTTCCTTAATTATTTCTGCAATGAAATGATTAGTCTATCAAGAAGACAAATACAATGCATTATTTTATCTGGTTTCTTAAAGACACGGTCGCGCCCTGTTTGCCTTAAGGAATAAATTGGTGGTTGAAATTGTAAAAGATCAATCTTTCAACAAGCTTCTTTGTCTTTAAGGTCACGTAAATACAGTTCGGAAACGCCCATAAGTGTGCTCGCAGTCTTAAATTACATCATCGTACAGTAGGTTAGTTTAAAACTAAAATATTTTCACAAAACTATAAGGGTATCATTTTTGGCTGATAATTTGAATATTGAATATGTAAAAAGACTGTTACTGTAAATATTTTAATTATAGTACACAGACAATGCATGAGAGAAAACAAATACTCATATTGTGTTGACGGTTATGCAAAAGGCATATGGTTTGTTTTGCTATGCCCTTTAATTAGTTATAATTTATCTCACTGCCCTGTATGTAATTAAGTATGAAGAATTTACTGTATTCGTGACATCTTTCAGGACGACCGCTTTGTTATAAAAATGTATTTTCAGTATTAAGATGTACAAATGTTTCAATAAATACATTTTCCTGTCATTTGTGTGCAATATACGATTATATATGTAGCTTTGATAATTTTAAAAAATATAAGTTAAGATACCCAGGGAATGCCACAATCGCGAAGCATAGCCCTCCCGAGGCACCAAAAGAGGTAGAGATGTGAACAACCCAGCTAGCATTCTACATAAATCTACAGCGGGCAGTTATCGGCCCGTCAGCTACCCTGACGGGCCGATAACGGCCCGCTGTAGATTTATGTAGAATGCTTACTGGGAAATAAGGACAACACAATGGCACATATGAAACCACAAACGCACAAACAAAAAAGAACTGTAACAGAGAACCGCCTTGTAACGGTCAGTAGGGAAAACTACTGGTGGGAGGGTTGGGGGTGGGGGTGCGGAGCTACAACCAGTTTTATTCGAGCGAAACCTCACCCTTAATTCGGATACAGCTGCAAATTACAAATATACATTCGGTACGTATATGGGTCCGCTACCTCATCCGTTAAACATCACAGTGAAAGCTATATAATCAAAAGCAATTTGATGAAACAAAGCAAAGGGGCTCAATGGCGATCTGAAGCCAGAACACAAGAAAACCACAAACGGGGCCATGAACAGCCCGACCACAGACATTATTAGTAAGACACCAACCATCTGAAAATCACTGAGGAGGAAGTCGGTTGTTCAGTTTGCGTTTAACACATTTAAAGTAAACTATTACAAACAAAAATTGTTAGGATTACTTACAATCAACAAGACATGAGCATAAAACGAGTAGAAAGAAGTGTCTGGTTGCCAAGACAAAACAAGGTCAAACAACTTTAGTTTCTTATATTTATTAGCTATGACTATAAGAAGAAGTTTGGATTAACAAATAAACATGCGTTTAAGAAACGAGAACGAGAACAGCGCAATCAGAGTTTGACACAATATTGAAATAATAGGAACCTAAGATATCATTTTCCACGATGCCTTTATATGTACTTTATTCGATTTAAGGTAGTGCTTCCTCGCCCGCTGCAATCGGGCTTTGTTGTTAGAGGGATGTATGCGACACTCACACTTAATTGGCAAGTAACTACACACAGCAATTGAATTAAAATGTGCGTATCTACTGCTATATGAATATGAATACATATTCCAAATTCCTTATTTGCATTTTTTATATCGTCAACATGCCATTTTCTGGCTAGACAATTTAACCCATGTGTGAAAAAAATCTCTTCGTTCTTTCTCTGATTTAGGTAACTTATTCCAAAAAATACTCAATGTTTATAACACCATTTTAAGATGACTCTTTCTGTTCACATTTGATTCCAAAACATATACCGTGTAATTTGAAATGTCAATACATTCAAATTGATAGGATTTCTAATTCTATTACTGTGTCATAATGTCAACATATTTTGTCAAAGTTTATAATTACATCTTTTCAGTTCACTATCATGTGCCTATTTATTCAATCAGGCAAATGTATAATTATTTTACATAAAATATTTGTATATATAACTAGAAGGGTACAGATTGAATTGAAAATGAGCAAATTGTATGACTGATACCTCGGTGGCCACACATTTTGATTCAAACAAAACGCTTAATCGTACAGATCTACTAGAGTATATCATAAGCATCGAAAATTTTAGGCCATATATACTTGCAGATAAAACTAGACCAGCACTGGTCAAACTAACACTTTCCCATTGCAGAATAGTATAGAAGCTGTCGATCTTTGGGGAATATGTGAATAGCATTTGCCAAGATCAGCCTGCACATTCGCACAGCCATATCAGGGTTTTATTCGCTGCGGGTCTTTTTTCATGTTTTGTCCTGTTTGATGTCTTTTGTATGTGTGTGTTCAGTGGATCCTGTCTAATACCTTGTTGTGGAATAGGCAGTTGGCTGCTTTGCTTTTCTTTGTTTGGTCTGTGGCTTGTGTACTGTATGTCAGGGTTTATTCGCTCTTCCTCTTGGTGTCATTCGTAAGCTATGTTCTTTGATTGCGGCGCATCCTATACTTTTTTCTGTTGATCTTCGATTCATTCTACAGTATTCAATGTCCCTTTCAAAGGAAGAGGACTGGGTCAGGGCCTTCAATGACAGCATACACCCATTTTCCTGGCTTAGCACGTTTGTTGCTGGAGACATCACGAAAACATGCCTACATAATTTTGACCCTTAAACCCCACTTTTATATAGTAAAACTGGGGTTTACAGGGTATACATTATTTTCTTATTTCTGCTCCAAGACATAGATTGTGGGTACTCGTTAGAACCGCCTTGCCGAGGCGCTTCTAACGAGTACCCGCAATCTATGTTTTGAGCAGAAATATGAAAAATATCAGAATTTTTTATTTGAAATTTTTCATTTTTTGGTGGTAAAATTTTCAGTATATTTTGATAGGCGTGTTTCCATAATGATATTCAGATAGACTGCAAAATGTTGCGATTCCGACGTTGACGCCTATCACTCATACCAAAGACTTGGAGACACCAGGAGTTAAACCTGAGAAAAGATGGTGAGTGTAAAGCAACCATTTATCTCTTCGACGTTGTAAAAATCAAAGTTTGAGTATACATAAATAGAGGACATCGTCTTATCTTATAGCTATGTCATCTGAACGGAGTGATTTATCGCATTTTACAAGGACTACTCTTTTTAAAGCCAGTTTATCTAGGCATTTTAAAGTACCTCTAATTAACATACTGATTGAGCAGGTAAACAAAGAAAATAGAGGTATCACTAACCACCAGAATACCAACTGAAACGAAGCGTGCTACTAATTTGGTACAGTTTAGACATCTTAATTTAGGTCAAACAGTACACAAGTAGAAGGGTTTTTTTTGTAAATTTAATATTCCGTTTTTTATTTGATTACCCATTCCATCGAGATGCATATCACTTTATTTCAGGCAAATATTAAATTATAAATTCGTGACATCTTTGACACAAACAGCGTAAAGATTTCGACATTTAACTCTCAATTAAACAGAATTTGGCGTTATTATTTATGGCATTAAGTCTAATCTGACTGTTAATTCTTCCGATCAAATTCGATTTTAAATTAAAGTTTTTTATCATCCCTAGGCCCTATTTTGTACAGAATGATATAAATTACACGGTTTGATTTAGGCAGTCTGATTTTTGCCGAAAGCAGCGTAGTGGTACAGTGACAATTTTCAAATAAACGTCAAAAAGATTGCCTTTGGAAACAAAGAACACACTACAGATTAGAAAAGCGGAGTCTCAGTTTTATTGAGACTCTTCAAAAGCAGTAATGAAGTTTGCAACACTGCTTACGCCCTCTAGCGTATACATTAGCAGAACTCCATTTTCAAAGCTACCACAATGAGCCCAATGATCCCAAAGAAAATTACATATAGTGGTACCCATAAAAGGCCACAGATACTAAAAACAAGCCGCTCAAGGCACCAAAGATTCAGGAAACGACAACAAAAAACGGCACCGATCGAATTAAAAAAAAAATGAAACGTGAACGAAGATACTGCTTTGGTACGGTCAACTTACTGTTCACCATTCCAAGACGGTATCTTCGTTCACTTTTTGTTGATGGGCTTAAACCTGATTTTATGGATATCCAAATGCGTATAAGTGATGATACACAGGAAATGCTAGAATCACAAAGCACAGTCTTCCAGAGGCTCACAAAGGAGAGATAAAGAATGAATCAAGCCAGCGCATGGCAAAACCTACAAAATGGCATGTGCGCCCAGCGAAGACACCCGCCCAGTCTGATCAGTCTTCGATGTGCGCTCAATGAATAGCTAAGGACCAAAGCTCTCTTCATGCGGACTGCGATGACTCTGATCAGACTGGGTGGATGCCCAGGCTGATCTGAGTCTTCGCTAGGCGCACATGCCGTTTTGTAGGCCTTTGTCATGCGCTAGCTCAAATGATTACAAAACAAACACCATGAATGAAATCACCGACATACAAAGAAAGAAGGACTGCAAAAGAGGAATCGCCTTGGAATTGTCAGTTGAAAAAAAATAAAAAAATAAAAAATACAGATGTGCTTCAACCAGTTTATTCTTAATCCTCGTCCATAATACTGGGCAGCGTTCAGTTAACCGAAACGTTCGCGGTTACTCGCACAACAAAAGCAAACTTTCCGTTCAGATGCGATGATTTTCGGCGGAGGGTAGCAAACATCTCAAAACTATTCTCAAGCTGTCTTTTGGCACAACCAAGATGGCGCCCTATGCGAAAAAAGTTTATGTATGCTTGTTTGTAACCAAAAATATGTGAATGTTTATAGCATTGATATCATTTATTTGTTTCTATATAACATTAATAATTCATTATATAGTTTATTTGATTTAACATCGTACGAGTATCTCGTCTATAACGAGAATAACAGATAAATTCTAATTTGAGGTCACGTTGTGACGGATTTACAATAAAAGTTCGAACGAGGCAAAATAGTTTTTTGAAAACCACTCACTTGTGTTTCGCTTTACTGAACGCAGCGCTGATACAAGCCAAGCTACATATAATTGATCAGCTCGCATAGGGGTTCCTTAAATCTTCATTGGCTCCATACAGCAAGTCTATTTGTTCACAATAAATGACACTTAAAACAACAAAGACATTTCACTATTTTACATAATGAAAACATGCCTATTCAAATATATTGAAAATTTTACAACCCAAAAAGGAAAATTTTCAAATAAAAAATTCTGATATTTTTCATATTTCCTCTCCAAACATAGATTGTGGGCACTCATTAGAACCACTTCAGCGAGGCGGTTCTAACGAGTACCCACAATCTATGTCTTTTAGCATAATAAGTAAAATAATGTATACCCCTGTAAATTCCAGCTTTACTATATAAAAGTGGGGTTTAAGGGGGTCAAAATTATATAGGCGTGTTTTCGTGATGAATTATTTTAACATGCTAAATAAGAATATTAGATGACGGGTCGTTGTTGATATTTCTGTTGAAGTTCTCCTTCGCTTGCTTGTTCCTTCTCGCATCGAGGACCTGTTGGTTGGTGTTAGCATGCCATGTCACTCAGCACTTATTTTGTAAGGGGGGAGGCTTTTTCTGTGAGTGTGTTTTTTCCTGGGTATCTCCGTAGGTAAGTTTTCAGAAGTCTGTGAGCATCTGCAAAAAAGGCGAATTAGAAAAAAGTGAATTTTTATAATAAGAAAGACGAAACACATGTCGAATGTGCCACTCAACTATAGTTAGTAGATCTTTTGCCTTGGACATATGTAAGATTAAACACGTATAAAAACATTAAATGTAACTTCTGAAATTCTCTTATCTCTTGCTACTTTTCCGAATTTAGCATGCCATTGGAAATAATCGCATGTTTCTCTATTAACCAGAGGATTTGTTAAGGAGGGGTACTTGGTGATATTTCTGGGATAATTTTCTCCAGTTCTCCATAAAACATATGTTGTGTTATTCATTAGAAGCGCTCCACCGAGTCTTTGAGTGCCTACAACAACGTTTTTATGGATAAGAAAATCATAGAATTATCAGCCAATACTCCGTCTTAACAAGTCATTTGATTAGCAACAGCGTAGAACATGCAACTTGAAAAACAAATCAGAAGTACGTGCACCGTATTACCCTAAAACTTCAGACACCTTAACTCCTAATCACATTTGTCTTAAGCTATGAACAGATCCTATTTTACTATCTCATGTTTCATTCAAAAACTGTTGGATCGAGAAGCAACAGAGTGGACCCTGATCTGATGGCACGGTTTGTGGCGTCTTATCTTGGTCTACACTGTTTGCTCAGGCCTCTGTCTGAGTAAAGACGGTAGCCATATTAACATTTAGCATGCTCTAAGCAGATTCAGCAGACGTCAAATTGACGTAATTTTCTTATTTTTATCCAGAAAACAGGATTTGACGTTTCATGCAAATTGTCTCCATTGGAGACAATTTGCATGAAACGTCAAGTCCTGTTTTCCATGAAAAATAAAAAAAAAATTCAAAATGCCGTCTGCTGAACATGTTTTCCAGCATGCTGAGCGTTAATGAACAATAACGCGTGTTACAATTGCACTAATGAATTGATTTAGCGGAAACTGAAGTCAATTAGGCAAGTTCTAATAAAATAATATGGCATTTCGATATGTTCAAATTAGGCGATAAATGTTTAGGCTGTCTCTAATTTAGCAATACACTTTTAAGGTTGCGATTAATTAAGACAAAGATTGAAAACGTTGAAGAAAATGGAAGCTAGCACGAAATTGTCCTATTCTTTATTTCTCTAAATGACATTGATAAAGCAAACTAAAATGTAGAAATGAAACAACATTACCGATGAGGAAAATATACTTTAAAAAAGGTGAGCATTTGGAAGCACAACAAAAACACCAAACTCGGCTCTATTCAGAAACAATAAAGAGGAAAGACCTAAAGCATGGGGAACAACCTTCTTGAGGAACAGGATAAGCTTAAATGGCATAGACATACCTCCGGCAGCTACCTAACATATTATACATGAGCGAAAACTATATTTCATTGCTTATAAATCGGTTAGTTTATTTTTAATGAGAAGTATGTATACACGAAGTTTAGAGCATTTAAACGAGGTATGTATTAGGGCTACCATGGACTCTAAGCTGGACGAACTGGGATCTGTAATAAAATTTCTGCTTTTAGATGGTAGAAAACCTTGCCACATTTTTCAAAGGTTGCAGAAAAGTTTTTTTTTCTAAAGCCTACATATTCTATTCAACCTTTTTATAGCTGTGTTTCAAAGTTTAGGGAGGGCAGGACAAGAGTAGGGGAAAAGCCTAGACCAGGGAGGCCTGCTGATGCAGTGACCTCTACAGTGGTGGCGAATGTTGAGGTTTTTGTCAACAAAGATTACAGAGTGACATTGCAGGAGTAGCTAATAAGTTAAGCATCGGTAAAGCATCGGCACATCAGATTTTACTCGAAAACATAGGTATGAGCAAGGAAAGCGCTAGGTGGGTGCCAGAGAGGCTGACAGAAGACCAAAAGGTGTGCAGGGTGACCACAGAAAAAAAAACAACAAAAAAACATTGGGACGTTTTAACCATAATGAAAATAAGAGTTTGAATTGTATTGTCACTGGGGATGGTATGTGGGTTCATTATGCTGAACCTGAGACAAAAGCTCAGTCAGAGCAATGGAAACGAGCAGGTTTCCCATCTCCCAAGAATTTTAAGCTGTCTCCATCTGCTGGCAAGGTTATGCTGGTTCCTTTTTGGGATTCACGTGGAATAATACTGGCTCATTTCATGCCAAAAGGTCAAACTGTGACTTTTAAATACTATCCAAAGTAATTTTGAAAAAAAAAAAAAAAAAAAAAAACTCAAAGAAAAACTAAAAAAAATGCATCCCAGGCTAGCCCAAAAAATGTCCTTTTGCATTACAATGCCCCCTCTCATACGACCGCATCCACAGTAGAACGTATCAACTCCTTCCAGTGGCAATTGTTGTTCTATCCTCCGTACAGCACAGACATTGGCCTATGCGACTTTTATTGGTCTCCTGAACTGAAAAAAGGCTCACTGAAAACAAGTATGAGACTAGGTCGGCTTAAATTTCAGCTGTAAATCGGTACCTCAGCAGTAGGTCTACTCCATGTTTTGCAGAGGGAATGCAAAAGCTCCCACGAAGATGGCAAAAGTGTACAGACGTAGGTGGGGAATACTTTGAAAAAGAATAAAAAGAATGTTTTGAAAAATATTTCACGGTTTTTGGTCCGCATAGGGGGTTCTTTACCTCATCTGTGAAAAACATATAATAAGTAGTTGCGGTCATGATACCTAAGCCGTAATCCAAACTTATAAATCCATAAACAAATGACGAATCAGAATGTTCAGACCAGCAGACATGGACCCCAGAATAAAGGGTGTAATCAGGCGTCCTCGGATAGTAAGCATTACTTGGTAAGCAAGCTTCGCCCACCATGCCCATAGGCCTGAACGGAAATAACGACAGAAGCGTATGTCCGGGATTTGGGAAGTCTACTTATGGCGCGTCACTGGCAAAAACATCAGAAACAATTCTGGTAACTGCCACATTGTAGGGATTGACCAGATCATGATGTCTCCCATAGAACTTCTTAAATGTTGCTACCAGTTTGGTTTTTTGATACCCCTGGCTCAACAAATTTGTAGTGAGCACTTTCCCACGCTCCATGAATAACAAACACTGTGGTGAAGCAAAACAAGAGAATCAATGGCGATCAGAACAAAAGAAAACCACAAACAGGACCGCGATGGACCTGACCACAGACATTGCAGATATTCTTGCGGATATCTAAGGGGGGCAACAGAAAGAGAAAGAAAACTGAATAGCAAGATATCTACATGGCTTCCTTCCTAGTATTAGGTAAATGTTTAATGAAATTTCCTGTACCGATGTGATCATTGTAGCATGACCGTTTTATACATTCATTTGACAGATCATCTACCCTAAGGATGACGTTGTAACAATTTTCTTCAAAACTATAAAACTTTGTAAATTATTAAAGTACAATAAAAATTATAAACCGGCGCTTTACAGTTACGCTTCTGAGTCTAAATAATCATGCATTTGGTGTATGACGGCATAACCCTAAAGATGTGCATCCCTAAAAATTAACATTTGACTGATCAGAGGTTCCATTATTTTATTACTTAACAGGTGTTGCTCTTTAAAATCTATCAAATGTTTCAAATTCCTTCAATTCATTTTTTTTTTTTTTTTTTTTTTTTTTTTTGCCATTTTTCAGTTTTAAATAACCTACGTTCGATACTAATATTTCTAATAGAAATGTTTTCATCATGATTCCAATGCTTTCGCAGGCTAGGTAGGGTTTATACATGTCAGTGAGCAATTAAAAGAGAGAGAGAGAGATGTTGTATCACTACAACACAAATTCATATTGTTAAATACAAAAAAGTGTATTTTACTATAGGTATATGGATAAAACAAAAGTATTATGTTACTCTGTCGAAACCGAATCATGAAACATTTAAATAGTATTTGGGGAGAAAGGTATAGGTATCAGATACAGATAAAGTGACCCCTTCCAAACATAGAGCAATCTATTGCATTCGCGACATGATTAGATCGAATCGGCCTGCGTATGCGTGTAGTCTGATCAGAGATTATGCTGGTTTGTAAAATATGGACCGTAAACCCTTTATTACCGGACAGCACGTACACTGATCAAACGGCGTGGATGGCTTTTGGATGCACTTTGAATTGGTAGCCTTCTATGGGAAGAGTCAAGGCAGTGAAAGGAGAGGATCGGGCCCGCTTTTCATAGTCTGTGACGAAGATAAAGTCAAACCCAACTCCCACCTGAGTGCCCTTATGACCTGGAAGCTATTAACTTTTTTTCACAGGAACGTACGAGCACAACATTTTAGTAACTACATAACGTCAAAATACTTTCTTTTATGCAGGAGATTCTGCTGTTTATGGCCAATAATATCGCATTCTATGTGCTTTGACCTAATTCAAAGATCTAGTTCTAGCTCTTTATGATGTGAAATGGCTAAGTACCATAAAATTAAACTCAAGGCCTCTTCTGTACAAAAAAGTACATTCACTCTAAGAGTTTTGTTTTAAATTAAAATAGTAAAACAAATCGCTGGATGCGGAACAGTACGTGTGAAAGTGATCAACACACACACGCACACGCACACACACACACACACAGAGGAAACAACAACAACCTTAACAACAATATATACATATATTATTTTTGCCTGTGGCCTATGGATTATTTCAAAAAAATGAACTCTATTTTATAAGAAGAAACATAATTTCATAGAAAAATGTTACAATCAGATAAAAAGTTTGATAATCGTTGAATATGCGACAAATTTTATTTGATGTTTGAGGTATAAAAGTCTAATCATTATATGTCTAATAAATTATAATTTACAAAAATGAATAAACCTTATCAACAATTATATTGAGGGTTTTCCTTCAATTTGAAGTGTACACAAATTATGGTATAACTTTTACGACTCAATTATATACCCATTACATTTTAAGTGATTCATGACAGAGTATTATTTTATCAGCATCAGATCTCTAATAAAGACATCAATGAGACACTCTGGTGTATAACATTATATATTTAATAGATTTTCCAATTTCCCATCAAACCAACTGTCGCTGCAGTTGAAATATCCGTTCATCATCCATACGCATTGCACTATTTTTTACGGATTGTACACGTCATGTAATATTGCAAATGTAATATCCGCAATAAATAAATATAAAATGCATAATCATTTATTGATTGTACCTGCCATCGTGTATATTGTTGTATTTCACAATTAGAATATCCCATCATTACTACGAGGGTGAGTCAATAAGTAACCAGCCTAACTTATTTCCGGTTGAGATCCACATCTTCTTTTTCGATGTAATTGCCCTCTAGTGTGATGCACAGACCAACGGTGTTCAAGTGACATCAGCCCAGAACTGAAAAAGTCAGGGTCCTTTTCATTGACCCACTCCTCAACTGCTGTCACAACTTCTTCATCAGACCGGAAATGAAGTCCACGGATATCCCTTTTCAAGTTTGGGAATAGGAAGACGTCGCTAGGAGCTGGGTCAGGCGAATAGGCAGGATGTGTTATTAATTCATACCCGTTTCGCTCTACAGCATCCATTGCAACTTTGCAATTTGGGACTCTCGCGTTGTCCTGTTGCAACAAAACACCTTTAGAGAGTTTACCTCGGCGTTTTTTCACGGATGGCGGTTCTCAGCTGGTCTAACAAGTTTGCATAGTACACTCCAGTTATTGTACTTCTCTTGGATAAAAAGTCCAACATAATAACGCCTTTTGCGTCCCAAAATACTGTGGCCATCACCTTGCCAGCAGATGGTTGCGTCTTGAACTTCACTGGCCTCGGGGACCTAGGCCCTACCCACTGACGACTCTGAGCTTTATTCTCTGGCTCATAATAATGAACTCAAGTCTCATCTACAGTCACCAGACGCAAAAGAAAATCATCTTTTGATCTAAAACGCTTCAACAAGGCGCTGCATACTGATGCTCTGCTTGCCTTTTGCTCATCGCTAAGGGATTTGGAGACCCAACGGGCTGTTAGCTTGCACATACCTAAACGATCATGTAAGTGTTGAAAGGCTACCATGTGAAATACCTAATGCCTGCGCTATTTCTTCCACCTGAATTCGCCTATCAGAGTATACCAGATCCCGAACTTTCTTACACATTTCTTCGTTGGTGGCATCCAGTGGGCGTCCAGACCTGGCTTAATCTTCTAAAGACGTTCTACCGCGTTTGAATTCCCCTACCCAGAATTTAACCTGAGCATAAGATGGTGCAGAAGACCCATAAACATCGGCTAACTCGCCGTGTATTTCCTTGCCTGTTTTACCTTTTAAATACAAGTATCGAATTACAGCACGGTACTCAACTTTAGATGAAAAGCATGCCTTTGCATCACTAGCCATGTTTGACATTCAATATGTTATTGAAGAATGACTCGATAGGTGTGCAATTTTGTACCCATGTGTTAAACATATATTGAAACAAAGTATGAAAATCGTGTCCATCTCAGTCCATCGGAAATAAGTTAGGCTGGTTACATTGACTCACCCTCGTAATACATTACTTGACTGCTTGACCGTACTTTTATTTCAGAACGTACAGTCTCCACTGATTGTCGCCCAGAACTTACATTCACGCAAACAAGATGGTGTAAGGTGCAGTAACGTGCACGTGAGCTGTGTCTTTTTACCATCTCTATGGCGGAATTTTTGAATATCACTTCAAGTACATCCTTGTATATGCAAGTCGGCGCATTCCCCTAAGAACTTGTTGAGCAGTTTTTGTTTTAAATATTTGGCCATATTTCTGGAATGTTCTTTTTTCCAATCATTCCATAAAATGTATGCTGTTGGTACTTATTAGAAGTGCCTCGCTGAGGGATTCTAATGAGTACCCACAACATATGTTTTAAAACAGATCCCTTTTCAGACTGGAAGCTAAACAATTTTTACTGAGTTACATCCCCTGAAAATATATCCATTCCACTTAACAGAAACATGGGCGGGCTCCTATAGCCTACTGGATAAGAGATCTGACTCTTAATTCATTAGGTTTCTCACCGCTGTGATTCGAGCCTCGCTCGGGTCACATTTGGGAAAGCCAAGTTCTGCTTACGGATGGTCAGGTGGATTTTCCCGGGTTCTCCGATTTTCGCCCACCTTTGATGAATGATCGGCTCGATATAAGTGAAATATTCTTGAAAGGGCCGTAAACCCCCCCCCCCCTCCCCCCACGACCCACCCCAGCAAAAAAAAAATATTGCAGTGAAAAGCAAAGATCCGGTTTATTGTCTTATTCCTGTATTTAGCGGGTCCTGTGATCATCTCGTTAGGGAAGAGGGAGTCCGATTGCTTTGGTTTGTGACGCATGCGCGGATTGTTTATTCGTACTCTTGGTGCCATTGGTAGGCTATGTTCTGTGATTGTGGTTCTTCCTAGACATCTTCTTTACTACTTCCATAGAGTTTTTTTTTTTTTTTTTTTTTTTTTTTTTTTTTTTTTTTTTTTTTTGTTAAAAGTTCGGGGCCAAGTTATTAAAAGCGTCGTTAGCTTAACGAACTTGTTAGTGGTCAAAGTGTTAGCTGTTCTAGTAAGTACAACATACAATATCTAATTAACAGGTATTTTTGCTGAAAAAAAATGTGAGTAGCTTTTGCAAATTTTTTCAGCAAAAGTATTAGCTTATATGCCATGTTTAACGATCAAAGTTTTAACAATACGTTAACTAACGACATCGTTAGTTTTGTACAACTGGGCCATGGCCTTTTGGAACTATCAGGCTCATACGTTTCCAATGAAAATAATTTTACGGAGGAGCTGCTAATATTTTCAGTAAATCTCATGAACATAGTATGCAATCAAACCCGGTCTGCTGTTTTTAATCGAAAATTATTATTATTATTATTATTATTATTATTATTATTATTATTACTTTGAAAGGGCTACACATACCATGCCTTTCTGCCCTTCTGCCCTTCTCCGATTACTTAGGCAAACAAAACTGTCCTGCAAAAGATTTTTTTGATAAAAGTGAACTAAGTTCATACATGTTAGAAGACAGAGTGACAGTATCATCTTCATGAAAGCTAAACTAGCTTATTTTACGCCTGTATTCAAAATAATATAACGTGAGCTTATTGCCTATTCTGAAGAGCATCGCAATTAACGCTTAGCACGCTGGATAAAATTTTCAGCAGACATTTTGAAATATTTTTCTTTTCCCAGGAAACAGGATTTGACATATCATGCAAATTGTCTCGAACAAATAAGAAAAAAATATCATCAATTTGTCGTCTGCTGAATTTGCCCAGAGAGTGGTAAAGGTTTAGGACCGTCTGCAATGCAACAAGTATTACACTGCATGCTGCTTTTGAAGTAGTGAGTTCGAGTCCAGCTCTCGAAGCGGCTGTCTGCTTAGTTCTTTTGCATAGTGCCCTGCTCATATCATCACTTAATCATCGTGCCTAAATGACAGAATACCTTGTTTGGAATCCTGAACACCCCAAAGTAGAGAAAAATAATCTAATTTCCTCTAAAAAAAAAAAGCAACATAGTGTGTTGACTTCAGAATCAAACACAAACATCACAGACACAGACGTGGTCACTTTCGCATTATCATAGCTGCTTCATGACTAATTTGTTAGAGATTTATGAACATATTTTACCTGTATACACTCAATTAATTCCTGCACTGGGCATTTGTATATACTTTTAAAAATGAAGATCAATATTCAGTTAGCAATTGTCCAGACATTTATCTCTGAAGGTAATTGTTTCGTTTTTGGAGCTTGGAATGTTTTAATGCGTTTCGTACCATGGCATGCAATAGCCGCCATGTTTGTATTACAATCTAGTATAAAGAGACGCATGACACGCATGTCACGCGGTTTGCCACGGTCAAAATATTAAACTGGTGTTTTTACAATCATAATCATCAAAAATAAGTGAAATTAAATAAATTCAAGTTAAAGAGAAAAGTAGAGTTATCGAGACCAATAAAACCCAATAAAGCAAATGAGCCTACAATCTTTTTGATCCACCGATTCGTATCACAGCAATAATGTTCCCTGAAGAGCGCCTGTGTAACACGGAGGACCGTCCCGTAACGAATAAGGCTGACACCTTAATTGAAAACTGTGACTTTAAAGAAGAGGGAAGCGGTAAATTTCTCTTTGATTCAGAAACTAAATTATAACAATTAGAAAGGCAGATGACGAATTGGGCAGCTATCTTAAGTATGGAAAATTCAGTAGCAATTATCTATAGTGTGTGCAGCAGCAGTAATGGAAAGTGAACGTTCAACATTTCATGTGGAACAGATTTCAGGACTGTCGAACTCAATTAAAAGAATCCATTAGGCAGAAAGTAAATTATCAAGCTGTTTTACCTTTAACTTCCTGAGTTCCTGAATTCGATCTTTCCCTATTTGAGATAGGATACATCCATAGCTGGAATTAGATATTCCAGTCAAAAGTAAAAACAAGGCAAACATTTTAGACTAACATGATATAGAAAAGTCATTCCATTTTGCATTGTGCTAACAATGCACATTGACAAGCATAGTTCTAACCCAAAGGTTGTAGAATAGTCAAGTGTTCTTTGAAGTCGGAATCATTATGGACTGCAATATTGTAAAGTTCACTAAACAGATAAATGAAGTATTCTTTTAGACAGACGAAGAGGCAGCCAATAAATTACTAATATACATAACAGTAGCACATGTAGGTCTCTAGTCCCACTAGATTAGGTTAAACGGACGTGTGCTGTTGAAAAATTGGTGTCGGAGTATAGTAGGGGCAGACTTGAAGATAATATCCTGCCGGGTACAATGAGCAGATATGAATCGAAAGTCTGGAACTGATTCGGATTTATTGAACTGATGCTCAGGAAATCGACACATCAATTTGAAAAGTATTAGATAATTAATAGCTTAATACAAACATGGAACCAAGCATACATAACAAATAAACGCAATCAAGAAACAAAGTATACACAACACTGAAACTTAAGGAAGTCAATTTCTACTGCAGCCGTGTCTGCTTGCGTTTGTCTCTGTTCGTATGATTGCGAGTGTGTATGTGCATGCGTGCGTGCGTGTGTGTGCATGTGTGATTGCATGTGTGCGTGTGGCTTAATTTGAGTTTTCAAGGTCTACAGTAATGTAGTCAAATACAAAAACAAAGACCTAAATGAAACCAAAGAAACAGAAACTGCGGGAAAATAAATTGGAAAAGGGAACGAGTAACAGATTTGTCAGATATTAGCGCAAAAATTGACCTTAAATCAGATTTCTTCGACGATTGAGACAATAACATTTAAAATCAATTTCTTCTGTATTACTGATAAGATCTACCAATTTAGACTGGGGAGAACTTGCGAGAGAAACGCCGCTGTAATGAAAATAAATCATCGTTAATTATTAATTGAAGATTTTATCCTCATGACAAATGCGTTGAAATGACACTTTAATCCGATCAGAAAGTAATCAGAGTTTGTTTTACCAGCCATGTAGTTTTAATGTAAAGTTATATTTATGATATTGAAAACATCAAAGTATCCAAACGTACACTATCGAAAAGTCAGTTAGTTTTAACCCGTAAAGCGCCAATCATAACTGCCGCAGACGACATTTTGAAATATTATTATTATTTATTTATTTATTTTTCAAAGAAAATAAGTGTGGCAGACGATATAAATGAAATGCCAAGACTTATTTTCTCTGAAAAATGAAACAAAAATAGAGTGTCAACTGCTTCAAATTTTGCTTTTCGCTTTAAAGACATAAAATATGTTTTGGTCTTTAGTCTTATCACTGATAAGAGACTGGGCACAACAAAACCTAGTATACTGTCAATAAACGATAGACAGGTAGAGGCACAATATGGGAATTTAATACTGACTTATTTATCTGTTTAATAGGTAATATCATATGGGATGGGACGCAGTAATAGTCCGAAAATATTTATTACTCCTCATCACGAAAACATGCCTATATAATTTTGACCCCCTAAAACCCCCTTTTAATAGTAAAACTGGGGTTTACAGGGGAATACATGAGGCGGTTCTAACGCGTACCCACAATCTATGTTTCGAGAAGAAATAAAAAAAACTACCAGAATTTTTTATCTGAAACATTTCATTTTTTTTTATTGTAAAATTTTCAGTATATTTGAATAGGCATGTTTTCGTAATGTCAATACAACTCCCTGTTGGGATCTCATAATCACCTCTTTATTACATTTCTCTTGCATAGAGCTTAGATAGGGGCAATAAAATCACTAGCAAGTGGAACCACTTTTGGTTTCGTATTAGCTATGTCTTCAAGGGTTAATGTACTGAAACTTGCAATGCTGGCAGTCTGTGGTGAATGGATGCGAACTTCTTCGAAAGAGATCCTTCTGTCCTAAATTGCTTTTTTTGAGCTATTGGAATAATTTCCTAGGGACTCAAAAACGAGTTTGATTTAGCCATGGTAAACGAGTCGTCCGTGTTCGAGTCATTGATGTTTTACTGTTGTTTGATATATATATATATATATATATATATATATATATATATATATATATATATATATATATATATATATATATATATATATATATATATATACGCTACCTAGCACCAGCTCAAGCAAAACTCGATTGTCTGGGCTCAGCAATCCCAAAGAAAACAAAAAAGAAAAAAAAAACACTATGTTGAAGTACGGGAGACTTTTTCCTAACACTGCTGCACGTAAGACTAACTAGCGCGTAACTAGCACTCTCATCCTCAGTTCTAGTTCTGCTTATTATTTTCATATTGTATATGAGATTCCTTGCACACATGTGGGCGAAAACAATATGTCAGAATTGTCATTTTGTAAATAATAAAAATATAAAACAAAAATGCTCCAACCTTACGATCTTAGTTTAAAAAAACTTTCAAAGCAACCCTTTAGAATAAGAAATAGATAAAATAAGACCATATAATAAGTGCGAACTTGTGGCTTAAGTGCGACACCATACTGACTCGACGTCAATTGTTTCGGTGAGAAATGCAGTGTAATGAAGTAAAATGCTATCAATAAAGCCAATTATGCATCTTGTTATTAATACATCTTGAACAAACTGATTTCTCATAAATATTTCCTCTTTTCCCAATTGAATCGGTGTTAAGCGACCCATGAGACCAATAATAAAGACCATTTGCCTTGTTTAGACACTGCAGGAAATTACTTCTCATTTTCGTCTTTATTCCTGAAAGAATTTATGAATTAAGTACAAGTTTTTCTTCAAATACGTTGAGATAACTGATGGAATTGCTGCCATTCTGGACACGTGAGCGACACACGGATGCACAATAATTATTGTTTTCTAAATATGAGTGATATACGGTGCTGGCCTGGATGATTTAATTTTCCAGATCAGTTATAGCGTCACGGCTTTACATCGCCATGTTGGATGTGCAGACGACAAACTGATGTAGATCAGCAGACGTAGACTAAACAATAAAAGTACCGGACAGCAACAGTACAAAATGATTTATAAAATTGTCGTGAGTTATGTGACTTTTCGTGTGAAGGCGAAAACTGCAACCACTCCGTTCAAAGCGCGTATTAATTCTGTAAACGAGTATATAGTTTTTCGAACGAATGTTTTCGAGCTTTGGTTTCAATTCCCCAGAAAATGTTAACCACTAAGAAGTTTTGACAAAATATATATAGAATAATAATGGAGACAGTTAAAGTATCGTACTAAACGATGTTATTAAAATAATGTATGCAAATGCAGTTTTCATCAGACGCCCGGACATGAAATATCAGGACACTTTTTTTGCTCGTTTTATTTTGGCATACACGGTCTACGGGGGTACATTTAGCCTAATACAACAAACTATCTTGACAAAGGCTCTAAAGTGCATCGGTTCTCAGTTTGTTTGTTTGCTGTTATTGTTGTTTTTATTTTATTTTTTCCTTTCAATAATCTATACTCTAATACGATTTTTAATGATCTATAATCTAACACTGTTGATTAGTGTCCGTTAAGTTCCAGCTTTTGGAGATAAAAAAAATAGTGCATTATTCCATTTTCGTAAAACTGTAATGTTTTTATTATTATTATTATTACCTTGAAAACATGCAAGTGTTTGAATATGAAAAAAAAAAACAAAAAAACACTTTATGATGAAGGTCGTCCTTTTATAAGCGTGTGTGTGTGTGTGTGTGTGTGTGTGTGTGTGTGTGTGTGTGTGTGTGTGATAATATTGTCACTGCCTGGTTATAAACATATAGTGGAGTGATATGTTTGTTCGTGACACATTCGTGGCATTTTCCGTTTGCTATGTTGGGAGAGAGAGTGTGTCACAAACTATAAAATACTATTTCTTGCAAGTTAATAAAATACAGTACTAATCATTATTTAGCCAATACAACAATGGAAACAATAAACACACAGCGCTCGAACTGATATATGAATTAGCAAACTACAAAACATATCTGCTCTGTTGTTAATTAGTACTCCTATAAAGTCCAATGTTTGTGCTTCCCAGTCACAGTTCATTTCATTGGAGATAAAGTTCATGAATGGTTCAAGCATATATATTCAATTAGAATCAATAAAATTGCATAAAAACAATTCTTGAAAGGTAATATTTTCGAAAATTAAATTAGAATAAACTGCTATGTCACTGGTATGTAATGTATATGGTAGTCCATTGTTGTTACTCACCAATAACAAATAAGCTTTGAACAATACACTGGCTATCTAGGATATTATCTTACCATCTGGGCGGTCCACACTTCTTAAATATTTATAAAACAGCTTTAGCGTTAATGATAGTTCACGGTCTTACGTTCACAAGCTTTGCTATTGGTGGTGAATTTCGTACCTTTTGACCCGAAAAGACGGTAAGGTCGAATGCCAAAATTGTATTCAATTACGTTTTGTTCTATATACCACCGAATCTGATTTTGGAATATCGATATGAATTGTCAAGGCTTTCAAAATATTGTATGCTATGTTAATTACGGTGCGTTTTTGTTTGTTTGTGTTTTCAATTGGTGCTCCTGTGCGTCAATTTCTTAAGAGTCTAAAGATTGTAAATTATTTTTGAATCTGAAAAGAATTTCGATGCAAAGATTAGCGATTTGAATATTATACAGATGGCGCTGGCGATAGTTTTCGGAGATAAGCAAATATTTGATTGGCTGGGGTTTATTATTTATTAACTATACACATTATATGGCGGTAAATAAAACAAATGTAGCTGTTCGTTTAATTTAGTTCATTATTTTCAATCTTGAATTTGTTTCTTGCTTTCAAACATCCATCTTTCCAGAACAAATAAATTAAAGTATTAATTTAATAAATAAACCAACCATTTTGTTGCACTTGCACAAATATTGACAAACACTCTCCCGACAAATTTGGGCGGCCATTATTTGTAACAATGTAAGTGACGATACCCAGGAAATGCCACAATCACAAAGCAACTCATGTAACGCTTTTGGCGAATGCTCCTCAAAGAAAATTTAGCAAGCAGAGGAGCTAATACCTTAGGTCTCTCGTCCGATTCAATTTCTGTGTTTGATGATTTGAATGCTCACTCTGTCTCTCAATACAGAGTCTATAAATGTATTAATTTTATAAGCATATAATTCGTTTTATCATGTTTATACCTATTATTTGTTAGAGACACAACACGGAATGGTGTGTTGCATTTATAATGGCACATCACAGAATGGTGTTGCATTTATAATTGCAGTCGAACTTCAATGGGACCATCTTTGGGACCATGGAAATTTGTTCTAGACATGGATAGTTAGAGCCATTAAGGATTAATTATAGCGACAGGTCAGGAGAAAATGGGGATAATTCAGGGATGTCTTTTCGATCTTCTTTAAAATAATTGGTATGATGGGTGTACTCATTAGAATCACCGCGATTAGGGGATTCTAATGAATATATACAACATGCAGTTAAGATAAAAAAATGCCTAAAACATCCCTAAATATTTGTTTTCTTCAGCTATTGGAAGAATTGCCTTGGGGCTCAAAAATGAGTTCGAATCAGCCACGGTAAACGAGTCATCGGTGTTTGAAGTTTTACTTCTTTGTTTGAGCGCCTGTGGTTTCATATGTGACGTTTACTGTTTTTCATTATTCGTTTATCTCTCCTTGTTTTTGATGGCTCGGGAGGGCTGTGCTTCGTGATTATGGCATTTCCTGGGTAGATTTACTTATATTTCACTGTATACTTGAAAAGTGTAACCCGTTTATCGACATGCGCTGGCGTTGTGGTTCCGTAACGTGTGGGCATTTCAACTACTCTCTTCTATTCCGTTAATACAATATTATTAAGTTAATTTGATCTGGAAGACCAGTTACTTTCATTTACAGCTGTAATTTCACCCTGATTAAATTTATACCGTTTAAATAAGATGTCTTGAAGAAGATTCGAAAATTGACTCTGGTTATTGCCCACAGGTAATAATATAGTCACAGGGGTGAACTATGACACGAGACAAGATTAATACATGTTTACAACCCATCGGGGCAGCTGGGTGGTAGCAACTATAAATTATCGCATGATTTAGGCCCACTGTCAAAATAAATTCTAACCAGTTTAAATGTTATTAATTTAATGTCATTATTATTGTCGTGAAACGTTGTCCTCTATTTTACAAGTTGACGCATTAATGAGGAGTGATTTGAAAATGAATTAGATACAAAATTTAATATTTTCCTCTATACCTCCCACAAATTTTGGCAACGCGCCTGTTACAAAACTTGCAGGCAACAATAATATAGCCCGAACTGCTTATTTATTTTTATTCGATAAAAATATTTCCAGTAATCGTTTATCACTTATATTGTTTTTATGTTAACCACGACAAGTCCATATTCACTGTCCGTTTAATGCACATATTGTGTAAGACTGAATGTACATGTTGTTATATCTATTGTGTTTTGCTTTTACGAGTAAATAAAAAAAAGCAACTGTTTAATGCGTATATATATATTGTTGTTGTTGTTGTTGTTGTTTGTTTTTTTGTTGTTGTTGTTTTATTTTTTATTTTATTTTATTTTTTTATTATTTTTTTTTTTTTATTTTATTTTTTTTTTTTTTTTATTTTATTTTTTTTTTTTTTTTTTTTGTTGTTGTTTTTTCGGGTATACATACTTTTTCGGTGCTATGCAATTGTAATTTAATACATAACTATATAATCATTTAATCAAAAATTGTGTAAAACTAAAGGTGTTGTTATATTTCTCAATTGTTTATTGCAGTATAGTTTACAAATATGCATAATGTTTTGGTGTTGTATAATTATAAGTTACATAATTATAACAACAAACACTGCGGTATTGGAAGTTTCGCTAAAATACTACTTCAACGTTCTAAGGTATTATATTTTAAAGTATCCTTCGTTTAATCTGGATTAATTGTTTTTATTATTTTCAATTACTACTACGATTAATACCACTTTTACTACTACTCCTATTACTACTACATACAATAATAATAATTATTATTATTATTATTATTATTATTTATTATTATTTTTATTATTATTATTACGAATCCAAGGCAACAATCACGGAACACAGCCCTCCCAAGGCACGAAGTAAGCTTTCGATGATACAATACAAAACAATATCACCACTACAACAACAACAACAATAATAATAATAATAATTATTATTATTATTATTACGTTATTGCCAGATATATTACAGAAATCATTCCATTGTTTGAATACAACGATGTAGTGTTGCGGCAATCTGTAATCTTTTGTAGATCCAGATCAGATGCTGTTTACTTATAGAATATTCAAGGTCCATGTATTATGCTAACAGAAAAGCTGGCGTATTTTATGCAAAATGAGTAAAACTCTGTCAGAGAAAGCGCTAAAGGACTGCATTCATTTTTTTTTCTCGTTGGGTAGTATATGTTTTCATATACCCATTTACAGTTTCGTTAAAACTTTAATGCATCACGAAAACATACCTATATAAGTTTGACCCCCTTAAACCCCACTTTTATATAATAAAACTGAGGTTTACAGGAGTATACATTATTTTTCTTATTTCTGCTCAAAAACAAAGATTGTGGGTACTCGTTAGAACCGCCTCGCCGAGGCAGTTCTAACAAGTACCCACAATCTATGTTTTGAGCAGAAATATGAAAAATATCAGAATTTTTATCTGAAAACTTTCAGTTTTTTGGTGGTGTTTCAATATATTTGAATAGGCGTGTTTTTGTAATGTTTTGCTCACGTGTGGCCTCAGCTCGGAAAATGAATGTGGTTGCAAAGCATTTGAATATGTAGAGACATAGGCTATTCTGATAATCCTGTACTTTGATATACTCTAAACGGATAGCAACGACCATCCTAATCAGTCAGCAAGGGTGTCAAAACCGTTAAACAGCACACATAACATCCATGCTGAAGTTGTCAAGTCTTGCGACAACTTCAGCACGGATGTTATGTTTCAACTGTCTTGCGTCGAGATCATTCAAGTTAACAAAATATTTGGAAACTGACAAAGAAGGCTACTATGGTCATATATTTTTAAAATATTTAAAGCATTTTTTCTCTGAATCTGCAATACAGATTGAGCTCAAATGCATATATAACAAATTTTGGAAATTTAAAATTTATGAAAACTGCTGAAAACCTAAATCACAAATCAAAGACCGCAAGAATTGAAATAATATAAATGCAATAAAACTTCAATGACTCGAACACCGATGTCTCGTTTACCATGGCTGTTTCGAACTCGTTTTTGAATCCCTAAGAAACTCTTCCGATAGCTCAAGAAAAATAAATATTTAGGGATATTCAACATACATGTACAATTATTTTATAAAAGGCGTAAAAACATCCCTAAATTGTCTCCATTTGCCTGCTGACCTGGCGGTCCGCAGCTCGTCAGTGGATCAACACTAAAGAAAATTAAAAAAAAAAAAAAACATATGAATTAACTTGTCAGCACTATGAATGAAACACAGCTGAGGGCTCAACTACAAAGTGAAAGTCAGAGGAAAAGTAAACAACTAACAGAACCACGATGAGACTGGCTACCTACGATCATCAAATAAAATTCCAGTTGATCTCTGATTGCATATAGAGAAATCATAAGGTCTAATGCTTAAAATTTATCTATACTGTTGGGAACCAGTATTCAAGACGACCACCAAGGCATTCAATGTTTAAAGCATTTAACCCTTTACTTCTGAGTTTCTGAAATAGATTCTTCTATCTTTTGTTTCGGACATACCGGTATCCATTGTTACAACTGGGGATGTCTTTCAAAACTCCAAACCCAAATGGCAAACAGTTTAGATCCTGACGAGACGGTTACGAGCCGTCTCAGCTGGTTCTACACTGTTTGCAAAGTTATATGTCATGGTTTGCAAGGTTGAAAGAGTTAAACGACAGCTCCGAAAATATAAGGATAAATGGAACAAGTTTGCATGATAAAAGAATATCATACAATAGGAGCAGCACGTTAACAGTAATCCGCATAATATCACAATGCATTGAGCAAAGACGCAAAACCTCAGATCATTTGTAACCAAAATGGAATTCGAATAGCGTTCGAAAGAAAAGCAGTACAGGACCGAGAAACATTAATTTTGAGCACGAAACGCAAACAATACACAGGCACTACCTACGTAATCATATTAGAGAACTTGCAAAAGAAGTACTGTCTGGGAGCTGTCATTTGCTACACTGTTGGGAATCTAAATTAGTATTACGTGTACAAAAAATATGTGAAGCTACCCAGGAAATACCACTATCACGAAGCACAGCTTCCCGAGACACCAAAGAAGGAGAGATGAGGAACAAATAATGTCAAAACAAACACCACATAAGAAACCACAGACGCATAAAAGGAGAGGAAATACAACAGAGGCAGCGCATTGGAACAGTCAGTGGGTAAACTACCCGTGGTGGGGTTCTTAACCCTTCTCATGCTGAATAAATTAAGATGCCACGCACACTTCTAAGTTCCAGCCAATCAGATTACTTGATCCGGGTTTTTGATAGAAATTCACATATTTCATGACAAACAGTGCAGATCCAGATCAGTTGGCTTCTTCAGAAGCCAACTGATCTGGATCTACACTGTTTGCTAAGACAGGGCATGTCGTGTTTAGCAAAAGAAGGCTTAAAGCAGTTTTACTTGCGCAAAACCTCACCTAAACCTTGACTCCTGAAGCAGTCCTTGATATCAATAAAGTCAAACAAAACAGATAAAAGAAAGAAGCTAATAGCATAATGGACAGCTATTAAAAAGACAGTAACACAAATGCTAGCCCCACAACAAAACACTTTATTAAAACAAATTAGAAATCCAAGTGAACAGCCACACATAAGATGACAGACAACTAAATCACCACAATCCCTCACGAGATAGAACATTTCCCTTATACCATTTTATAAGATTTTATTAGCATAGCGGACGATTCACATAAAAAAATTAAGACTTAGATTGGCTGAAAATAAAATAAAAAAAATATATCTGAATATCATCTACTGTTGATACGGTTAGTGCTTAAATGCTTAGCACTCTGGGTAAAGATTTCAGCAGACGACATTTTGAAATATTTTTCTTTTCTTTTCTTTTATTTTTCTTTCTTTTTTTTCAGAAAATAGGATTTGACATTTCATGCACATTGCCTCCATTCGGAGACATTTTGCATGAAATGTCAAATACTGTTTTCTGGAGAAAATAAGAAACATATTTTCCAAATGACGTCTCCTGAAAATTTTACCCAGAGCGCTAAGCGTTAAGGGCTAATTATCGTCTGCGTATTTCTTTTACCACAGGTAAAAGGTAGAAAATTCATAACATAATTCAAGAAACATGTTATTATGGACAGGGCCAAAAGTGAAAATAAAATGAAATATTTATTTCGATGTCAAATCTTAAAGAATGGACGACCACCATGGCTCACTGTCCACACATTCATAAAACTGATATTTATTTTTTGTCGAAATAATACGTTTTCTTCCTATTATTACTAACGGTACATTCCTCAGCCAAATAAATCAAAACAAAAATCCGAGAGAACATTAAATACCTCCTAACCTGAAATTTTCATATGAATCATTTTTAAGAGACAAAATAGAAAATCTAAAATCTAAAATTGTACGTTGTCGGCTCAATACCTTAAATTCTTTCCAACATTTTTGTCAGCGTTTATGTTTTGTTTACGGCATTTTAATGATGGCAGACAGCAGACGAAATTGTTTCTTCTCTTGAACGCAGATGAAGACATCCAGTACTAATTTGGTTCTGCCTGTCTGTTTTTCAATAACAGACGACAATAGAAACATGTCATGTCCGACACCGCTCACTTATTTCTGCAAAGTTATGTGCCTTAAAGTGCCGTAAATATTGCACGGTTTGTGACTGGAAATGCGCAACAATAACGACCGTTAATGCAACGTTCGAAAACGTACATTCGTGTGCGCCCAGCGAAGATTCTGATCAGACTGCGCATTCGCGCAGTCTGATCAGAATCTTCCCTAGGCGCATTTTGGATACCCACGAATGCAACGCTTCTTCATGCGGACTAAGAAGACTCTCATCAGACTGTGCGGAAGCACAATCTGATTTGAGTCTTCGTTGGCCGCATATATCAGAAGGTACGTTTTCTGACGTTGCGGCTCAAATTGTTTGGATGCCTAGATGATAATATGAAGTTATGTGCTCTAAAGTGTCATAAATAGTGCACAGTTTGTAACAAGAACCACGAACTGTAGAGCTGCATGATAGTTTGTCTGTAGGAAATGTTCACTATAAATTAGGCCTGATCTTCAAAAATATCATTAATTGATATAACATGATAGGATATAAAGCGACAGACATTGTACTAGGTGGTTTATTGCAAGATGAAGGGTCGGGTCGACGATTTAATGATGATTCTATCCTAAACAGTTTCTAAATGGATGGGGTCCGACTTTGCTCATCTTTGGTCGGGCCCACCGTTATTGTCATTTGCTATGATGCTTCACTTGTAGTCGAGTCTTCATCTTTGTTTCATAACAGTGTTGATCAATTAACCCTTGTCATGCTGAATAAATTAAGATGCCACGCCCACTTCTGATTTCCAGCCAATCAGATTACTTGATCTGGGTTTTTGATAGACATTCACATATTTAATGACAAACAGTGCAGATCCAGATCAGTTGGCTTCTTCAGTTTGCTGACAGGGCATGCCGTATTCAGTAAGAGACGGGTTAAGTTGTACGTTTGATATGTTGATGCCCTATTGACTAAGGAAACCTTACGCGGATCGAACAACCATGTGCAGCAGGAAGTGTATCAGGACTTTCGGCGAGGATTGAGTGATCATTAGACAAGGTTTAACCCTCCACCGTCTCGCTGTGGACTGTTCAAAGGCGAAGTTTCTGTTGCAGATCCTCATCTCTTCGTTTCTTCGTTCTGTTTTCGAAGACGTGTCGTTTTTCTATGTCATTACCTGTTCTGGGTCAAAGCTTTATTCGGTGCCTCCTGGGGTTCCATTCTGTCATCTGGTAATGACAACGAGTGTAAGATTCTGTTTATCATATGACCTTTAAACTGGCCGTAGAAATTGAACCGTTTTCAAAAGAAAAAAAAAACGTTGTCACAGACGGTGTGATGGTGTTACGCGCGCCAGTAACCAAGTGTTCTGTAACGTGTGTTCATATTACTTTCATGACATAACGTTATCTACTGAATAATACCACGTCATATGATAATATAATTTATTTAATAAAGATTATTTTTTTATATTTTAGGTCACATAAGGTGGGCTTGCAGTAACCGTTCAAATCTTGCTGTGGACTGTTCAAAGGCGATGTTTCTGTTGCAGATTCTCTTCTCTTTGTTTCTTCGTTCTGTTTTCGAAGACTTGTCGTTTTTCTGTGTCATTTCATGTCACCAAAACTTTATTCGATGCCTCGTGGTGCTCTCTTCTGTCATCTGTCAATGATGACGAGTATAAGATTATTTTTATCATATGACTTTTAAACTGGCCGTAGAAATTGAACCGTTTTCAACAGAAAAAAAACAACAAAAAAACGTTGTCACAGACAGTGTGATGATGTTACGTGCGCCAGTAACCAAGTGTTCTGTAACCTGTGGTCATATTTTCATGACATGACGTTATCTACTGAATAATAACAACGTCATATGATAATATATTACATGCATAACCAAGAAATACCATGATTTCTACCAGACATAAAACTGGTATTTTCCTTGTTTTCTAAGAAGAAATATTTCCTCTTAGCCGGGAAAATAAATCCCTTTAACCGGAACTACTTTTTTTTTTGTAACATATGAACAACCTAGATTTTGACCCTGCTGTCAATATCATTTAGGATAAAAACAAAAGCTATCCTAAATGTATTATTTATTACTACGCCGACCCAAAATAGAAATGACAGCGTAAACAAACTGGCATACTGGACTTGCCACAAAAGCCTCTTAAATGGTGTACTCTGTTGTGGCGAAATGCATGTAATATACAGTTTATTCATTTCTCCTATTTTAAATATGGGATTTATAAACCTCGGGAGGTAAAAAAAATCCGATAAAGAAACTCGTGCTTCGCACTCGTTTCTTTATCGGATTTTTTTTACCTCCCTCGGTTTATAAATCCCATATTTAAAATAGGAGAATGAATAAACTCTATACAATTTATTTAATAAAGATTATTCTTTATATTTTAGGTCACATAAGGTGGGCTTGCAGTAATCGTTCAAATCATGCAAACTAGTTTGTGGCAAATGTTCCTGTGTCATTTGAGTATCTGGTCGCAGCCTTCGTGAACAGAAACTCAATGCTCCGGCAAAGAAACGTTCAAATCACACATTACAGAATGTCAAACTTGGTAGTAGCCATTGCTAAGGACTAAATACGCTATCGCAGTTTTACTTGGCCAGAGCGAATGTGCTGCTGATAAAACACGAATATCCCATTAAAATAACATGAACAATTTAAGAGTTGTTCAACGACAACATGTTGGCAATACACTCTCAGAGTCCGACAGAATGTGCGCTCACACTGCGATGAAAACCTACATTAACATTGCAAATACGAACAAATCAGGGCCTATTACCTAGACTTCAATGTATACGGAATTACGAAAACATGCCTATTCCAATATACTGAAATTTCACCATCAAAAACTGAAAGTTTTCAGATAAAAATTCTGATATTTTTCTTACTTCCGCTCAAAACATAGATTGTGGGTACTCGTTATAACCGCCCCGCCTAGGCGGTTCTAACGAGTACCCACATTTTATGTTTTTGAGCAGAAATAAGAAAAATAATGTATACCCCTGTAAAGCCCAGTTTTACTATATAAAAGTGGGGTTTTAGGGGGGGGGTCAAAATTATACAGGTATGTTTTCTTGATGGCTTTAAAAGCTCTGAAAAATGAAAACATAGAATGTCGTCTGCTGCTATTATGATGAATATTTTAAAACAGTAAAGGTTATCTTAGTATACTCAGCACATTCACGATATTTTAGCAGGAGAACCTTGACCTCATTTTGTTGTTTACACTGTACTCTAAATCTAGTCTTTGGCGGTGTTCTTTCGTTTTCAACCTTGCCAATTTCAATGGTATTTTCCTCTGGTTCTGACTGAGAATTAACAATATCCTGGAGCGCTGTGGTGCAGTGGTAAAGCGTCGGACTCGAGATCGATAGGTACCGGGTTCGATCCCCACTAACAGCAAGTGTTGTTTCCTTGAGCAAGAGACTTTATCCACATTGCTTAGTACTGGTTTCTACCCAGGAAAAAAGAGGGCCACATGGAAGATTAGTACTAGATAACTAAATGTGTTACCCTCTATAAATAAGGTCGATTATTATTATTATTTTATTATTTTTATACCTAAATGTTACCTCCAAATATAAGTATAAATGGTTATAATCAGTAAAGAAGATATGTCTGAAATTGTTCGCACAAACAAATAACGGACACAGCTTGTGTTTGGTTTGATTCCATTTATTTGAGTTTTAATCTATATGAAACTTATTGAATGCCCCTCCTAATGAGGATTTGTAAAGTATGTTACTCATATACTTTCAGAATCTTCCGAGTTTTTACACAATTTTAATGAATGCCAAGAATTATTTTCTGTATAAAATAATTAATTAAATTTCAAATACATCTATTTATTTCGCCATCAAGGTGCCTGAGTTCTGAAAGTATATGAGACAGAACACGTAATGTCAAATACAACGACGTCTTAAACCTTGTGCTGCTGAACTCGGATATAACCTGACTTTGCAAACAGTGTAGATCCTGATCAGTTGGCTTCTAAGAAGCCAACTGATCTTGATCTGCACTGTTTGCCATTCAGTATGTGAATTTATATCAACAATCTGGACCAAGTTATCTGATTGGCTGAAAATTCAAAAATGGCGTGGATGAAGGACAAGGGTTAAAAGACGTTAGAACAAATCAAGTTAGTGCACGTGGCATCAAATTTATTCGCTGCATGGCTCTTTTCGTGTTTCATCCTGTTCGTGGTCATCTTCTTGTGTATAGTTGATCCTGTGTGGCACTGTAATGACCTTGTTAGTAAGACTGGCACAATTAATCGGGTAATCGATTAACTGATCGATAAATTCCACAAAAATGATTATCGTTAATAACCGATCATTTAATTTCTGTGTCTCTTACTTTACCGTATTTACCCTTAGTATTCGGACACCTCAACTCCTTACCATACTTAATCTAAAATTTGAACAGGTACAACTTACTACCCAATGTTGTGCATTTGCGGCGTCTCATCTGGGTCTATACTATTTGCCAAGGCCTGTCAGATCAAATACATACAGTAAACATAAAGTAAGAGCTATGCTCAGACACACAGGTAAACTTATGACCAAATCTTCAGTGATTACTAATCGATTATCAATCGTAATGGCAGGACCGATAATCGATTATCTTTTCAACTCTGATTAGCCAGCCTTACTTGTTAGGGAAGTGGGCTCCTGGTTGTTTTGCTTTTCTTTCCTTTGTGGTTTGTGTACTGTCTGTCTTGGTTTGTTTGCTCTTATTCTGGTGTCATTGGTAAGCTATGTTCTGTGATCGTGGCTCTTTCTAGACAACCGCTATACTATATATCAAGAAACTAAGATTGTAATACAGAAAATTGTGTCTGATTTACAAAACAAACACAGAACTCTTCCTACACAGACAATATATACAACAGTTTACCAAGAAATCTAACATTTAGTATGTTGGGTAAATATTTCAGCAGACGACCATTTTCGTTTTTTTTTTCCCATAGAAAATAGGCTTTGGCATTTCATGCCAATTGTCTCTTTTAAAGACAATTTGTAAAGTAGACAATTCACATGAAATGTAAAATTATATTTCATTGGCATTTCATGCCAATTGTCTCTTTTAAAGACAATTTGTAAAGTAGACATTTTACATGAAATGTAAAATTCTATTTCCTGAATAAAAAAAAGAAAATTAACAGTTTGTCGTCTGCTGAATTAGCCTAGAGAGTGGTGAAGTTTAGGCAAATTTAAGACCCGTTTCACGGAGCTAATCTTAGTGCTTTTTGTACGTTTGTTCGATTTGTACTTGGTTGGATTTGTCGGTTTCCTCTTCCTCTTGGTGTCTAGGAAGGGCTGCGGGTTGTGATTGTGGCATTCCCTGGACTTTTCTCTTACCTTTTTTAATATAATAAGCAAAGTGGCATCAGGTTTTAAAAATAATCTGAGATTATAATATGAAAACTGTATTTGCTTTTATAAACATGTTGCACAGAGATTGTCAAACACAAGCAATATATACCATTACGTAAACATGCCTATTCAAATATACTGAAAATTTTACCACCAAAAAATGAAAATTTCCAGATAAAAAGGTCTAATATTTTTCGTATTCCTACTCAAAACATAGATTGTGGGTACTCGTTAGAACCGCCTCGACGAGGCGGTTCTAACGATTACCCACAATCTATGTTTTTGAACAGAAATAAGAAAAATAATGAATACCCCTGTAAACCCCAGTTTTACTATGTAAAAGTGGGGTTTAAGGGGGTCAAAATTATATAGGCATGTTTTCGTGATGCTGCACTTTGCCAGTAAAAATAAATTCTAAAAGGCTGAGCCATGAGAGCAATGGACACCTTTGCTCTTCCTCTTGATGTCATTGGTAGGCTATATTCTGTGATTGTGGCTCTCCCCAGACAACTGCTATACTATATATCAAGAAATTGAACTGTAATACTGAAAACTGTGTTTGATATACAAACCAAACACAGAATAAACGTCAAAAAGATTGCCTTTGGAAACAAATAACACACTACGGATTAGAAAATGGGAGTCTCGGTTTTATTGAGACTCTTCATAAGCAGTCATGAAGTTTGAAACACTGCTTACGCTCTCTAGAGAATGCATGAGCAGAACTCCATTTTCAAATAGACCACAATGGGCCTAATGATCCAAAAAGAAATGAAATATAATCTGCATTACGGTGATGTACGGGGAGACGTTCTACCGCCGCCACACGACACTAACATCAGCTGCAATGTAGTAAACTAAACGTCAAAACAGAACTCTTCCTACAAAGGCAATATATACAACAGTTTATCAAGAACTTTAACGCTTAGCTTGTTAAATACATATTTCAGCAGACGACCTTTTTTAGTATTTTTCTTATTTTCCGGAAAATCGACTTTGGCATTTCATGCCTATTGTCTCCTTTAGAGACAATTTGCAAAGTTGACAATCTGCATAAAATTTAACAATCTATTTTCTGAAGACAAAAAAGTAGAAAATTAATTTGTCGTCTGCTAGATTAACCCAGAGAGTGGTGAAGATTAAGCAAACTATTTCACGGACTGGATATAACGAGCAAGGTGGCATCAGGTTTTAACCCATTAAAGACTGGATTAACTCTCCTACACAATATATTGGAAGAGTCCATTTTCGATTTTAGGTATGTCAGGCTATATTATAGATATTTCTACAGAAAAATGGTTGAACTATTTATAAACAGTGAAGACCCAGATCAGACGCCGCGTTCTACGGTGTCTGATCTGGGTCTGCACCGTTTGCCAGGTACCCGTTGAGGGGTCTTAATGATCACAAAGGACCAGAACAATAAAAACTACACTATAGTGCAGTACAGGAAGACGTTACACGACCGCCACACTACACTAACACCACCTGTAGTGAAATAGATAAATATGAACGAAATGACCCTTAAGAGCAATGAACACACTCACAAAGTGATAACAGCTGAAGTGTAAAGTTTTCTGGCCCAGAATAGCTTTCTTCGCGGACTTGATGTAACAAAAAAAAGTATCTATGTTAAAGCACTGAAAGAAAAAGCTACTATGAGAAGTACAACTTAAACCCTCCTAAACAAGATAGATTGCTGGTAAAATTAAATGTCCAAGAAAACCTTTTACCAACATAATGAAGTTGAGCCTTAAAGAATTAGACGACAAATTGTCTTTAATCACCAGAGAGAAGATAGTGTCAAGGAAAGAAACAAATGACGACCAGATGAAACATTGCACATTTTTCAAACACAACTAGCCTCTATTACAATTATCCCTGATAGGCGCCCAGAGATTTGTCTCTGGATTTCACAATTCATCATTTTCTAAGAAGATGTTATTCTCTGCCGTTATTGTTATAGAATTTGATTAAGATGCTATCTTGTCTCTTAATCATAGCTTTATGAATTCAATAGAATCCAAATCACAATACTACTGATAAACTGCCGGCCATCGGGTCTTTGCGATCTTCTCAATTATTTTTCTTTATTTGCAATAATGGACCAATTTGTAATCGATCAAGGCAATTATACTTCTTATATTAAATTCTCCAATTTGAAACCAATCTGGCATACACGACCAGCCTTTTTGGGCAGGGTTTCTGGTTAGCGGTGCATGCTGGTTTTAACAAAAGCCAATTAGTCTGCAAGACCAAGTCGGAAATTAAGTGTCTTCTCATTTTTGATTAGAAATGGCTTATATTTAACACGGTCTTGCGTTTTAAAGCGGGGCATCAGTTTGTTCTTTATTCGCAAGTCAATATAATTTGGATCGTCTCGCATTAAAAATCTTGACGTTCATTTTATCGGAAGAAATTATTTCCTTGCTGTTATAGTGCCAGTATTTTGATATATATGACAAGGAATCTTAATTCAATCAATTCCCGAATCCAGCGACTGCTTGACGTTTGCCGTATCAAAGGTCGACTTAATTCCGTCTCTGGAAACTAAAAGTCAACCAAGAAAACATCTTAACGTCCTCAGAAAACAAATTATTCATTGTTGGATTATCAAATCAAATCAAAACAATGCGCTTGTCTGGTTGTTAATTCCAAGTGCGACAGAAGCTCGCTCCCAATAAGGGATGTAATTAAATCTGAATTAATCAACAGCTACAAAAATTGTTCGGAATGCGACGTAATAGACGTCTTGTAATGGTATTGATGGAATTGACTAGGAACAAAATGACAAACAAGTGAAGGGGTTAGAACTGAGATTCTAATAGCTAATGAAATTGCATTGGCACAAATAGATCTGGACGGTAGCTGAGCTGAATTAAAGAAGCATTTAATAAAGATCATTTACTGGCTATGAAACCAATGTCAAATAGAAAGCTTTTAAAAGAATGGATACACTTTCATGGGAGGCAACTCTGTCAAAACTGTTTTGCCTCCCTTCTTAAAAGGTTAAAAGAAAAGTATTTGTTTCCAACGCCTTTTGAAAAGGAATTTACTCTAATAGAAACGAATATGTTCCTTATACCGTCCGAAAAGGTTTCAACAGTTTCCTCCTTGTACAAAACGGCAAATATTTTTTCTGTAAGAAGCGGTAAGGAATCTAAATATAATTAAAGCTTATGTATCCCGTATCAACATATTTTAAAAAAATAATTAATAATACGTAACATGCTTCTAACAAATGGCTCCATCGTTCCTGTTACGTTATATCTTATTTCTGTTATACCAGGAACAAAAACTCGTTTTGCTTTGCAATTTCATAAACCGATTAGTAGACTGACGCTTGAACTTGAAGCTATAATTTGGAGACATCTTGATTTGTAATATAATCACTATGTCAGTATCAGGATGGTGGATATTTAGTACCAGCGAATAACAATTTCAAGGGAATATCAATACTGTTTTTCAGTATATAGCTGGCAGAGTCTTCTTGTCTCATATAGATCCGACTGAACTCTAAGTTGGTACACTTCAGCACAAGTGTAAGGGGTGAGGGTGAGGACTGTGCACAGGTTTAAGCCCCAACAGTGTTACTGTTGACCGTTTCAAGGCGATGATTCTGTTTCCTCTTCATTTTGTTCACTCTGTTATGTGGTGTCGTTTCATGTCATTCTCACCTTCTATGTTGCCTTGTGTTTACTGATTGAGGCCTGTCCGTGTTACCCATTACTTATATTTTACCAGAGCTTGAAATGAGATTTTTTTTTGTTTGGTATGGTTATAGTACGGAAAAAATTAAACTGAGACATTAGCATATTCCGTGAACTCGAGTCGGTAATCATAGGTTTTCGAATGACAAAGTTAGCCGTACATTGCGGTAAACCAATAAGTAACAGTTTCCCGGTTATTCTAATGGATGAAACGGTAAATTCTCAATCACAGTCTCGTGGGTTCGAGTTTCAGCAGAAGCTGGCGATTTTTTATTGTCTTTTTATGCGATATGAAGACTTATGCGTCTCAACATGTGACATGTAGGTATATAATTCGGCAAGTAATCGGCATACATTTATGGATAGCTTTCTACAAAGTAAAACCTATCTAAAGGCACTCTTCAAACATGATTTGAACTATGTGGAGGCGGGTAGATGCTTAATGCAGGCTAAATGTAATGCTGAAAGATCCCAGAGAACGTTCTGCATCAGTTTTTCTATCCTGCATTAAGAAGCCACCTGTCTTAAAGACCACATGGAATCATTTTTGAGTGGCCACTAATGTACGTATCATCATCATCATCATATTCATATTCAATGATGTGACAAAAAATACTGAGAATGACTTTGCGGAGTTTGGGGTGGACAGATGGAGACGAACCTGTGACTCGAGACCTGCGACCATGCGGAGAAGAAGATAGATGAGATGAAAGCTCCAAATCTCAACACTGGAGAGCACGACTGAATCGAAGGCATTTTACTGAATCGATTGTATTGTTTGAAATGATCAACTGTTTTAAAATGTAAGTAATAAAGAAATGTATGAAGAAAGAAAACAAAAGAGAAATGAAAATCCTAAAATAATAATAATAATAATAATAATAATAGCAAAAATTAATATTCTACTATAAAACAGAAAATTTTTACATAAAATGCTATGGTCGGGGTCCAAACCACGGACACCGAGTTTACAAAACTAATTGTGTCAGTTTAATTTTGCCGTGCTAAACGACGAATAAGCATGCCTATATAATATTGAACCCCTTAAACCCCATTTTTATATAGTAAAACTGGGGTTTATAGGGGTACACATTATTTTTCTTATTTCTGCTCAAAAACATAGGTTGTCGGCACTCGTGCCAAAGCGGTTCTAACGAGTACCCACAATCTATGTTTTGAGCAGAAATATGAAAAAAAAATCAGAATTTTATCTGAAAATTTTCATAATTTCGTAGTTAAATTTTCAGGAAATTTTAATAGGCTTATTTTCATAACGGGGTGGATAGGGGCCAATGGCATAATGGCTCTTTAAGAATTCTGTTGTTCCCTGGTGGTAGAATTCCTCGTGTGCTGAGGTGTAATAAATTCAAGTTCAATGGGAGACATTGTATTTAGTTCTAAGGTACTGCCATGGAGGCCAAAACGGTGCTAGCGTATGCCAACATATCCATGGTTTAATTGAACAGCCAGTTATTGAAAAATGTTACTTTGAAAGCATTGTGATGGCTCAACTTCAATAACGACATAGACTTGAAATCACATAGCACGAAGTCTACACACTTTTCTGCAGGAAGTAAACATTCGATTTGAGAGTAAATGAGCTGTATTACCAGCTGTAAAAAAGAGATTATATAATTCAGTCGTTGCTCTGGCCATTGAAAAGGCACGACTACAGAAGAGAGACGATCAATTGTCTTATATTGACGTTCATTTTATCGGGAGACAAAAGCTTGTCAGGACAACTCCGTACTCCCCTTTGCATTGACATATCACCTTGACATTACAAAAGTCAGAGAGATTGTCAACACACATTGACCCAACATTGAGTCAAGTATCCATCTGAACAGTTTTCAGAGGCGCCAAGCACGGTGTACCGATGTCCCAAGACCTTCTTATACAAGGTAGACTCAGACCTAACCCGTATGATGATAGGTCGCTTCAAGGATCACGACCTTGTGGCAGAGTAAAATAGAACTACAGAAAGGTAAATCGTCGCCTCCATCGATGAGCAAGCACGCAAATGTCTACATTACATCATTCCTTGCAGCAATCGTGATAAACAGGACGTCGAAGAAAAGAAACTCTCATTAAATGAAAGAATGAACGGCCATTGCGATTGCTAGAACCACGTATTCGAAAGAATTCTTCTGCTCAACGGATCAACAGTCTTCCCGTGTTGTTTGAATCATAACCCAAAGTAGACAGATAAACAAATGAAAACCTGTGAAAGCTCTTGAAATCCACATGGAAGACTGAGTGTCCTACTTGGACCCACCAACTCTCATGATTAATGTTCTGACATATTAAATTTTTCAGTATGTTGTGTTCATTAAACAGTACTAGCTGTATTCCACAAGTTGACTACCTCTATATTCGACACACAACAGAGACATGCTGTGTTATGTTTGTGACGTTACCGCGTTCCACACTCACTCAGTTGTATAATTTCGATATGCTGTGCTCTTTGTGCACAACAAAACAGTGTGATACAAGTAATATTGCAACGAAAAGTCTTTGTTCTACTAAAATATGGGTCCGCAAAGGGAATGCACTTTCCACATGTATTTTGATATTCTGAATATATTTACTAATTCCATAGCTCCTAATAAGTTGTTTTGTTATATTGCCTCGTTAGCGTAGAAATTGGGACGCTTTTTCGTTTACATTTCTTCTTATATACAATAAAAGCCAGAACTGTCTCTTTCTACAAACGGTGTTATCACCATTCCAGTTCAAAATTACTGAAATACTGTGTGAACACTTTAAATAAACAAATAAACCACTAACCCCTATAATGGGTGAGGATGTCGATTGTCTCTGCTATAACATGCTAGGTCTCCTTCTAAACGGCATGCTGTTTTTCTTTTAATTCATTAGGACTCGAATAAACCAATTTTAATCACGTGCCTGTCTTTCGTTGATTGTAAGCTTCCGGTGACATACTCAGTTCGTCTGCCGGAAATACAATATTTTCTTACGACAGCCCATACTTGATGCAGTGGTTTATGACACGTTAGTGTCGTCCGGATAATTTTCTTTCTGTAACACATGCAAACTTGATATGACTGTAGACGTTTCTAATTTTCAATACAGAGTTTTTACAATTGTATTGTATTAATTATAGTTGCAAATAAAATCATTTACGCATTTGTCTACTTCAGATTCAGTTCTTTAGTTTCGGTTGTCATTGGCTGATGAATTTAAACTAGGAACAGAAACAAAATTGCGTAGACGTTATGTGCAAAATTTATTGAAAATAAAAGGTCGTATATGTGTGATGTTTTATTGAAATTGAAAGTCTATGTATGTAATATACAAACAAATTTTGAGGAAAGTTTCGCAAAGGCATTTGTATTCCTCATTTGATTTGTCCCAATAAATTAAACACATTTCAGTTGGGTGCAAGTTATATCATCATTAGATAACCCTCTCCCCAAACACAAAAAATATGCAGTTCAAGACATACACTAGTGTATATGTAACAATTTGCTCTGATATGTCTTTATGCTTCTGAATTTCGTACTATGTACCCATATGAATCTGCGGACTGCTAAATCGATGGACATCAGTTTTGTCGTTGTAATTATGACAACCTTTAATCAAAATGTTTACTTCTATCTTCTGAGACAAGAGGAGCAAGCAATTCTCCCCAGTGAAAAACTTGTGCTCCGCAATTTCTATGTCGATACTGCACTGTTATGCAATTTGAAGATGGTACAATATTGACCCTGGATGCCTTTAACTTACTGCAGTTGTGTCCGATACGTATTAGCAGAATAGTTTACATTCTCGCACTTGATATGTTAAAAAGGTTGTTATTAGTTCGCTGGTTCTTTAAATATTTTACTTTTATGGAGAGTGTCATTAAAACCGAGACTCCCATTTTCTAATCTGTAATGTGTAATGTGTTTACGTTTATTTTATTACACTGCAGCTGGTGTTAGTGCTGTGTGGCGGCCATAGAACGTCTCTGTGTACTTCACCATAGTTATATTTCATTTCCTTTAGGATCATTGGGCCAACTGTGGTATTTTTGAAAATGGAGTTCTAGTCATTTATACGCTTAAGGACGTAAGCAGTGTTGCAAACGTTATTACTGCTTTTGAAGAGTCTCAATAAAACCTAAATTCCTATTTTCTAATCTGTAATGTGTTCTGTGTTTCCAAAGGCAATCTGTTTGATGTTTATGTAGACTTCCTTTGGAAATCGTATGCATATATGGAAAGTGTAACCTGCATAAAATGGATTCATGTACATGTACAACAAAAGCAAACTAAATAAATATTCATGGAATATACCATGAATATGACACGAGCCACTTATTTAAGTATTATTAGTTCAAAAACATATCTCCTTAATTTGCTCTGAAACTTAACCCTATAATAACAGGGTATTAGAGTATATTAGCACATAATAAAATTTTATGGAACAATGGAACTCTTTTACTATTTGCTACAACACAAGGATTGGTATTTCTGTTTCAGGCTTCTTCATGACTAACTTTAAAATAATACATTTGATCCGTGTCAAGTAAAATGTGTCTTTTAGGCATATGCGGACAGCAAAGGCCCTGATCAGACTGCGCAGAATCATATTATACTGGATAATATATCGATATGAATTAAAACTCATTATCAGATTGTGAGGCTTCGTTGGGCTGTCTCGATCTTTATTCAGTCTTCTCATATGGTCCAAAGATACCTTTTATCATGGCTCGGCTCATTTAAATATTAGAAGACGACATTTTGTGTATTATATTTTTCCTCTGAAAATAGGTCTTGGTTTTCCCCTGCACTAGCCTTAGATTGCCATGGAGTCCTTTACTTTTTGTTTTACTGTGACGTTTTCACTGATGAGGTAGAGAACCTCACATACATTTGTAATTTTGAGCTACATCAGAATTAAAAGCGGGGTCTCGATCAAATAAAAGTAGGTCAAGCTCCCGCCCCCTTCCACCCCAAGTAGTTGTTTCTGCTAACCGTTCCAAAGCGCGGTTCCTCTATTGCAGTTCTGTTGTTGTTTTTGTTTCTTTGTTGTTTTGTTTGTTTATTTTGTTGTTGTTGTTGTTGTTTTTTCCTCGCCTGAACGAAGTCCAGAAGGCTATTCTGCTACCCCGGCGTCGGCGTTGGCATCGGCGTCCACACAAGGTTAAAGTTTTATGATGACTATATATTTTCCAAACAAAACGATGGATTTGATTTATATTTGGTATGATGATAGATATAGGTCCAAAGTTTTATTCAGCAATACCCCAACCACGCCTATGGTCTAAAGGTCAAGGTCCCGGATTTAGAAACTTTATGCTAAAGTTTTGGGTTAAAGGTTTAACAGATCATATTTTCCATACCATCTGATGTAATAGGTTTAGATTTTGTATGATGATGTATGCAGGTCCAAATTTTATTCAACAATACCCCAGCCTATGCAAATGGCCTTAAGCGCCAGGTCACAGACTTAGAACATTAACGTTAATGTTTAACATTAAAGTTTCCAACAGCTGATATATTCCAGGCAACTTGATGGATTTAGTTTATAATTGGTATGATGAGAGATATCAGTCCGAAATGATATTCAGCAATACACTTATCCAAATCTATGACCTTAAGGCGAAGATCATAGACTTAGTCTATGCCTTGAGGTTTTTAACAGCGCATATTTTCTAGACCATATGATGGTTGGTATGATAAAAGATATAGGTCCAAGGTTTAATTCCTCAATACACCCGCCCTTACAAATGATATTAAGGCCAAGGTCATGGACTATGAACTTTTATGTTATAGTTTTGAACAACTCATATTTACCAGACCCTACGATGGATTTGGTTTATAGCTGATATGATGATAGACATAGGTCCAATGTTTTATTCAGCTATGTCTACACCCCCTCCCGCCCCCTCCCCCTCCACTCTCTGCATCTGCACACAGACGAACTCTGTTGTATAAAGACAGCACTTGTTTGCTGTTTGTTGTCGTTGTTTGCTTATTTGTTTGTTGTTGTTGTTGCCGTCGTTGTTGTTGTGAATGTTTTGCATGTCGGTTATTCTTTGTAACTTTGTCGTTGTGTCTTGTCATTGTTTTGTCCTCCCCTTCTTCTTTTTGGCACCTCGAGAAGGCTGTGCTTCGTGATTGTGGCCTTTTCTGGATAACCATATATATATATTTGGCTTTTGGCGTTAGTAATCTCCTAAAAGATATTATAACTTATTGTTGGATATGAAAATAGAAAATATGTTATATGTTTTGTCTTCGGCAAGTTAAAGGTTAACAAAATTTTGGCCATGAGCTTAAGACAGATCGAAGCCCTGATATATGTTTACTGAGACCTTTAACAGTCAAAAGATTGATTCTACACCGTAATTAAATTTTCACAACAGTAATTGAATATACTTTGCCCTAAAATCTCTAAAACATGCATTTAACTCTTAAAGCGCTAAGGAACATTGCAGCAGACGACATTCTAATTATTTGTTATTATTTTTCAATGAAAATAAGACTTGGTATTTCATGTAAATAGTCTGCTATGCAGACGATTCACATGAAAAGTCAAGCTTTATTTTCTCTGAAAAAAATACAAAAGAAATCAAAATGTCGCCTGTTGTAAGTTTGTGTAGAGCTTTTAGGGTTTTAGAAGCGCGGGTATATTGTAATGTTGAGATCAAAGTTTTCTTCCACGCGACCATTGTCAGTTTTAATTATAGGTTTGGAAACTTCCACTGAAACAAAACAATGCAATATGTAATTAAAATGTATGAGTTTGTACTCACTATTGTTTTTGTCAAAAACGTAAAAGTATTGAGTATCTCTTTTGAAGTTCGATGCCTCATAAATATTGACCTTTCGGTCGTAGTTATATGGCGTTTGGGTATCGCATAAAAGTTAATTTAAGCGTCACAAAGTACAACTTTTACCTTGGGTATACTGATTGTAAACAAAACAGACTACATTTCTTACTTATTTTTTCTCTCCTAAAAATAACGCTTGACATCAGTTCCAGTTAAAAATGAAATTGAAAGTTTAAGGCTAGTATTCATTTTTAAATCCACTGTTTCTAGACTTTAACCTTTACGCTCTATGGTCAAATTCAGCAGATGACAAATTGGTGATATTTTTCTTATTTTCCCCAGAAAAAAGACTTTGACATTTCACGCAAATTGTCTCCAAAGGAGACAATTTGCATGACATGTTAAATTCTTTTTTCTGGGGAAAATATTTCAAAATGTTGTCTGCTCAATTTTATACTCAACATCCTAAGTATTAAATGTTTTCATGCCTGCTTCATAGAGAGGCGGGCTTATGATTAAAAAACTTGAATTTATCTTATGCCTTCAAAAATATTATTGTTTACCGATGCCATTCTACCTCAACTTTGGACATGTCCATTTCCAATACAGGTGTGTCTGATTCTTTTTATTATTACCATGTTTTATAGAAATTCTGCATTTAATGCAAGCAGTGGAGACCCTGTAGCATCTGATCTGGGTCTACACTGTTTGCCAATATCCCGTTTATGGTACTACAGAATTAATTACACTGTTGCATTTCTTATAAAGGATGCGTCCAAAGGTTATCCATATATATGTGTAGTAATAAACTTGCCTGCACCACAGGGTTAAAGCCGACCTCAATATCTGTATTTGTGATGCAGAAAGTCTGGCTTGTTACGCGTAAATGTACACTGTTGCTGCCCTACAATACCAGTGTACTTTTAGGCTTCTGACTTCCATTGATTTTCCCACTGATTTTCCCTTGTGTAATATACATTTTTTTTTTTCAAATTTTCTAAAGCCTTTTTTCTTTAAGGTCAAATGGTCAATACATGGTACTTGCCTGGCATCCGTCCTTTTGAAATCTTCAAAACAAGCAACAGAATGGAAAGTCATCTTACATGTAATGACTTTTCGCTTCTTCGAAGAAACAGACATAGATCTTGTAAGGCAGGTGTAAGGGTAAATTATACCTCTGATGATTTCCTACTTTCAGATTCAAAGCAACCGCCCAAAATATCCAATTTTGCGAATGTCTACTGCAGAATTGCCTAAATTACACATTTTACCAATTCTGGCATTAAAGCAGGCAAAACACATTGAAAACAGCCAAAACAATGGATTTGTTTTAATTAGGAGAGGGTATTTTAAGTCATATGGTGTAACGATAACCTAGCCGACAACATGATTAAAACCAAAAGATGAAATTTTGATAGCATGCAGCCGACAGAAAGTATCTTGGGCCGCCATGTAAGGTCATGTATATTATAACATGTGCACCCAACGAAGACTGATCAGCCTGCGCGTCCGCTGGCCACTCTCTTGAAAGTAAACGACCTTTGATTTCTTCGGGACGGAGAGTGAAGACAGGTCGACCAGAATGCATGGGTTCGCAGGTTGATCTGGGTATTCGATGGGTGCTCTGTTGATTGTAAAGAGTCCAACAGAGCTAAATGCAAATGGGACTCGCCATACAAAAACGTGTCTTCGAGCATATGCGGACAGTGAAGGCCCAGATCAGCCTGCGCCTCCGCGCAGTCTGATCAGGGCCTTCAGTGTCCGCTAACAGAAACGGTGGAAACATAGAACGTATAAATGGAGACCAAAGGCTCGGATCATACTTTATGCATGCGCAGGTTGATCTGAATCTGCGCATTTTGCGCATGTTCGAAGGCACGTTACGCTTGACTAGGCCCATATTAAAGTCGCTGTTTATTTGAGTACTGCAGTGCCGCTGTTTTGAGTACCGCTTCTCAAAAAAAACTGCAATTTACTGTCTGTCTTGAAAGCTCTCAACACTCATGCTTCAAGGGCTGTTATTAGTCCTTGAGATGAAGAGCCCTTAAGATCCTTGAAGAGTCAATGGCAACCCTAGATGGCTATTGTCTGATCACAATAGATCCCGTATGGTGTCCATTTTCTCGATTCAACAGTCACGTGCTTGATAATTGAGGTTGGGGCCAAATGAAAAACTTTCGTTCTAGCATTTGCGAACAGCATGGTCTCTGGCCATTAGGTGCTGGCCCGCGCAGTATAACCGTGGCAGTCACCGCCCTTTAACTGTTTTTACTACACACATAACGAAAACAAAATAAGAGAGCGAAATATTTGGGACGTAGCTCTAGCGACAGTTTTATCTTTATGAGATTTCTTCCTCCTGAGCCATTGCATTAATTTTACCAAATACTGTAAAAAAAAAAAATCCCGTAAAATTGGGTGCCAGCGCATTTACCGTATTTTTTATGGGCGCCTGTGGCATTTTTGCGGGAATTACCTCGTAGGACGGGGTAAGGGTGGGTAAGCTTTAGATACGATGCGGTAGCTCGCATCCCTAGTATGTCCTACATTACCTAAATTGCCCTACTCTGCCCTGCGCCGGCGTCGGTGGCTCAGTTGGATGCGCCGTCCGACTGGGGACCAGGAGGTCGCGGGTTCAACCCCCGCCGAGGTCGCAACATTCTTTCGTGGAGATTGATCATGAAATATTTTCTACGATCATTCTCTCCCTTCCGCTGATTCAAGAAGGGCAGATGTCAGTTTCTGGCGAAAGAATGTGCACAATACTGGTTAACCGCTTAGAGGACTAAGCCTGCCCAGTAAACGTGTGGTTAGGTAAACTGACCGCGCTCGATATGATCCCATTGGTTGACTGGGCCGTAAAACTTCAACACAAACAAATACTCTGCCCTGCATTGCCTGATTATTCCTGTAAATAATCTACAGGCGCCCCGTACAAATTGCGGTAACTGCGCTGGCAGCCAATTGCCAGTATCATCACTAAAACATGCCTATATAATTTTGACCCCCTTAAACCCCACTTTTATATAGTAAAACTGGGGTTTACAGGGGTATACATTATTTTTCTTATTTCTGCTCAAAACATAGATTGTGGGTACTCGTTAGAACCGCCTCGTCGAGGCGGTTCTAACGAGTACCCACAATCTATGTTTTGAGCAGAAATATGAAAAATATTAGAATTTTTTATCTGAAAATTTGCCAGTTTTTGGTTGTAAAATTTTCAATATATTTGAATAGGCGTGTTTTCGTAATGTTTACTGTAAAATCTATGGGATATTTTTTACAGTGAACAGATAGACACATGGCATTTAGAGATGCTTAACCTTTTCAACCATGAATATCTTAAATAGAATATTTCATCTGAGCATTTGTACATATCCATTGCTGCCAAAACGGTGATAACTGTAAATCAAGAACAGAATGCAAATAGTGTAGATCCTGATGAGACGGAATTATGAGCCGTCTCATCTGGATCTACACTGTTTGCAAAAGTACCTGCTTTGGTCTGCAGGGCTACAGGGTTAAGAGTTCATTTGTATTTTGGTGTTTCTTATATCTTTCACAGCCCAAGCAAAACTTACAAATTGCTGATAACATGCGCATTGTGCGAAAATGACTCTTATGCAATGTACGAACAGCGAAGTTGCAGTCAAGCTTGCGCATCCTTGCAATTTGATCAGGACCATCACTGACAGGTTAAAGAATCATTAAAATAGACTATACTGACGTACTGATCGGAATTCGCAAACGCACAGTTCGGTCTGTACTTTTGCTGTTTGCACATGGTATTTGGGGCCCAGCGTGTAGTGCATTATACAGTTATTGACTATTGAGGAATTGATTATGACTTGATATCCACCAAAGAATACCAATAATGACCAAGGCGATAGCCGAGGTCAATATTGGTATTCTTTGGTGGATACCAACGTCATATCCGATACTCAATAATCAATAATTGTTTTATTATATAGTTTGTTATTTCTCTTGGTAACTGTGGCGATAACAGTCAACGCAAGTACCCACTAATAGAAAAAGCGCGCGTAGACGTCTGCGTCACTACTGGCGACGTCACTAAAAGTTGATATCCTATTTTATTTTGTTGTTAGCGGTGAAATCAGTGTATAACTGGTAAAAATAAACGAGGTATCAATCACTAGTGAACTGATATCGTATCATTTCGCTAGTGACGGATACGATTTATATTTTCACTCCTCGCTTTGAACAACTTCGGTTTTCTTCATTGTTTCAGACGTGACCTCCACTTCAGATTTTTGAACACTTCTAACTTCTTTGTTTCTGAACTAAACTATCAAGTGTTGGTATGCATTTTCTTAGTTAGCATGTAAGGAACATTTTGATATCAAGATTATTTTGATTTGCCGAAACTTTTTGTTTTTGTCTCTCCAGCGTTTCACATGTTAAGCACTGAACGTCGACGCCATGACGTTCATATTTTGTTTGGCGACGTAAGTTATGACGTCAGAAACGCGCATTGACGTGTAAACAATAAAATAAAAAGAAAATTTACTCCTTTTCAGTGAATACCATAAAAATTTTCATCTCGTGTAATGAAAACATTCAAATTTTCACTCGTGCTTTCATGTTTTCATTATACTCTGACAATATTTATGGTATTCACGGCAAAAGAGTAAATATCCTCTATTTAGAAACTAATATACACAGGAAGGCGCGTGCAAGACAGTGCATACAACGATCTGTCACTATCACTGGACTGAAGGCGTCTCTGAGCCAATGAAAATCAAATTATTTTTTAACTTATATAATAATAAGAAATATCAACAGTTGGTCTAATGGCATTTTACATTAAAAAGTCACGAGAGGTATAATAAAGTACTGTATTAGCTTGTATTGCCTTGTATCAATTACATATTGTATTACATGGTATATCTATGAATATTGAATACTTACAGTATGCAATAAAATCAGAGGAGCAAGCGTACAGATATCATTCGATATCGATAGATAGATTTCTTTATTTCCTCCATTTGGGCAGGTTCTGAATTTTGAATAATGCCTATTTAAATGCTACAAACAACAGAAAATGGTGCAAAATATTTCTAACTTTAAAATTAATTGGTCATTGCACGAATATTGGTGAATTGCCCCTCGTTGAGATATCGCTCGCGTTATTTGATATCCGAACTCGGAACTATTCACCAATATCACTGCAATAACCCCATGGTATGGCATGGCATTGCATGGAATTAATTGTATTATACAAGATCAATGTCTTTGCGTGCAAAACGATGTAGTTCGCCTACCTATCTAAATATCGTTTTAGCATGTCGCGACATTTACTCAAAGATAGCTTATCTGTTTTGATATACCATTAAGCGCATCCGGCGTAATTTGCAATAATTCATTTAACAAGGTACTGTTGCAGATGCCGAGGCAGTTGATAACAATTTCAATATAGCAGAGCAATTGTTACCACCGTCATTTATAATAATGCATTTACTGCCGTCCTGTTGTAGATGCATAGGTAGTTGATAACAATTTCAATATAGCACAACAATTGTAACCACCGCCATTTATGATAATGTATTTAATGGCGTCTAATTGTAGATGCATAGGTAGTTGATAACAATTTCAATATAGCACAACAATTGTAACCACCGCCATTTATGATAATGTATTTAATGGCGTCTAGTTACAGATGCTTAGGCAGCTGATAACAATTTCAATACGACACAGCAATTGTAACCACCGTAGATTATAAAAATGCTTTTAATGTTGTCTGGTCTGATTGCAGATGCTTAGGCAATTCATAACAATTTCAATAATACACAGCAGTTGTTACCACCGTTATTTATAATAATGCATTCTATGTCGTCCTGTTGCAGATGCTTAGGCAGTTGATAACAATTTCAGTATAGGACAACAATTGTAACCACCATTTAATGCCATTCTGTTGCAGATGCTAAGACAGTGATAACGATTTCAATAAAGCACAGCAATTGTGGCCACCGTCGTTTAAAATAATGCATTCAATGTCATCCTTTTGCAGAGTCTAAGGCAGTTGGTAACAATATCAATATTGCACAACAATTGTAACCACCGCCATTTATAATGATGCATATAATGTCGTCCTGTAGCAGATGCTTAGCAGTTGATAACAATTTCAATAAGCACAACAATTGTAACCACCGTCATTTATAATAATGCATTTATTGTTGTCTTGTTGCAAATGCTTTGGCAGTTGATAACAATTTCAATATAGCACAACAATTGTAACCACCGTCATTTATAATAATACATTTAATGCCCTTCTGTTGCAGATGTTTAGACATTTGATAACAATTTCAATATTGCATAGCAATTGTAACCACCGTACCATTGTTATTAATAATAATGCATTCTATGCCGTCCTGTTGCAGATGCTTAGGTAGTTGATAACAATTTTGATGGCTGCGTGAAAACCGAAATAGTGTATTCTGGGCAATTAAGGTAAGGAAGGTCAAGGGCAGCTTGCCCCCTGTGTCTGGGGTGTGGGTGGATGTGGATGGGTGTACTCAGCTTTGTCACTCAGCGTGTCATTGATGATGTTAAATTTAAGGCATTATTCCTCCATTGCTGTTGTTTGTTGTATATATTATGCATTAATTTCAATGATATTTCATGTTTGAATGCCTTTATTAGTTTTGAAAAGAGGGATGCTCTGGAAGCAATAAATACATAGAATCAACGAATATAGCAGACTCGGTTTTATTGAGTCAGTTCATGAACAGTAATGTAATGTGCAACTGCTCACGACTCTATTATCAAACACAGTCGAACCTCAATGGCTCGAATATCCCCGGGACCATAAAAAAATGGGTTGTTCGAGTCACTGAAGGTTAATCATAGCGCCATGCCAGGAAGCAAATGGCGATGACTTAGGGAAATCTTTTCGTTTTTTTTACACTATAATGGCATGTTGAGTGAATTCAGTAGAATCGCCTCGCTGAGGCGATTCTAATGAGTACACACAACATACAATTTCCTGATAAAATAAGAAAAATTCCCTAAATATTTGTTTTCTTTAGCTATCGGAAGAATTTCGTACTGACTCAAAAACGCGTTCGAATTAGCCATTGTAGATGAGCCATCGGTGTTCGAGCTATTGAGGTTTGACTGTAAATCCAAATAAGCTCAGTGATCCTTAAGGACCAAAAATGTAAACTACACTAAAATGAAGTATGGGAAGATATTTCAAGGTCACCATACAGCACTTAATAACACAAGTTGTAGTGAAGATACGTAAATAAATTTTGAAAAGAGGGATCCATTTGAAATACCTAAGAATGGATCAAGAAACATACCAAATAAATGAAAATAGCATACTCTGTTTTACTGAGTATATTTATGAACATTAATGCAATGTAGAACACTGCTCAAGCATCCCAGCTTATGACTGGGCGATATTATATTAAACAAAATGCAAGATGGGTGAACGATGAAATATTTTCCCCACTTCTTTAAAAAAAATAAAATACAACCGGCAAGCACCTGTCTCTAAATGAGCTTATTGTTACAAAATACCGAATATAGAATACAGTCTAAAGCTCTGCGCACTGTGGTTGGTTTAGGGCATGACAGCCACACGTGCGGGCCACTAACAAATATTTACTCCTTGAAGCCTCACAATCCATCATATAACGGGTATCAACCGGTAGCTGTCTTTATCTACAATACAACACAATAGCTGACACTTACTCTGTTTGCGATCTCTTCTATTGACAATAAAGCAACTTTTTTTTCTGGGATTTGCTATTTATTGACACTCAAACCTGTCAATTAGCAGTATAATTATAGTCCTAATGGTTTCCACCAATTCTGCCAATACTTAACGCTCTGCATGCCGGGTAAAAATTTCAGCAGACGAGATTTTGAAATATTTTTCTCTTTTTTTTTTCCAGAAAATAGATTTTGACATTTCGTGCAAATTGTCTCATTAAGGAGACAATTTGCATGAAATGTCAGAGTCTATTTTCAGGGAAAATAAGAAAAAGCATCGTCAATTTGTCGTCTGCTGAATAAGCCAAGAGAGTGGAAGTGGTTAAATTAAGATTGTATCGAATTTGCCAGGTTTATTAGCGACTAATAGCAACTATAATCAGGGTTCAATTAAATTTGGCTAACGCGCAAAAATGGCTTCTGTAAATTATAGTTATATTATTTCCTGTGAGCAGCGTTCTGTTACTGATGCCAGGAAAAACGCCATTTAATTTATTTATTTAATATTGAACATTCGATTTCTGTAATGTTTAAATGTCCCTTTTTGTTTCCTACAATTAAAAGTTAATGGCCCATAATAGCAAAAATGAGTATTGTTTATTTATTTTCTAAATTTGGAAGTTAATTTAGAGGGTCAAAGAGACCATACAAGGAATCCATACACAAAATAAAATGATTCTTATTCAATTTTTAAATACGGCATGTAAACTTCGTTTCAAATAAACCTTCTACCGTTTTCTATAGCTTTATTAGAAGGTATACAGAAATGGATTAACATTAAAAAAATGTTTGATTTTTCGTCCAATAAACCTGTAAGAAAACGTTTGATGCAAGTTTTATGACACCATTTTGAATGGCACTTTTAAATTTTACCAGACATCTTTCAGGTCATCACGAAAACCTACCTATATAATTTTGACCCCCTTAAACCCCACTTTTATACAGTAAAACTGGGGTTTACAGGGGTATACATTATTTTTCTTATTTCTGCTCAAAAACATAGATTGTGGGTACTCGTTAGAACCGCCTCGACGAGGCGGTTCTAACGAGTACCCACAATCTATGTTTTGAGCAGAAATGTGAAAAATATCAAAATTTTTATTTGAAAACTTTCAGTTTTTGGTGGTGAACTTTTCAATATATTTGAATAGGCGTGTTTTCGTAATGTGTTCGGGCTTATGGTTTTTCAAAAAAAAAAAAAAAAAAAAAAAAAAAAATGTATTACGTAAGTCTTAAACATGCATGTTGTGGGGAAGCGCCGCGCGTTTCTTCATGTCCATAATTTCCGTTGCTGACCAACTATACTGGGTAAGAATGAATGAACATAATAATTGACGTTATTTCTGCAAACTAAATGCTCATCGAAACTCCTTAAAATACACGCCGTTTTACAAAACACGACAAGAATTTTAAACTATCAGTGTTAATTTGATTCAGACATCAACTGTACAGATTAATATATCGCGAGTTGTGTGTATATTGGGTGTATTTTAACCTGTTATTGTATATACATACATGTGTACTATACCCTTAATATAACTTACAGTTGCTTGGCAAAACTCTAAACCAATATCATGCAAAATGCATGCGTTTCTCCAAAATGCAATTAGTTTCGCATTGCTATACAGCGGCTTTGTATGAACCAATATCCAAACTTTATATATATATATATATACAAAAACTCAGCCGTATGTCTTACCGATTGTAGAGTTACGTTTTTTGTTTTTTTGTTTTTTTTTTTTTTGTTTTTTTTTGCAAGATAAAGGAATTGAGAAACCCGACTAACTATGATCTTACAAGAAAATACTAACCGTGCATATACTATGACTAAACAAGCTACAGTTTACAAGTTCGGCAAATACACTACGGTTATAAAACATTTACAATAAATCCTACTTGTGGATTGACTCTGAACCAAGCCGATTTATGCAATATAAGCAACACAAGATTACTCCAAATCATTTTTCTTTTTAAAACAAATATTGAGTTACATGACTGTGAATTATTGACTCTTGTCAAAAAGTGTTTATAAAACTAGGAGCAAACAAACAAACACACACACGCGCGCGCGCACACACACACACACACACACACACACACACACACACACATACATAATATCTATAGTAAGTGTATTAACTTTTGAACTAGATGTTTTTCTTTTATAATACAAGATATCTTTCAAGCAGCAGTTCTGTGACTTCGGGATATGTGATATAATGTCAGTCGTTGGTTTCTGTTTATTTACTTTCAAATGACTTTTCGTACCACCTTAAGACAAAACCGCAAAATTAAACAGAATAAATCGGCAATCAAATCAACATTAACTTCGCCATCTTAGGAGATAACGGCACAAGAAACGGGCGGCCTTTCTTTGACCATTAAACTTGCAACTGATACTAACAGGTCCGAAGGCCATACGAGAGAGAGCAAGATACGGTTGTTTGTTAAAGGAAAGGAAACTAAAGCGGCTCATCTCCAAATTGTCCCAAGGCAAAATTAATCAGATTGACTAAGACATATTGCCATAAAAATTGTCGACCACCGATACCTTTACGTAATAACCCTACTGTTTAATCAAATGAATACCATTTTTGTCGTAATACTATAAGGAGTGGGTGGGGAAATAATTGTAATTTCACCTTCTACTATAGGTAGGTGTCCAGGCAATTTGTACCACTGTCAGCGCGTGCCACCAAGCTGATCCAATAAATTACATTTGACCACCCTGATTTATTTTTTTATTCTGGTGTTTTAATGTTACTTTAATTCTCAGTCCAACAAAATGGAAGATAGATATTTGCGGTTAAGAACCAGAAAAGAAACAACCGTTTTTAATTTATATATGGAATATTTTGTAAATTTATGTCACGAAATTACTATAAATGAGCCAGTGCACCTGCAAAATTGCATGTGCTCCCAGCGATGACTCAGGGCAGCCGGCGCATCCGCGCGGTCTGATCAGTCTTTCAGGGCACTCTGTGGGTCGCCAATGATCCAAAGCGTCTTCAGGTGGACAGCGAAGGCTCAGATCAGACTGTGCGGATGCACAGGCTGATCTGTCTTCACTAGGCGCACATACGATCATGTAGGAAATACTGTGTCCCGGCTCATATATTAAACATTCTCGGATGAATTTATTATTAACTACAGCCATGTCACCATGTTTGGATTTGAGGATGACCGCTTTTGAAGGCGTGGTTTGCAATAAACAGACATTTTCCCCATACATACAGTCGAACCTCAATAACTCGAACCTCTTTGGGACCATGGAAATTTGTTCGAGATATGGGTAGTTCGAGCCAAACAGGGTTAGTCATGACGCCAGGTCAGGCAGCAAATGGCGACAATTTCGGATTTTTTATCGATCTAATGGTATGTTGAGTGTACGCATTAGAATCGCCTCGATGAGCCGATTCTAATGAGTGCACACAACATACAATTTCATGATAAATCAGAAAATTTCCTTAATTTGTTTTCTTGAGCTATCGAAAGAATTTCTTACGGACTCAAACGTGTTCGATTTAGCCAGTCATCGATGTTCGAGCTATTGAGGTTCAACTGTACAAATCCGACTAACTCTGAGTATTGATGACAGACAGCCTAGCTTTCAGATTTCTGTAAATACTAGGTCGACGTACGTTAATTCGTAAAATGCCGACATACTGTTACGAGTTGAAACTGGCGTTACATACTGCCTCTGCTAGTTTTACTAATCTAAACAGAATCAAGCTTTTCTGGTCTCTTGTGGATGGTTGGAAATAAAGCATTTATTCAATTATATTCCATTTCGCCGCTTTCCTGTACTAGGTTTACCCAATGACTACCATTGTCAGACTTGTGATGCTCTGTTATGTTCTGTTCTGTTGTGTACCGTCACAATAAATAAAATCAAGAGCTCAAATCGTCAGATGAATGAATTAATATAATTAGAAATCGTCTGAAAGTTTTTTAGCATTACAAATTATCTTTGAACTTTTCAGCACTGTCCGGATACATTGAAAATGCTCGAATCAGTAAATCTCGAAGCCACACGTGATTTTGCGATAATTTGCTTCATCAGATAAAAATATCAACAGTAATACAGCAATTATAAACAAATAAACATCAAAACAGATAACTATTATTGTTCATTTTCTTACGGCTATTTTAATAACAGTAAAATGGCGGCAACCCTTCAAAGAAGGCTTTATTTTAATGACCATAACGGTATGCCGTAACGATTGACAGATCCACGCGTAATGGGGTAACATGATGGGATCGCGGTGACATGACGTTTATCGATACACAAACGGATGTGTTAGCTCTCTTTGTCGGGGGCTCAGGGGAACAATAAAAGTTATTTGATTATTGACGTAGATAAGACATTACATGTGAAAAAGTTATTATTGCTGTATCAATATGTAATGAATATGTAATGAATTATGATCTTAAAGTGACGTTTGATGACGTTTCGGTAGATAACAAGATACACAATGTATACAAGCCTGATACGCTGCTACGTTCTGCATCGCTATCACTAATAGGAGCAAAGCTTAATATAAGCAAAATGGAAGCCTTTCACAATGCAAATTGCCCAGTGTCAACTGAACTGTCTGCACGCAAATAAAACAGATATTCGTGGAAAAAAATATTTAGTCCATTTCTGTGGCGTGGATTCTTCTACCACAACTCTTTGGACCGGTCGATTTCCAATAGCAAGGTGTCTGGTTACTTTTTATTATTTCTATATTTTATAGAAGTTCGTGTAATTAATGCAAACAGTGTAGCGCCCTGATCAGACGCTGCGTTCGTCGACGTCTAATCTGGGTCTAAACTGTTTGCTGATGTCCCTTATACGGATTGCCAGGTATAAGTGATATAGCTTATTGCTTCCATTATGAAAACACGCCTATTCAAATACACTGAAAATTTTACCACCAAAAAATAGCAATTATTCAGATAAAAAATTCTGATATTTTTCATATTTCTGCTCAAAACATAGATTGTGGGTACTCGTTAGAATCGCCTCATCGAGGCGGTTCTAACAAGTACCCACAATCTATGTTTTTGAGCAGAAATAACAAAAATAATGTATACCCCTGTAAACCCCAGTTTTACTATATAAAAGTGGGGTTTAAGGGGGTCAAAATTATATAGGTATGTTTTCGTGATGTCAACGAAATCGCTGTTATAGGACATATGGTCAACAAACGATGCTCCTATCTTTTAATACTTCCACATCCTCTCAGGAGGATTAGGGACGGTTGTTGGGTTTTGCGTCCACACTTCGTTTTAACGAATTACTTGGGTCGATTGGTCGGTGTATTAGTTTATCATCTCCACGCCATATACAGTAGAACCAACCCAGTGGGCACATGGCGTTTATACAACGTCGGCTCAACGTCGATGCAACGTCATGACGTTGCATCGACGTTGAGGCGACGTTGTATTAACGTCTTGTGCCCACTGGGAAAGACTCTAACTCGTTTTTGAGTCCCTAAGAAATTATTCCGATAGCTCACATAAACACATATTAAGGAATATTTTAGGGAATTTTCTTATTTATCATGAAAATGTATGTTGTTTGTACTCATTAGAATCGCCTCATCGAGGCGATTCTAATGAGTACACTCAACATACCATTATTATAGAAGATTAGAGATATCCCTAAATTATCCCAATTTGCCTCCTAACCTGGCGCTATGATTAACCCTCAATTAATCGGACTGATTATGTCTAGAACAAATTTCCATGGTCCAGAAAATGCACGAGCCATTCGACTGCATGAGTATTTTCCAAGTTTCCGTACATTAGAAAGCTCGTTTAGCAATTGTCCCATAACAGAACTGTGTCTTAAAGTCAACCAATCAAAATGACAGTATTTAACGTCAAGATGTTTAAAAATTACGACGTTACTACTATCCATTTTCTCAGAACTACTTCGTTTTCAGAGGTTTGTAAGTGTCAAAATAATATGCAATGGCCAGTAGTCTTGTATTTGGGTTCTGAAGCTATCATTTTGAAAACATACCAATGTCAGAAGAATGTGTCTTTATTTTGTAATTGTTTTCAAAATGGCAACGAGCTACTTAAAAGAAGTTTTCAAGAAGTTGTGTTTATATCAATGGGACTTTATTGAATAAACGTCGAAACGAAAATGTAGACCTAGTACAGGAAAGCGGCGAAATGGAATATAATTGAATAAAGGCTTTATTTTCAACCACCCACAAGAAAGCAGAAAAAAGCTTGATTCTGTTTAGATTAGTAAAAAATATCAGATGCAGTATTTCAGCATTTACGAATTAACATACGTCGACTTAGTATTCACAGAAATCTGAAAGCTTTAGAAAGCCCAATATTCAGAGTTAATCGGATTTGTACAGTCGAACCTCAATAGCTCGAACACTGATAACTCGTTCACCATGGTTAATTCGAACACGTTTTTGAGTCCGCAAGAAATTCTTTCGATAGCTCAAGAAAACAAATAAAGAAATTTTCTGATTTATCATGAAATTGTATTGTATGCCGTGTATACATATGTTCTATGAGTAATCAAGAATAAATAATACGTTTCTTACTACGTATCATTCTACTCATTCAGGATTCTTTACAACAGCTAATTCATTTTGATTGTAACATCATGTTGGGAACAATTGCTGTCGTTGTAACGAGGGTTCACTGTACTTAGGGTAAACACAGTAACGACAGCTTTGAAACAATACAAAGAAGCTATTGTTCTAGCCTTATTTGCACTTCCAATCTTACTCATTATTGGACAATAATTGACCAACTGACTGTCAATCTATCTGTAATCGATTATTATTGAAATTCCTTATGTCACAACAGGGCAGTCATGTATTAGCATCAATACATGATTATATTATAATAAAGTTATACAACATAAACATTACTTTGGCAAAATAATGTGTTATATTTTTGTTGTGATGAAAATATTTCGTCTTATATCATTCCGCGAAGTACGGTGCAAGTTCAACCGTCTAGACAACATAAAAGAACATTAATAGTATTTGTTTATGTAATTATTACAAATAAATAACAATAAATGATAATAAACGTGTGTGGTTGTAATCTTTGACCTGCAGACAATAAGAAGGAGAAGATGGGGCTATACTTATTTATTTCGTGTTTTTTTATTTATTTATTTATTTATTTATTTATTTGTGTGTGTGTGTGTATGTGTGTGTGTGTGTGTGTGTGTGTGTGTGTGTTTATCTGTTGTTATTTATTTATTATTATTTTTTGTTTTATTGTGTGTGTGTGTGTGTGTGTGTGTGTGTGTGTGTGTGTGTGTGTGTGTTGTTGTTGTTGTTGTTGTTGTTTGTCCCAGTAAGCATTCTTTATAAATCTACAGCGGGCCGTTATCGGCCCGTCAGGTACCCTGACGGGCCGACAACGGCCCGCTATAGATTTATAAAGAATGCTTACTGGGACATTATTTGCGAATTGCTTCAGTATACTACTCTAAATACTCTCAATGTACGATACGCATCACTCTCATTTACACATGCCATATTTTCATGCAATGTATGTATGATGTGCATCGATAAGCTATGTATGCTTAAGTCAATGAAATTTCCGTTCTATTATTTTTATTGATTTATATTGAAAAGTAACTAAGCCTCAGTGTGAAAAAAAACCTACCTACTGACGTGCGCCCAGCGAAGACTCAAATCAGCTTGCACATTTATACAGTTTGATCAGAGCACTCGTTATCCGCATGAAGAAACTTTGCATTCTTGGCTATTCAAAATGGGCCCACTGGAATTCTGATATGAACCTTTGCTGAGTGCACATGTCCGAGGGTACGTTTTCTGACGTTGCTGCGGAAATTAAACTTTTCTGTGAATATTTAGACTAATTGAGATATTAATGTTCTTATGGTATTTTATGTTTGCAAGACAGATAATCAGTATCATTAACCCTTCTCTTGCTTAACACGACTTAGCAAACAGTGTAGATCCAGATCAGTTGGCTTCTGATGAAACCAACTGATTTGGATCTGCATTGTTTCTCATTAAATATGTGAAATTCTATCAAAAACCCGGATCAAATAATCTGATTGCCTGGAAATTAGAAGTGGGCGTGGCATCTTAATTTATTCAGCATGACAAGGGTTAAGTTATGCTTAGACGAAAAGGGTATAAATCAAATTTAGTCTTGCCACGTTATATAGAACAAGTACCTTTTATAGGTTTTGCATTAAATTAAGCCGCAATATGTCTCTTCCATATGTCCCAACATTAGAGAGATAAACATATTTTACAAATTCACTCTTTCTTTTCAACCAATAATTTATGCGATCATTGTGTTTGATTAAACATTCATTTTAAGAACTCTAACAGCTTGTCAACAAACAAACAGCATTATAATTCTACATATTTTTATGACAGTCAGTCATTCAACCTCCAATGTATCTGGTCAGAGGTAAAGGGGTTGATGCACTTAAAGGGGAAGGCAACTGTCAAAATTGTTTTAAGTTCCCATCTGAAAGGGGATTTGTTCTAAAATGCAAAAATTTGCTCCCGTGAGGGACACATTCTTTCCTCTTTAAAAGGAGACGGACATACGTATTTTTACTTTTTTTTCTGTTGTTTTGATATGCAAGTTTTTTTAACGGTGCTTGATAGAATTTAGTGGTATGACAAATATACCGTGAAGACGCTTTTGAAGGAAGATTGCTAATTTAAGATCTCCTGTGTACATCAGTTTTACGCATTCTATTCAGCAAGGAACATTAACATTTTCAAATAAAGTTTTACCTTAAAGTTCCATTCGCAGTTACAGCAGACGTCACTTTTAGATATATATATTTTTTCTAAGTTTTACCTTAAAGGCCATTCGCAGCTGCAGCAGATGACTTATATATATATTCCAAGCTTCAGTATCCTGTGGAACCAGAGAATTCCTTGTAAGTAATAAGTGCGCCAGCGAACCGAAAATATACCCTGTCCGACGGGTCATTCAGAGAAATCAAGCATAATACTGTTCCATGAAAAGCAGATATTTAATGAATTGTGTGGTATATATGGACCTCAGACAATATTAATGCGCACAGTTTTTAGGTGGGTTAAAGCTTTTAAAGCGAGGAAACTTTCTGTTGAAGATGATACCCGTCCTGGAAGTCCTAAACCCTCTGTTACCAAGGCTAACAGCGCTGCTGTAAAGATTATGGTCGAACAGGATGCGCGATTGTCTGTCAAAGATATCAGAAGGCAGTGTGCAAAGAATTCTGAAAAAGCGTTTGGACCTGAGAAAGGTTTGCGCTGGGTGGGTACCTCTTTTGCTCACTGAGGAGCAAAAGACACAACGCCTTAAATGTGCCCGGGAACTTTTTGAAAACATATAAAGGCTGTAATAGTTGGGTATTTCTAACATGCTAACAGGTGATGAAACCTCGGTGCACATGTTTGAGCCACAAAGAAGGGCTGATAATAAGCAATGGAAGCGAAAAGATAAAAAAAGCCCATGTAATGCCAAGAGAACCATAAGTTCGAAAAAGATGTTGTATGCAATTTTCTTTAATTCAAGTGGGCCAGTAGTTCAATTAAGTGCCTTGTCCATCTGGTCATACAGTCACTGGTAGATTCTACAAGAATTCTGTACTGAAGAAAGTGAAAGAGTTTTACAATAAGAAACGACCAAGCAAAGGATGGTCAGGAGTCCACCTTTTACATGACAACGCCTCCTCTCATAAGTGTGAGGTTGTTAAGTCTTTTTTGGCTTCTGAAAAGGTGAAAGTTTTAAACCATCCACCTTATTCACCTGACCTGAGCCCCTGTGACTTCTTTTTATTTCCAAGGCTTAAGAAACTGCTTTCTGTAAATAAGTATACGTCTAGAAGTTCGCTTGGCAGCGCTATTTATCAGTGACTCCAACAGATACCAATAGAAGACTATTTATCTGCTTTTAGCGACTGGGTAAATAGGTTACAAAAAATGTGTTTCGGTAAAGGGGGAATACTTTGAAGGTTTGTAATAAAAATATGTTTGATAAAACGTAGCACTGAAGTAATCCGAACCCAGTGACTAAACTTTTTCAGGACCCTCGTACATTTGATAGATTTTCCAACATTTCTAACAGGATGGCAATTATTGGGACTTATTCTTGTTTGCTTTCCTGCACACCAAGCCTCTTCTGAAGAGGGGTATACTCTCAAAAAAAAAAATGTGTTCCTTTGGGAGCAAATTCTTTCCTTTTAGAGTGGACTTTTTCAGAATGGAGACAAAATTTGACCAAGTACCTCCCCTGAATGTGCACCTATTCCCTTAAGTTCCTTTAGTCTTAATGCTGGCCATTCCAAGAACGGTTCTTCTGTTGTGGTTTCGCTATGTTCGTTTTCATCGGTGACCATTTGTACACTGGTCGTGTTTTGGATATCGTCATGCCTTTTTGCTGTGCTCTGTGATGCATTCGGCTCATCTTCGTATGATTCCGGACCGGAGATCCTTGCTCTCTTCTGCAGGTTACGGAATCATACGAGTTTTGCCGATTGCTCTGCCATGGTGGCACTTCTATTATAAGGTATATCCTACGATCTTTGTGCCAGAAGGTCAGTGTTTTAGACTAAAATAAATACAATAGCATTTTTTTTCGAATCAACCCATACAAAGATAGATCAGGATAATGTCTTTCTGCGTCATCGCAGGATCTTTTCGTCAAACCTTTAACACAGAGAAACTAATTAACCTTCGACCTCTTTTGATCGGAACAGGTGCGCTTTGGACCTATATCAAATACACAATAGAGGTTATGATATTGCAGTTAACCCGATAACAAACGGGACAGGGGAAACAAATATACCCTTAACCTTTACCACTCACTCGGCAAATTCAGCAGACAACAAACTGATAATATTTTTTCTTATTTTTCTCAGAAAATCGGATGTTACATTTCATGCAAATTGTCTCCTAAATTTGCATGAAATATCACATCCTACTTTCTGGCAAAAATAAGACAAAAATGTTTCAAATTGTCGTCTGCTGAAAGTTTTACCCAACAAGCTTAGTACCAGCGAAGGCACAGACTAGCATGTGCATACTGACAGTCTGTTTAACATTTTCTGTTAACATTTTTTAAAGATCCAAATTATTCAGGTGAACAGTAGAAACCACGAAAAGACTGTGTTGATGCGCAAGATTTTTGGGGCCTTCGCTTTTCCCATGTCTTCAAAAACACCTTTCGCTGGTCTAAGTCCAAATTTTTGCTGTGTTATGTCAAATCTTAAGACTGATATCATATTATGATACGTTGATTATGTTTCATATTATTGAAATTACATATAATTAATAATTATGTTCGCTATGGGATTATACCAATCTAATCTGTTCGAGTTTGTAAATTAATTTATGCGTCCATCCCATGTCAGGTCCTTTTCTTGACACTAATTATCTATTCAAAGCTTTTTATATTAGTAATCTAATAACCTTGATGACCTTGATGACGAAACGAACTTTCGGTAGTCAACAAAACGTTTTCCGCGAATGAATGGTCTTCTACTTTTGTGTTACTGTGACGGGAAAACACACTCAAGAAAATGTTGTAGCCTCCCTTCTTAAAGGGGAATTATTCTTCCAAGAGGGTTCCCTTTTGGCCTTGGTAAGCATTTGGCGAATTTGGTGTCGAAGCGGATCGACAAGAGAACAAACTGTTTTCCGCGAATGTAAGTCATTGTGGTTTTCTGTTAATGTCAATGAATATGCTTCCACGGCATTACGAAAACACGCCTATTCAAATATATTGAAAATTTATACAGCCAAAAAAGGAAAATTTTCAGATAAAAAATTCCTATAATTTTCATATTTCTGCTCCAAACGTAGATTGTGTGTACTCGTTAAAACATAGATTGTGGGTACTCGTAAAAACACAGATTGTGGGTACTCGTCAGAACCGCCTCAGCGAGGCGGTTCTAACGAGTACCCACAATCTGTGTTTTTGGGCTGAAATAAAAAAAATAATGTATACCCCTATAAACCCCAGATTTACTATATAAAAGTGGGGTTTAAGGGGGTCTAAATTATATAGGCATGTTTTAGTGATGGGGAAACACTCTCAACAACATGTAATTGCCTACCTTGTTTATTATTCTTCAAAAACAGCTATTTTGCTCCCAGAGGAGCAAATCCTTTGGTTTTGGTTTTCGAGGTGTCAGAGATGGGATGCCGGCGGAGGAAACCTACAGGTATAGATGATTTAGAAGGTTTTCAGCAGGTACTTGGCGAAGGGCTTTGTCCATGATCAAATTTGACATCGAATGGACAAAGTATTATGACAAATTATACCCGTCGGGTTTCACATGACCTTCGATTTCGGAAAGAGTGTTGTCGACAGTCAGCAGGGATACTTTTAGAGACCAGAATGCGTATTAAGGGGACTAGAGACCTGATAGGATTTCCGCCATGTTTTTGCAAAATAGACAACTTTTGTGTCCTCCTGTTTTACTTTTCTGCACACCAAGTCCTTTCTCAAAAGGAATGTATTCTAAAAGGAAAGAATTTACTCCCAAGGGGAGCAAATGCTTTCTTTTTAGAATAGACCCCTTTTCGGAAAGGAGGTCTACCAGTTTTGACAGAATTATCTCTCTTGAAAGTGCGCCGATTCCCCTTAATATTGCTGTTTAACCATTGCCATGCTGAATAAATTAAGATGCCACGTCCATTTTTAATCTTATCCAATCAGATTATTTGATCCAGATATAAATTCACATATTTAATGGCAAACAGTGCAGACCCAGATCAGTTGGCTTCTTCAGAAGCCAACTGATCTGGATCTACACTGTTTGCAAAGGCAGTACATATCCGAGTTTAGCAGGACTGGGGTTAAAATATGCTCAGAGGTTTCGCAGAAAACGAAAGTAAGCCAATATTTAAGTGTGTCAGCGTGACTTACCAAGGCTGAAATAGCTAGGCTATTTTCCCGAATATATGAAGTATAGCCTTGGGGAGGCAAGATATTTGTATATTTAAACAGAAAGAACATATATATACTTTATGTATATGCTACGTTCTGTGTTGGGAGATTTATTTACTGTCGATCTTCAATGGCTCAAACATATTTGAGACCATGGAAATTTGTTCGAGACATGGGAAGTTCGAGCCACTGAGACTTAACTATGGCGCCAGATCAGGAAGCAAATGACGATCACTTAGGCATATCTTTTCGATCTTCTGCACAACAATGGTATGTTGAGTGTACTCATTAGAATCACCTCGATGAAGCGGTTCTAATGAGTACACACACCATACAATTTCGTGATAAAATAAGAAAATTTCCCTAAATATTTGTTCTCTTGAGCTATCGGAAGAATTTCGTAGGGACACAAAACGAGTTCAAATTAGCTATGGTAAAGGAGCCATCGGTGTACGAGCTAATGCGGTTCGACTGTATGTGCTTTTTGCAAAGTATGACTTTGTATCGTCTTGATCATAGTGAGCGCTCTTGTGTGTGTGTGTGTGTGTGTGTGTGTGTGTGTGTGTGTGTGTGTGTGTGTGTGTGTGTGTGTGTGTGTGTGTGTGTGTGTGTGTGTGTGTGTGTGTGCAAAATCCAAGCTTCCATAAGAAACGAAATTTAGCATATGGAATTCATTTCTTAAATTTGCCATCAAAACATTTCTTGAATCAAAAATATACATACAACGAAACTTCAATGACTCGAACACCAATGGCTCGTTTATCATGGCTGTTTCGAACTTGTTCTTGAGTCTCTAGGAAATTTTTCGCATAGCTCAAGATAAGATATTGCTACGGATAATTGAGGGAGATATTCTTATTTTATCTTGAAAATGTATGTTGTGTGTAATTAGAACCGCCTCGCTGAGTACACAAGGCATGCCTTTATTTAAGAAGATTGAAAATTAATCCTAAATCGTCCCCATTATGCGTCCTGACCTGGCGCTTTGATTAACACTCAATGGCTCGAACTACCCCTACCTCGAACAAATTTTCTACGTCCCAAAGGTGTTCGAGCCATTGAAGTTTGACTGTATGGAGATACCCAGGAAATAAACGTCAAAAAGATTGCCCTTGGAAACAAAGAACACAAAGCCTAAATCACCAAACACAACCCTCCAAAGGCACACAACAAGATTGGAATGCCACGAAACAATTCACAGAACAGCACTTCAACGAACACAGAATGAACAAAACGAAGAGGAACTGCAACAGAACAAGTAGCTAAGTGTTTAGCTTTTGTTATTGTTGTCATGTTACCAAAAACCGAAACTGACCTTGTCTATCTATTGCACCAAATAAAGATCCTATTGAATCATATGATGTAAGCGTTGTCATACTGAAATCTTCACTACAGTCACTGGTAATATGAAAATTGAGCGTGTATATTTGCGAAATGAAGCAGAAGGAATTAATTATTACACGTCATGTTAAACAGTACCTCGTATATATGAAAAAAGCGAAGGTCCTGATCAGACTGCGCACATTGCGCAGTCTGAGCAGGACCTTCTCGTTTCGTCTATAGATGCTACAGTGTCCTGCTTACCGTCAGGGAAAAGTGAATAGAACAGAATAGAATATAATAGAATATTTTATCACCAAATCTAGGACCCTTTCGGGTAGTTAAAATCATACACATTCTTGGTAAAAAAAAAACATAAACACACAATTATAACTTAAGCATATGATACAATAATACAAGCTTTAACAATATAAACTATTGGAATGTCAATTGGTTTCAAGACTGAATAACTTATCATGTTTTATGTTTGCATCTTGCTAAGACGTGATACGGATCTAGTATTAAACAATATCAGCATGGGATATTTACGTCAAAAGATGTCTGTAACAGGAAAATGCAAGTAGTTAATACAGGTATTAAATATTTATAAAAACAATTAATTGTCAGTTTGTCTACATATGCATAATTGTATTGTTTTGTTCAAATTCTTACTTCAGTCTGTTTTACAACGAATGAATGACAGCTTGACATATTAAATATACGTATTTAATTTCAACAAATACTTTCAAATTCCATAGTTATTACAGTTTGGTATGTAGGATCAACAATAATTGGTGCTTCGCTCATCTGTAATCTTTCTTTATTTCTTTTGTAAACTGTCAAACAATTATAATTTGAAAATGATACATAATGTGGACTTGAGACAGTCCTTAGACATTTGATGAGAGACTATGAAATGAATAAGTTATGATAGTGACTTATGTTTCCAAAATGCACTCATGAATAGTTTTTCAACCAAAAGCACAGACTTATAACCCCAAACATTCCACCTTGTTCAAACAATAGACGAAAAACATGTATTTCTCTTGATTCTCTGGCTCTCGACTCAATCAGACTTTTCTTTTCAGTCGTACAGGCAAAATAATGTTTATCAGCGGTATCTGACACACCATATAAAACATGTCTGAAACGTTTATATAAAATTGACTTTATTAGAAAGAAAACTACAAAAAAATAAAACGTTATTCCACTTAGAGCTACCCTTGAACAAATATAGTATATGATTTATTTTCATGCAAATACTAGTACTCCCAAAAAGAAGTCAGAACCAAAACATCCATGTACATATAACACACGCTCTTATCTCTATGATTTTTATTTAACCTGACTGTGCTATCTATTACTAGAGTCAATGGAATAAAATGCGGCAAGGGATTTAATCTATAGAACGTAAAGGAATATGTGTTCTAAACGGAAGTCCGTTATTATTTCAAAGGGGTGCTGGAAATGCTTGATTTACAAATATCATTATGATGTTATACATCTTTATTATATATATATATATATATATATATATATATATATATATATATATATATATATATATATATATATATATATATATATATATATATATATATATATATACTTTCCTTTTGAACATTATTCATTTCAAATAATCTTTTGGATGATGTTTTTATTAGTCGTATTACGATAGTATTTGATTGAAGACGGCTGAATGCAACTCCACAATTTTTTACATTGAGCCGGAAAGCATCTCTGTATGAGCGCTCCATGTATGACCCAGATTAACTTTTCCGCCTGTGTAACTTAGATGGGATAAGACGGGATACCAAAACTACGGTGCGCCAAAACACCCATGGCACCCGAAGACACCCCATGACAACCTCTTTATTCTAGACTGTACACTCAGAATAGATGAGGTAAGACGGGTTATCAAAACTATGGTGCGCCTAAACACCACAAGACATCCGGCGACATCAGAGGACAATCTTTTAATGTTACCGCCTTTACTCCAGACTGGACACTAAGCTTATTCATCTTTCATCTAACCCAGGCTGAACAACCTAAGTCACGCGCAAGACTACCTTCTTATGTCACCGACCACTCCAGGCTGTACGACACCGCATGCCGAGCTTTTACTCCAGACTGGCTATGTACCTAACCCGACTGAAACAATGGTGCGCCTAAACACCCCAAGGTACCCTACGACACCCGGCCTGAGAACGTTCTTCAATTTGATGGTGGACAGGGGCCCTGGAAGCTGCGGAAGGCGTGTTTAGTAATCGTATACGATACACTTTAATTATACTGTATTGAGGTGACATTATAAATGTAACGAATCAAATAAAAAAAGTTTATGGACGACCTGCATATAAATAAAAATAATAATAACAACGGAGTAATACTAAACTTGCTAATATTTTTAATCAAAAGATCTGTTTTCTACATACGGCTGAGAAAGCAATCGTAATGTAATCGTGTGTATGTTTGTTTTCTAGTACCTGTTGAATTTAAGGTACCAGTGTTTGATAGGAAAACAGCCTTCGAATGTTGGTTTTGACCTTACTTCTTTGGTATTCTTAGGTAGGCCTGAAAAACTATTTATATCGGATGTTTGGCTAGCGGTTGCGGTACGTTTCCACATGCAAGCACTTGGACATCATTTGCTTCTATGATTTGCCGAGACTTAATGGCGGTGGGTTTTGGGCCAGTAAACATCTCGTTTGGAATTCAAACTAGTGTCAAGTTTCATAAATATTTAATCCATTAATGACCTCTGTTTCATATGTTAGAAAAACAAACAAAACAAAAGATGAAAAGCGGCGTTTCACTTTTTTGGACACTTTTAAACCTCGCAAACATACCCATACAATATTTAATAATACCAGATGGCTTTCTAGCTTTTTCAAAAGCTAGTCTTGTTGATACAAAAACGAAGGCCAGGTTATCTTACATTTCCATATCCAAATCCGGATCTTGCCCAGTTTCGGATCAGCTAATCATTGCACTGAAAATCTATTATGCTGTTATGAGCAGTAAAGCTGAAAACGGGTGATGCTTACTTATTCTTATATTATATAGTAAATGACCTTGCTAGTAGTTGTCGACTAAATATCTACACAATGCCCAGTCAAGTAAAGCAAAATCTGTTTTCTTCTTTTTATTGGTACATTACTCGTATATTGCCTAACTCCTTTCTGAAACGAGATAATGAAGTATCAAGTACGATATTAGCGTTTATGTCTAAATTTGGCAGTTTTGATTCAGTGGTCTCCCACAATGAACAGTTAACAGGTAACGAAATGCTGTATGTTATATGAGAAGATTAATAAGCGAAAAGTTTTTTAAAGAAGCAAATTAATGTGTGTGTGTGTGTGTGTGTGTGTGTGTGTGTGTGTGTGTGTGTGTGTGTGTGTGTGTGTGTGTGTGTGTGTTGAGGCTCTGACATTTAATATCACACTATATATTATGAGAACCATTAACATGTATTTCTGTGGTGAAATAAAACACATTATCAATATTTCAAGTTTAAATTTGTGCCTGATCTAGAACTCGTATCATGAATAAAAGTTAATATTTTACATGGGGGTTCGATCATAGCTCCAGATTAGAGGGGTTACCCATAATATTTTTCTTAGATCTCTACGAAAGCATATGTTGTTGGTACTCATTAGATGCGCCTCGATGAGGCGCTTCCAATGAGTACGAAAATATATAATTTTATTGGAGAAATAAGAAACACATCAGTATCTTTCGGTTGAAAAAGTACCTTATCTGGAGCTATGATGTTTTAAACAAACCGATTGAAAACTGCAACGACATTATACCATGTACTATAGGAGCTGCCCCCATGTGCCTTGGCTGGCTAATGGCGTTAAAATCTGATGATAAACAAAACTATGAAATGGAGTTTGCTGACCTACAAAACGTTATGTGAAGATACCAGAGAAATGCCACAGTTGCGAAGTACAATCCTCACAAGGCACCAAAAAGAAGTAGGGATGAACAAATAACGACAAAGCAAACGCTGTATGTGAAACCATCGACGCACAAAAAAGAGCTGCATCAGAGGAACCGCCTTGGAACGGTCAGCAAAAAAAAACTGGGGCGGGAGTGATTAGGGAACTTAAAGCAAAACCTCACCCTTAATTCTGCTGCTGCGCCAAGAACAAATGTATGTTCGGCCCCCATGGGTGTCCTCTAACTCAACTGTGAAACTTCGCAGTGAAACACATAATGAAAAATACTGTGATGAAGCAAAGCAAAGGGTCTCTTGGCGATCTGAAGCAAGAATACAAAACACACACACACGCACACACACACACACACACGTACACACACACACACACACACACACACACACACACACACACACACACACACACACACACAGAGGACAACGATGGGTCCAATCAATCTTATCAATGTGTCCATTTATGTTAGTGAACAGTGTAGAAGCTGATAAGACTACTCTTAAACAGCTCATCTGGGCATTCCCGGTCACATATACATGTCAGAGGGTCGTGTCTTGGAATTTGCGTGTTTGGCTTTGTAGCAAAAGTACTTGATAGTCATATATGATGTGTTATAACTCCCTACATTTTTTAATCAAAATAACGTGTCAAAGAAATAACGTGCCTTGTTTTTTCGGTGGCATACTGATAATTTTGAATATGCTTAATATTTTACGAGCGGATATACTATTACTCGTTGCTTCATTATGGCACACAGGCTCACCTCTGTATTTCGCTGTTGGGTCACATGTTTCTAAAACGTGTACTACATGACGGTCGCAAGTTTTGCTTGAAACAAGGAAATGTAAATTTACCTTTAGTTTAAATCGCTAAGCAGATTTGTAGCAGAATACATTCTAAAATCAATTCTGTTATTTTTCGGAGAAATAAGACATGAAAGATTATGTGAATTGTCTGCTCTGAAAAAAATATACATATCAAAATGTCGTCTGCTGTTGTTGGGATTAGCGTTCAAAGGTTAATATTTGATACCCTATATTAAAATACGATTTACTTTCAAGATTGATAGCCCTTAAATTTAGACTGGTTTGAAAAAAAAGGTTTAAAACAATTGACAAACCAGCTTCATACATTATTGCTGACCCTTCAATGAATATACTTAAAGAAAATAATAAAACGGTAGTCATTCGTTTCTTTGCACATTCCTAATTTCAGACGCTCGGGCGAGCTTCAAACCTCCAACGAAGCATTCGAAGTGATTGGTCGGAAATATCACGTGATCTTTAAAAAGTGTGGCAATGGATCGTGTACTGCTATATCGGTTTTGTTCACCTTGTTCATTAAGGGTTAAAGTCTTGTGGAGGCGTGTAATCTTAAACAATAGGCCTGTAGTTCCTCTTTGTCAAACATTGAATATTAGTTTTCTTAATAGCATAATTTATATTGATGAACGTCACAATACAATAAGGGTAAGTAATACAGAAAAGAATAGATATAATTTACTTTCTTCAATCGTGTTATGCCTGTCAGTTAAAACAGATTTTAAAAACAGAACATAAGTTCAGTGCAATAAAACACTGAAGGCAAATGTATACACCAGCAGATAAACCAACTTAACCATTAAAATGCCAAGAAAGCCTGCATCTGAAAATGTCGTCTGTTTATGTCGTCTGCTGAATATTCTTGCAAACTTTTCAAACCGATTTTTGCATACAGGCAAACAGTGTGGACCCTGATCAGACTGCTCCTAGAGGAGCAGTCTGATCTTGGTCCACACTGTTTGCAAAATGACTTTTAAAATCACAAGCAGATGGCAAAGCAGATGACAATTGTTGTGATTGGCAGTTTAAGGATTAAGCTCCTTTTAGCATTTATACAAAATAGTGTAGAAGATGTCCAAGAAGAGTCACAATAATATAACATAACCTACCAATGACACCAAGAGGAAGCTCAAACAGACCACCACAGACCCATGCAACATACCAAAAAAACAGAGGCCCAATGGTCCTTTAGTTTCACCTGTGACGATATGTTCTGAGCAAGCTTATGGTAACACTTTTAAAGAATGAAACATATGGGTATTGTAGCCGGTATAGTTTAAAAAAAATTGATCTCTGTATCCTACAATATCCTTGGTATGGACTTTGGCTTTATTTAATTTGGCAAAACAAGCACTTCATATAAAATATGGCTTTGATAAAGTAACATACCAAATATCAAAGGCCTGTGCCTTCTAGTTTCACACAAAAATATTTTAAAGTTTTTTCTCCTTATGAGTCTATGTAAAACAAGTAACCTCTGGGGCGGGGTCATTTTGGACTCCAGAAATATAATGTAAATAATCTTGGTATAGGTCCCTTTGATAAAACTAAGCCTTAGGCTTAGGCCTTCTAGTTTCACGCAAGAAGATGTTTTAAGTTTTTCCCCTACGAGTCTATGTAAGACAAGTGACCGGGACGGAGGCATTTTTGATCCCAGGGCCATAATTTGAACAATTTTGGTAAAGGCCCTCTGGCTTTAGCTACATACCAAATATCAAAGGCCTAGGCCTTCTTGTATCAAACAAGAAGATTTTAAGTTTTCCCTATATATGTCTATGTAAAACAACTGACCCCCGAGATAGGGCAATTTTTGTCCCCAGTGCTATAATTTGTATAATATTGGTAAAGACATATAAGCCTACCCAGTAAAAGTGTGGACAAACTAGATGAAGCTACATACCAAATGGCCCGGGTCTTCTAGTATCAGACAAGACGATTTTTAAACGTTTTCTCTATAGGAGTCTATGTAAAAGAAATGAGCCCCGGGGTAGGGCCATTTTTACCCCCAGGGCTATAATTGCAATCTTGGAAGAAGCTCATCAGATGGTTACATACAAAATATCAAAGGCCTAGGCCTTCTAGTATTAGAGAAGAAGATTTTTAAAGGTTTCCCTATACAAGTCTATGTAAAACAAGTGATCCCTTGGGTGGGGCCATATTTTACCCAAGTGTTATACTTTGAACGAGAGGTCCACAAGATAAAAACGAATTCCAAATATCAAAGTCCTGGGCCTTCTAGTTTCAGACAAGAAGACTTTTAAAGGTTTGTCGAATGAATTTTCCGTAAAACTAGTCAAGGTCAACCCAAGCTTATCATGTTTTCGGACTTTATTGGGTCCCTGTCCCCAATATCGTATACCAAGCCCCAGGGTATTGGCCTTTGGTTCCGGAGAAGAAGATTTCTAAAGGCTTTTTACCGTATATGGGCGTGGGGCCATTTTGGTCATGTGACCCAGATGCGGCGTAAAAATTTCGTTCCCCTCCCCATTGAGGCTCCTTATGAAATCTGGCTTTGATTGGTCCAGTGATTTCTGAGGAGAAGACCTTTGATGAGTTTTCCCTATATGAGTCTATTTAAAACAAGTAACCCCCGGGATGAAGCAATTTTTTTACCCAGGGCTATAATTTGAACAGTCCTAGTAGAGGTCTACAAGAAAAAAACTACATGCCAAGTATCAAAGGCATGGGCCTTCTTCTTCCAGACAAGAAGATTTTTAAAGTTTTGCCTGCAGGAGTTGATGTAAAAAAATGACCTTTCCGTAAAAAAGATTAAGGTCAACCCAAGGTCATCATTTTTTCAAATTTTATTGGGCCCAGGTCCCCAATGCTGCATACCAAGCCCCAAGGTCATTGGCCCTTTGGTTCCGGAGCAGAAAGTTTTTAAGGGGTTATTTTCATATATGGGCGTGGCGGCATATGAACCAGATGCGGTGAACAAACCTACCCATTTAGGCTCCATATGAAATTTGGCTTTGATTGGCCCAGTGACTTCTAAGGAGAAGACGTATTAAGAGTGTGAACGACGGACGGACGGCGACGGATGGACGGACGACGGAACCTGCCTGTACTATACGTCCACCTATGAGCCTCAGGTGAGCTAAAAAATCAAAGCAACTAGCTCCCTCTTCCTCAATGAGATGACCACACTGCCAGAAAGGAGCCATCAAATACAACAATACGAGATAAGAAACAAGACAAAACATTCAACAAAAGTACGCAGCGAACTTCCACAAGGCCAAACAAAGTACAATTACAATAGATTCGAAAAGAAATTACCCTTGAGAGTAAATGACACACGCATAGAACTGAGAATTCCTGAATTTTCTTGGACATACTAGTTAGATACTAGTTAGATTTAGCCAATTATGCCTTGTCAGTGACGCCCAAAAAAACTTAAAAAAAAAACATACTAGAATGGACTTATAGATCACAAATGACCAGATAAGTATAAACTAGACTATTGTGGGGTATGGGGAGACGTTTTATGGCCACCACACGTTACTAACACCAGATGTAGTGATGGTAAATAGACATTATATGGTAAGGAGTTATGGAATAGACATTTAGCGCAAGGAGTTGTTGTTTCAAAACATTAAAAGTAAATAACATATAACCATTATACAATTACAAGAACATCTCTCATGAACATAGAAAAGATTAAAACATGTACAGTCGACTCTCGTTATCTCGAATTCCAAGGGATTCACTGAAACACTTCGAGATATCCGTACCTCGACATATCAGAGTTGATAGAGTGAGGAAAACAATAAATTGAACAACCACATTTAACAAATGAATATGTAACTTGACTCCTGAAGTTAGAAATAAATTATATAAAATAATGTGGAAAAGAGGAGAAATTGCTCCTCAGGAGCAATTTCTCCTCTTTTCCACATTATTTTGTTACCTGTTGTCATAGTTTCATGTTAAAACAGGGACCAGATTTTCTCTTCGAGATAAGCGGTAATTCAATGTAAGCGAGTTCGAGATAACGAGGTTCGACTGTATTTGATTTTATCCTACTTTTAGAATAGACCTTGTTCAGAAGAGAGGCAACACTTTTGATAGAGTTTCCTTGCCAAAAATGGTGTCAGGTCCCATTCAAATATTAATAGTGCAGTATGTACATAGTAAATATTGCTGGGTTCTTTCGAACAAATGTGTCATGAAATAAAATCTGATTTGAAGCTGGGCAAATTACTGTAGTGCAGTTCAGGGTCATATAGCTTACGTCCGTCTTTAAGCCGTGATATGAAATGCCTATGTTCTCCTTTGTCATTTTTTTTTCAGCAGAAGTAAATGTATTTTATTTGGTATGCGCACGTCACTTCAGTTTGCTTAGCATCATTTTAAAATAGTACATGACTTAAGTAAAACCCATCAACTCATCATTTTTTCTCCAAACTCATGGTGTTAAATGGCCCCGATGAAGTTAATTAATGAAACGTGTGTACGTCTAGCACCGTAAATTAAGCCGCAACGTGAGAAAAAGGAACTTCTGACATGTGCTACCAACGGAGACTCAAATTAGTCTGCGCATCCGCGCAGCCTGATGAGCCTTCGTTGTCCGCATGAAGACACTTTGCACTGCTAGCCAGCTAGCATTCTTTATAAATCTATAGCGGGCCGTTATCGGCCCATCAAAGTAGCTGACGGACCGATAACGGCCCGCTATAGATTTATAAAAAATACTTACTGGGTGGCTATCTAAAATAAGCCCAGTAAAGATTCTGATCACACTGCACGAATGCGCAGGCTGGTCTGAATCTTCGCTGAGCTTACATGTCTAAAGGTACGTTTTCTAACGTTGCGGCTCAATTTGGTACAGTTGTGTTATGAATGATGTATGATCTTTGATTGGAATATATCAATTGCTTCAGTGACGTTATTGACGCCAGATGCAACATCCGTCAAACATTATTTGCACAAACTGTTATTTAAATATATACAAATATAAGTACAGACACTCGGGAAATGCCACAATCTTGAAGCACAGCCCTCCCGAGGCACCAGAAGAGAGAGATATGGGGAACAAATAGAGACCAATCAAAAGCCACATATGATAGCACAAACAAAAAAGAACTGCAACAGAAGATTCGCGCTGAAACGGTCAGCAGGAAGATAATGGTTGTTTTCAGAGTTAAGAAGCAGGTGCTAATTGAATAGTCAAAAGATAAAATGAAGAAAATTTCAAACATCGAAACAGATGTTAGTTTTATGTTTAGTGTGCTTGGTGTCTGATGTGACTAAAACCTGACGCTGAATGTTTAAACGTATGCTTTAATGCGTCTTAATACACTTGATAAATAACCGCCATTTTGTTATAAGATAGTCAACTTTTGGCCTTCATGTTTGGATTCCTGCATACAAGACAATAAGTAAAGATACCTAGAAAATGACCCAAGCGAAGCACAGCCTTCCAGAGGCACCAAAAGAAGGAGAGATGAGAAACAAGTTATAATAAAAACCGCCCCATATGAAGCCACCGACGTACAATCAAAGAAGAACCGCAAGATCATTTTGAAAATGGGTCTATTCTAAAAGGAAAGAATTTGCTCCCCTGGGGAGCAAATTCTTTCCTTTTAAAGTTTGTCCCCCGGGGAGCAAATTCTTTCCTTTTAGAGTAGACCTCTTTATTAAAGGAAGGCAAGACAATCTCATGGCAGCCTCCCCTCAAAAATATGTGTCCATTTCCTTTAAAATGATTTGTCATTAAATGTTTCCAGTGACTGTATGATTGAGTGCTCAGAAATTTTGATGGTTAATATAGAGCCATATTGGTATATATCGGCCGAACTTTTAAAATAAGCATTGTGAACTACAGTTAAACATCTTTTTCTTGAACTATAATATAAAATTGTAAACTGGCCTATAAAAGAATGATTCATTTAAAATATTTGAATAATGTCAACTTTAAAGTTAATTAATCTGCAACATTTAAGCACTTGAACTTTGGACATTTATTGTTTGCAATTTGTACTTGTTTTCTGACGCCTTCTTAATATGTTATTCCAGGAGCTTATATAAACTTGGTAGATTTCCGTCGAAAGAGACGACCTTTGTGATTTCCTGTTTGCTTAACTGCACGCAAACCCCCTTTTGAAAAGGGGTCTACTCGAAAAGGAAATTATTCGCTGCCAGCTGTAGCACATTTGTTTTCCTTTTAGAATAATGAATTACTTTTCAGAAGGAGGCAAAACAGTTTTATATTCTCTCCCCTTTGGGTCGATACCTATCCACAGTGCGCCAATTAAATCTGTGATTGAACTGCAAGGATGCAGATACGGAACCTTTGTTTCGGACATGTCAAAATGCACATTTACTACATTTTTGTCGCAAGATATAGGTTACTGGTACACTCTTTGAGAGGGCTGGATACATATGGTATACTTTCCGCCATTTGTTTACAAGAGAGATACGCTTTGTGACTAAGTGGGGTGGGGGGATTCTGTCCTTTTAGAGTACAGTACACCCTTTTCAATACAGAAGAGAGCAAAATAGCTTTGATAGAGACGCCTCCCCTGAAACCGTATTCATTTCTCTTAATACTATTTGTTACGTATAAAGATATCATATCCTGCAATCAGACGCCTGCAGTGCCAAATGTCCATATTTTTACAATTAGTTGAGTAGGTCAATTATAGCAGTGGTAAGAAAGAAAATAATACTTTTAAGATATTGCTAGGATGCTGGTCGATTCATTGGAAGAATTCGTTCCTGTTCATATATATATGTACAAAAATCTGGAAGAAAACGTCCACTGCACAAGATGGGTAATGTTTCCCAAAAAAACTAGTCTTACATGCCGTTTATAGCGTTTATTTCAATGATAAATGAACTTAAGCACTTTCGCAGATGCGGATTTTCAATGTTACTAACGTTGATTAGCGATTAAGAATATTTGCAAAGGTGGTGAACGTTTGAAGAATATTTATTTATGTTTATTTTACATACAATATAAGTATGTATTTTGTAACGATAAATATTTGGTCAAATGTTTATAGTTTGTGAGCCCAGTGGATACTGTAGAGCATGTTAACGGATAGCAAAAGCCTAGTGAGACAGTGCGAATGTGCACGATAATCTATATTTACCATTTTGGATATCTTTGAAGACAAATGTTTGTTTGTAGGGCCCAATAATGTAAGTTTAATCGGTTTAATTAAAGTCCACGTGCCTCGAAAAGTGATATGAACCAAAGCCATTTCATTTTAAAGCGGTCATACATCCTGTTATTTTTAAGAAAACAAGAACCCCAAAATAACAACAAAATAATATTATTCTAATAAGTTAGAGGAATGGCATAATATCTTAAGGTCACATGTCTCGTTCCATAAGTTAATAAAGATACGGCAACGACATTATTGGCTCAATATATTACCTTGTTACCGTACGTTTACAAATTGGACGAACGGCATAATATCGTGTTGTTCCAACATAAATATATCTTGTTGATACGAGATAACAACGGCATAGTATTTTGCGATGAAAAAAGAAAGAAAGTTTAAGCATGATATCAAATTACCTCAACATATTGTATTCATTACGAAAACACACCTATTCCAATAGACTGAAAATTGTACCACCAAAAAATGAAAATTTTCAGATAAAAATTCTGATATTTTTCATATTTCTGCTCAAAACATAGATTGTGGGTACTTGTTAGAACCGCCTCGGCGAGGCGGTTCTAACGAGTACCCACAATCCATGTTTTGAGCAGAAATAAGAAAAATAACTTATACCCCTGCAAACCCCAGTTTTACTATACAAAAGTGGGGTTTAAGGGGGTCAAAATTATATAGGCATGTTTTCGTGATGTTTGCAAAATAAAATTTAAACACGCCCCTTCCAGTGGTCCGTATATCCACCTGTGACCAAATGTATCAAAACTTTAGTTGACAAGTTACAATATTTTCTTATTATTTCCAGAAAGTTGGGTGTGACATTTGATGAGTCCATCCCAAAATCGCATTATACAATCACGTAGCACGATTCTCCCGAGGCACCAAAAGAAGGAGAGTTGAGGAACAAATAAGGAAAACAGAAACACAACATGTAGAACAACAGACGAACAAACAAAAAAAAACTGCAAAAGCCGTTTTCGAGAAAGTTAAGAAGAAAATGCCGTACCCTGAATACTCAAACAGAGAAGCCTGAGCAAAGAGTTTTTAACGCAGATTAGTCAATGTTCACCGTTTTTTTTTTTTTTTTTTTTTTGTTTTTTTTTTTTTTGATTTTTTTTGTTATTTTTTTTCTCCCATAAGATTTTAGGGATCGCATCAGGCAATCAAAATGACTTGTTCAATTTTAGAAGTACTGTAAATTGAAATGTCCTAATATCCAAGGCAAATACGGTATCACACATATATCATCAGCTTGCTTATCACTCCGTGAGTGGACTGAGCTTTTGTTCCAGCAAGTGCGAACCACTTCCTTTCTGCAATGTATTTTGGTATGCGCCCGAGTAATAAGAAGTGGCTCCTTATATGTAGACAATGAAGACAATAACAGCTCGCACGCATATGTGCGTACATATTATGTAAATATTGTAGATCATATTGACGGGCATTGAAGGCTCTGATCAGGTTGTGTAGATGCACTAACTTATCTGGGCTTGAAAAAGTAGTCCCATGGACTTATTAGATTTAAGATGATCCGAATATAGGAAACTATAGTAATCTTCTAGCACTTTAATATAACGAAATTCAGTGATTCTAACTTTTTTACGAGTACAAGGATGAGAAATTGGCCGAAATGCTTTGGTATTCGCATGTGACAAACAAGAATGGTTTTACCGCTGCTCAAAAGAAAGAACATTGTTAAGAGTATGCTAATTTGCATGAAAACATGTTCAGAATAACCAAATGCAACATGTTGCATGCCATTTTCATTAAGTGAAAAGCGATCTTTATAAACACGGGTAAATTAACAGTGTCATTATTATAAATCAATACAAATGTGAAATAACCCTTTGCACGCATGGTAAAATTTTCAGCAGACGATATTCTGAAATATTTTTTTCTTATTTTTTGTAGGAAACAGTTTTAACATTTCATGCAAATTGTCTCCACTGGAGACAATTTGCATGAAATGATAAATCCTATTTTCTGGGAAAAATAAGAAAAATGTCATTAATTTGTCGTCTGCTGAATTAGCCCAGAGGGTGGTAAAGGTTAATTGGAACACCTGGCGGAAGAAATAATAAATGATATCAAATATCTATATTTCAAACGCAAACATTTGCTCTCCTAATTACAGATTTCACTTCTAACTCAATTTGCAACATATTGTCTATGGGCCTCTTGATGAGTTCTGCGGTGAATGAAGCGTGAATGATAGCGACAATCCTCCATCCTCGGAGCTCAAGAACCAATAACCATGCTAATGAGGGCCTGCTTGATTCTTCTTCGTCTAACCGACAATTACAACTATGTCCTCTTTAATTCAATACCGGATCTGATTATACAAGGTACCAAGCTGTTGATTAATTCAAATTTAATTAGTTTAGACATCGAATATACGTAGATTCCTGACAAACTCATCATAGGATGATCCTGCCTCGACCTCTGTCATTATTCGGGGATCTTTTGAGCTCTTCCTTCAGTCTATGTCATTGATTAAGGCTTTAGCGGCTTCCGGCGGCGCTCGATTGTCTCAGAATAATGTTACTGGAAGTAATTCCGTGTTCCGTCATGATAATCGAGATGACACAAGCATCGAGAATTAACTGCACATGACGCTGGCGGCAAGATGACTGTCTTTAGTAGCTATATTTATGGACTGATGCCGAGTTATCAGCTCTTTCTGCATTTTCAGCAAAATGACGTCTGAGAAAAAACATTAAGAGTAATTTTCGGAAATAAACACTTCTATATTTTCCTTCTACTTTAGAAACAAAATCTTTTTAGTACTTCTGTATGACGTAAAATATTTTTACCCTTAATGCACTGTGCAAATTTGTAGCAGAGGACATTCTAAAATTGATATTATTTTTTCGGAGAAAATAAAACTTGCCGTGGTAAAGTGCTGTGTGGTGGACGTAAAAAAGTCTCCCAGTACTTCATCATAGGTTTTCTTTTGCTTCAGCATTTCAGTTATTTCTTGCTGTCCTCATCGTTGTTTCGTCTCCGTATTCGTCTGATTGTTATGTTCTCGGAAATGTTGCACTGATGAGTTAGAAACCCTTCACGCGGACTGGACGTTTCCAGTGTGACCTTTGCTGGGTAACTTTATTTGTACGAGTATGTACATGACCACCGAACATAAAAAATGGCAGACCCCACCCATATACACAAATTTGCGTTCATGGCCTTAAGCCGCAATGAATTTCTTATTTTGCATTCGAGTGTGATCAATTTGCATCAAAGTGTACAGTTGTCGAGATCGTCCATTTCAGATATAAAAAGGTATTTTACACCAATATTCCATTCCCTACATCGAAATTTTGGACGGCACGCGTCTGCGCGGTGATGTGGCGGTAACAAAATTTTTCAAGATGGCGGCAAAGATGCCGACGGGGTGAAACACCAACAAATCAGCCATGGACTCGCTGGCGTCCAGCGAGTAGGTGGAAGGGGACTGCGCCAACGACCAATAATGAAAGGTCCATGGCTGGATGGTTCTAACAAAAGCCGTTAGGATTTCAAGGACGAATAATTATATGCTTGCTGCTGGTGATAAACGACGAAAAAGAGGAGGGGCGCCGCTATTACCGGAAGGAAAGGTTGGTTCTTTAAGCTCTCATTTTGATTGACTATTCTGAATTCTGAAAATTCCAGGCATGACTCTTGCTTTCTGCGCATGAATTATGCGCAGAGGCCGTTTCAAGTCAGGGTCTAGGCAAAACTAAATCAGAATTTGATTTTTTTTTTTTTTTTTTTTTTTTTTTTTTTTCAGGACGTAGCACCTATATCCTCGGGTGCCCGGCTACCTTAAAAATCTACTGTCTGTCTGCCTGACATTCCTGTCCCGATTATCTGCGTATTGGATACGATAAAGGTAACAAACTGAAAATAAGTATCAAGTTACTGACCTTATAATATCTTTTCCCAGTTGATGTCCATCAGAGCAATCATGTATATTAAAGTATATGTAGAAACGTCAAAAAACGTACCTTCGGACATGTGCGCCCAGCGAAGATTCATATCAGACTGCGCATTCGCGCAGTCTGATATGAATCTTCACTGGGCGCACTTTGGATAGCCAAGGATGCTACGTTTCTTCATGCGGACAACGACGACTCTGATCGGACTGCGTGGAAGCGCAGACGGATTTGAGTCGTCGTTGGGCACACATGCCAGAAGATACGATTTCTCACGTTGCGGCTCATATATTCACGCTGCCACGGACAAAGACGACGTGAAAGCAATAAAGCGCATATAGGTTTTATACATATAACAATTTTTTTTTAAGGTTTACAAATAATTAGGGACAATTTAATTTATTTTTGGGATAATAATAAATCAATAACCCATTAAGAAAATTACATTTTACACTTAGTTAATATGTTCTGATACTATAAAATATAATTTGTAGCCATAAAGTCGTAACAGTTAAGCGATGCTATCAGGACGTCGTCAAGTTATCTTGGTGCATGGTCATACGGAAATTTTAAGGTGAATAGATATACCTGGAGATTTTGTACCATTTCCCAAAAAGGGAAACAACTTTTACAGACAACATTTTCCTTCCATAGTGTCTATATCCTTTCAAAAATGGCAGCTACTCTTAAAGGAAAGAATTTCCTCCCAGAGAGGGAGCAAATTCTTTCCTTTAAGAGTAGCTACAAATGATAGAGGAGGTAACCATTTCAATGACAGAGTTATTGCCCTTGAATGTGTATCCGTTCCCCCTAAACAAAAAAATCTAATAAAACATTCAATTCTAGATTAAAATATTTTTTCATGATTGTGATAAAATTTGTATTTACTGATAGATAGTAAAACACAACGACGACCTCCGAAGTTTGTCTTGTGGAACGGGCCACATGTCCGATGAAAACGGCTTGTGACACACCGCTAAAGTCTAAATCAGATTAACCCTTGTCCTGCTGAACCCGGATATACCCTGCCTTTGCAAACAGTGTAGATCCAGACCAGTTGGCTGTTGAAGAAGCCAACTGATCTGGATCTGCACTAGTTGTTATTCACTATGAGAATTTATATTAACAATTTAGATCAAGTAATCTTTTCACTATGAGAATTTATATTAACAACCTAGATCAAGTAGTCTGATTGGCTGACAATTAGAAATGGGCATGACGTCTTAATATATTCAGCATGACAAGGGTTAACAGCTGGACAATCTGAATAGAGATGTCACTGTTTGCTTTCACAGAATTTGCATATTATAGACTCTGCTGGCCAAAGCTAAGATTCTGATAGCGATCTAAACAGAATTTGTTGTTGAAAGCTACACATTTCCTTTATTGCCTAGAATGTTAATATAAGGGAAAATGTCCTATTTAGACATAAAAAGTGAAACTTATTTTTTGGCTTATTTGACAAATAAAATATAAAATTATCATCGTTCATAAATTTTAAGCGGATTTGATATTTTTGACAGATTTTCAGCTATTTTGTATAAGGGAGATAACTTTTGTGACTTCCTGTATGCTTACCTTATCTTTCTGGATACGGGTCTTCCACGGGAAGCAAATTCTTTCGTTTTAGTGTAGACCCCTTTTCAAAGGATGCAAAACAATGTTTAACAGATTTGTCTCCCTTGAAAGTATATTTACTCCCCTTAAATGCATTTAAAAAGACAAGCAAAGGCTACAGACAAATATTAATGCTCTTTCTTGGCGTCACAGATAAACGCCATTCAGCATTTAAATGAGACTAATTCGTTATGTCATTATTTTTGCGAGGACAATTAATATTACCGTATATTGATTTCACAGCTGTTAAAAAGCTGCATTTGCATAAACGCACAAGTGCAGTTTCTAAACACATGCGCAACACGCAAAACTAGTTTGCAAATATCAAAGTTTGAATAGGTAATCTGGTACATTTCGACTGCATGGAATTAACAAAAAAATAGATATTTGAATTAATTTCCAAAAGAAAGTAATTGTTATTTCAGTGTTGATTATAACACTTGTAGATATCGCTCAACCTGTCGTGTCATCGCATAAAATGTGCACTAAAAAACGTAAATGGATTCTGAAAAGATGCATTTTTTTTTTTGGAGAAAAAACAAATCACAAAATATTGAGTCTGTTCATGAATAGTAATGTAAGTTAACGTGCAACACTGCTTCCAGCCTAAGGCCCAGCGATATTCTATTTTCAAATAAATTCGTATGAGATGACCAGAAAATATAATTTACACTAAAGTGAAGAACGGGGAGACGTTGTTTGGCCGTCAAACAGCACTAAAATATAGGTGAAGATTCCCAAGAAATGCCACAATCACTGATTACGGCCTTCCCGATTCACCCTAAAGAAGGAACAAGTAGTAATAAAACAAACGCCAGCTATATACCTAGCAGGTACATAACATCAAAATGACGTCGTATCAACGTCGATGCGACGTGATCACGTCGCATCGACGTTGATACGACGTCATTTTAACGTTGTGTGCCCACAGGGTAACCACCGATACACAAACTAAGAAGAACTGCAAGTGATGAGCCACATGGACCCAACATAAATGGAGTGTAATTTAAAAGTAAGCATTAATTTGTAAGCACGCTTCGCCCACCATGCCTATCAGCCTGAACAAAGATTTAGTAAAATATCCCAATTGATGCCCGGGGTTTAAAAAGTCTGTTTACGGCTTGGCTGTGGCAAAAGCATCAGATATGTCTGGAAACAGCCACATTGTAGGGATATATAATATCTTGAAATAAAATAGTAAGAATCTGTATAGTAATGTGAAATTTAATAATTGCATTACTTAGAAATGGACTACATCAATTAAAATATAGAAAGGTTACTCTTGGAAATAAAGAATATATTTAAGAACTAAAATCAGAGTCGCGGTTTCACTGAGACTCTTCATATGACAGCAGTGTAGTTTGCGGGCTGCATACTCCAACACATCAACCCCTCACTCTTCCTTTAGGGAAACAAAGAACACATTCACAAACGAAAATCAGTCTCAGTTTTAACTCTTTTTATGACAGAAATGTAGTTTGAAGTGCTACATGTGCCCAGTAGCACTGGCTTAAGCAGAACTCGCTTTTCTAACATACCAGAATTGGTTCAATGTGTGACATGGATTACGGTTCAAAATAGTATATAGAGGTTCAAAAAATGACGAAACATTATTCAAGAAGTAAGCATTCAGTTTAGACAAAGGTTTATAAGTCAGATAAAACATATGTATAGTATGGCATTCATTCCCTGTTTCTTCTGTTGTGATCTAACTGACTGACAAAAGTAAAACAGTTTTCAGATATTCATTCAAGTTTGCAATTTTCTTGACTTACCTAGATTTCTAAATCTACAGTTGTCTTTTACTGCGGGGCGAATGTAACCTGCAAATTACAAGGCTTACATATGAAGAGTTTCAATGTAACCGAGGCTCCAATTTTCACTATTTCTTGTGTTCTTTGTTTCTAAGGACAGCCATTATAGCTTTTATTTGAGTCAGCGCACGACAAAACCTTCAATAAGACTTGTGTCATTATCAAACACTCATATCAGCCTGTACATCCACCCAGTAAGAAGAGGGTTTTCATTTATTCCTCTTTGAATAAACCGGAATCTATAGACGGCACATTCGATCAGCGAAGGCTCTGATCAGACTACGCGAATGTGCAGGCTGATCTGAGTCTTCGCTGGTCGCGCAAGGCTTTATTGTAGGCTTTATCGTACGCTGGCTCACTTGGCTTCACTGCAGCTGCTGTTAATTGCTGTTTGGCGGCTGTAAAAAGTCTCCCTTACTTCATCATAATGCAGTTTTCATCTTTATTTTTCTTGGGCTTATTGGCTCTATACTGGTATCTTGGACAATCGAGTCCAGCTGAAGCTGGTGCTTGATGAGGAGGCGTATGCAGACTTGCAAACTCTACTGCTGACATACAAAGAGTTAATGAATCGGAGACTCCGCTTTTCATTATTTTATCCGATTTATCCCCAAGGGCAACATTTATAGTTTTTTTATACGGGTATGTATGATAAATATATTCATAAATTAATTAAACTTATATTGTAAGTAATGTAAAAGTGACACAATATTGGCACGCACACAAAGAAAACAAATTTATTTGTAATATAACGCGGGTATATGCTATGCGGGTGTTACGAGACACACAGGTACGCTTGCTTACCAAATGAATAGATTTGCCCCGTTCCCATCCCACCCCTACTAAAACGTGCCGACTCTAAATTCTAACCACTTAGAGTAGACCCCTTTTCAGAAAGGCCTGGTGTGCAGAAAAGCCAAAAGGAAGTAGGAAAACTGGTCTCCCTTGTTATAATGGCGGGCAATCCACCAAGTGTATCCAGCCCCCTTATGAAGTAGGGTTATCTGCCGTTGACCTTTACCAGGGTTTTCAGATCGTCCCTCCTAGTAACAGCTGATCCTGCAGTATTCATTCAAGCAATAAAATGTGTTCTGTGAAAAGGGATTTGTTGGAAACGAGGAACGCACCAACGAAACGGAAACAGCAGACCAGGTTTAATGGAGTCTGCACATGCGCAGTAATAGATGGTGCTGTGCTGTATATGTCTTCTAGCCCCGGATTGAGCAGAATTCTGTTTTCAGTAAAATGCTTTATCTTCCCAAATGACACAAATATATAATATATACAGTATAACCTCAATGGCTCGAACACGGATGGCTCGATTACCGTGGATGATTCGAACTCTTTTTTCAGTCCCTACAAAATTCTTCCAAAAGCTCAAGAAAACAAATATTTAGGGATTTTTCCTTATTTCATTATGGAATTGTATGTTGTGTGTACTCATTAGAATCGCCTCATCGAGGCGATTCTAATGAGTACACTCAACATACAATCATTGTGTAGAAAATCGAAAAGATTTCCCTAAGTTATCGCTATTTGCTTCCTGAACTGGTGCCATGATTAACCCTCAGTGGCTCGAACTACCCATGTCGAACGAATTTCCATGGTCCCAAAGATGTTCGAGCCATTGAGGTTCAACTGTACAATCATGAAGAATGAAAAGACTTTTTAAGGCCGCTAAACGGTAGTTAACACAGGCTATATAGTGAATAAAGACTATTAACCCTTTCCATTCTGAGTTAAGGAAATGGATTTTTCCATCACTGAATTCGGACAAATCCCTTGTTGCAAATGGGAATGTCAGTCAAAAATCAAAACAGAATAACAAACAGCGTAGATCTAATTTGGATCTACACTGTTGCAAAAGTATTTGTCTTGGTCTACAGAGCCGAAACATTTAACATTTAAAATAGAAGGGAAGACAATGATCAGGAACCGATACAATTATCCCACACCTCCCATCAGAGACATCAAAGGGAAAGAAATACATACACGAAATAACTACACCCTAATAGAAACATCACTAGCGGAAAGCCAAACGGACAGTTGCTTTCCCACAAAGTGGCCAAATGGCTATCCAAAACAAAAATATGTAAGCGACACACACATTCAAAGACGAACTATAATAAAAAATAAACCATGACAGAAGAACGGTCAGTGAAAAGTATTTCACTGGGTGGCTTAAATCGATTTTACGTTGCCACAATCCTCGCCCTTACTTCTGCCGCGGTTTAGACACATAATTTGTTCAGTCCGCATGAAAGCTTCCTAACTCATCAGTGCTACATCTCCGAGAACACAAAAAATCAACTAATTACAGAGATGCAACTACGACAAAGACTCGACCGCACGAAACAACTGAAATGCTGGAGCAAAAGAAAACCAACAGTTGGACTCCGTAGTTTGAAATCCACTCCTGCGTCAGCGCCCAAGCTGCTCCGGGTTTCACAGAACAGAGGTAGTATATGTTTCTCAGGTACATACCTATAACATGTGTTTAACTGACAGGTAATAAAGTCACATCGTCAACTGCAAATAAAGATCTTTTTTTATTCCATAATATGCCTTCAATTATTGCAACTAAAGGTTGTCGTAAAATTGAAAATTATGGAAAATTTAAGTTAAATGAAAATACGAATCGCTTAACACCTGTGTTATATTACGCAACGATTACGCCAAGTTACAATGCTTTTTAGTTTTTATTGATAAACTTGGAACAAGTAAATAATTCCACCCTGTGTTTACAGAATCTTCAGCGCTTGCACGTATTTGCAACAGATAAGTTTATGTACATACAAACAACAAAATACACCCTGTGGAAGGTAAGGGTATAACGTAATACTAGTTTGGTCCTTTGTAACTCGACACAGTTTACTCTTAATATTCGATAATGAAAGGGAATGAAGATTTATTAGGATGTATATGTTTCGAATGATCGGTTACATGTCGACATTTTCGTAAAAGGGTTATTCGTATTTAAGATTTAGACAATTTCCGGCTTCGATTTATTCATCTTATTTGATGACTTACTTATTTTGTTCATGAGGCTATGAATATATGTACTCTTTTGTTGTTTTACAAGGAAACATCTGAAATGTAAATTGGCAATTAAAATGACCGGCCTCTATAAAAGTGAATACTAAAAAGAATACGTACAAGAACGGCTGTGATATGATATCAGAAAATATTGTGACGTGTTTAACAATTCTGAAGAAGTATAATGCGTTAAAGATGAACAACTGATTTCTAGAAGAAATAATATACGGAACCGCCAATAACTAGAATAAATATTAATTAGAACAAAAGTCAATTAGAACGACTAATTAACACACACACACACACACACACACACATATATATAACCACATAGAACAAGTAAGGACTCTTACAGTTGCAGACTAACACTATACGCTCAGAGTAACTAATGACCAGATTAAATGACCGTAAATACTAATAGTTTTAATAACTAGTGTATGTATCAAATCAGACCCCGAGGTTATAAAACTTTTTTCATGCTCAACTCAACTAAGGATGAATTTTGTCCTGCTAATAAATCTCAAATTACTAACAATTGCAAATTCTTTCTTGCTAAACATAGCTGAGCATGAAAGTTTCTCTGCTAATAAATATGAAAATGACAACTGTTGTTACTATTGTTACATGTTACTATTGTTGGCATTTTCATATTTATTAGCAGAGAAAATTTATGCTCAGCTGAGTTGAGCATGAAAAACGTTTTATAACCTCGAAGTCAGATAACGCAACTAATTAACGGCTAATAAATAAACTACGATGAAACAGAATGCTAGATAAGTAAGTAAGTAAGTAAGTAAGTAAGTTTTATTTCAAAATTCCAAAAGGCTATAAAGCCCATGAGGATACAACAAATACAAATTTATGCATGACGGCAGACAGGCATTACAAAATATATATATATATATATATATATATATATATATATATATATATATATATATATATATATATATATATATATATATATATATATACACACACATATATATATATATATACACACACACATATATATATATATATATATATATATATATATATATATATACATACACACATATATATATATATATATATATATATATATATATATATATATATATATATATATATATATATATATATACAAAAACATACACGCACATACATATACATACACATACATACACACACATATACATATACATAAATACAACTATATTGTAGCACTTAACAAGACATTGACACATATACTTATAATCACTGATTACAGCCTTTGTATATGCATACAAACACATACACACACATACATATACATACACATACATACACACACATATACATATACATAAATACAACTACATTGTAGCACTTAACTTAACAAGACATTGACAGGTAATTTGCAATTAATATGAAACAGTAGTACAAAATATCATGACAGTATTACATCGCAGGGTAAGTTTGACACACGCAGATATAAACGCTGATAATCTGAATAATACACGACTACCTAAACAGGGTACTAACAGAGAGCATGCAATACTTGATTAACAGATGAAAGATGACTACAAAATCTGATGTTATTTAAGAAAGTGGGCCTATCAAGCACAGTTATTAGAAGAACGAATAATCAACTCGCAATTTCCAAGAATTAAAAAGACGAACACAATTAAAGATTATTTACTCACTACAAACAGAAGGCTAAGAAGACATTAACTGAATTGCAACTTGTTGTCTATATTTTACTTATATTTTCAAGATAACAATCAGAAAAAAACAAAAACAAAGAGAACCCCCACAAATAAATGTTGTCATGAATTTGTTGTAAGCAAGCTTCATAAATTTGGCTGTATTTGGAAATTGAATAGAAAGCATAATGTTGAAATATGGTACCAACAGTGAAAACAGTGTGAGGTCTCATCTATTGATTGACTGAATGTTCTTAAAGCTTATTAGTATTTCTTTGATTAACTTCATAGTTTTTGTTCAAGTAGCATCAGCTCTAACCCTGTCGTATGGTGCTGTAAAGGGCATTTATATTAATCATATCATTCTGCACTGATAAGCAGGTTTGACCAATGAAATTACCACTTCTTACACAGTGTGTAGTTTTGCATTTAAGGAGAATGAAGACAGTTTTAGGATAGAAAATTCTGTCAAAATGGTTTTCTTTACCTTTTATGATCTTTTATACTGAGTTGGTATGCAAACAGAAAACACCAAAAATTGCCTTTGCTGTAATACTGGTGGAATTATACCATATGTATATAGTCATTTTATTGATGTCTGGAGAATGATATTCGCTTTATGCTCATACATTTTCTGTGTACTATCTTCTTTCTGGTGAACAGCAAATTTCATGACACGCCTTGCGAATTTGCTCTTTTGTGGTGGTGTTTATTTAATTTACGGTTGTAATTTTTTTTTATTTCTCATTCTTTTCATTCTCTCTTGTAGCCACTATTTCTTGAAAAAAAAAGACGCTTAAATTATTATGAGGAATATATCTGTGAAGGCAAACGTTTCACACAAGAAAAAATGTTTAAGGACTCCTCCCAACTGTCCAGTATTTTTCTTCTAGCAGTCCAAGGGGGTCTAAATTCTAAGTGCTGCACGTCCCTGCGGCAATCCCGTCCGCTCGTAGTGGCGCTTTTACATTTTTTCTGATTTAATGTAGGGACTCAATAATCCTAACCTTTTCAGCCCTGCAGTCCGAACCAGATATATGTGCAAACAAAGTAGACCCTGATGAGTCGGCTCATTATGAGCCGTCTCATCAGGATCTACTCTGTTTGCCGCTCTGTTTTAGGTTTTTACTGACATCCCATGCAACAATGGACATTTTCAAATTCAATGATGGAAAAGTCCACCATAAACTCAGGGATGAAAGGGTTAAAGTACCAGATCATTGATATATATATATATATATATATATATATATATATATATATATATATATATATATATATATATATATATATATATATATATATATATACACACACACACACACGAAATACATGTGGAGATACACAGAAATGGATACAGTCACAAAACACGCACCTCTAAAGGAACAAGATTAGAGTTGTTGAATGACATGAAACGAGAACATAAAGGAGCATTCGATCGAAAACGGAAACCACAAACAATGATAACTACAACAGAAATTATGCCTTGAAGCAATCACCCGAACAGCTGAGAGGGTACCAGTCCATCTGTTTAAGAGACTTTCTAGCAAGACAAGCAAATTAGTACACACTGAAGTCATCCTATGATTAACAACGGCAGTTGCCTCCGAAGAATTATAACTAAGTTGCAACAGCTTGATTTTTTCTACTATGTAAATCTCGTAAAAGGATCTACACTGTCTGGCATTTTTATTTTTATTTTTGACTGACATCCCTATTTGCAATTATATACAAATTTAAATCCAGTGATTGAAGAGGCCATTCCAATAATTCAGGGTGGAAATGGTTAAATGATTATGCAGATAAAGCACATTTAGTGATTGATCTGAGATATTTACATGTAAATCCACAGCATTTCAAATATGGAGCAATGCTTATCAAATTGTATTTCCCACTGACGTCACTGAGGATGTCGTCAAACTATGACAAAAATGGTTATATTTAAATGATGATGCTTTACAGCTACTATTACAACACAATTAAGAACTTATTATATAATATGTTATTATTTAGTTGTCTAAATATATCAAATATGTTGCAGTACGATAGTAGGTATTTTACAAATAACTTTCTTGCACACCTACAAATGCATGGAGGTCGATGTGAACATTATTTCGGGTACACTTATAATTTATTCCAGTTCGTATTCAAGGCATTTCACAGACGTTTATAAAAAGCATACTTTCAAAATTCAGCACCTCGATTCATTTACAATATATGACTTACTGTTTCTTATTTCAAAAGGATCCCTACTTCAGAATATATATTTTTTAAAACTAAACGTAAGGCTTTTTGTTACATGCATGTAGTACAACGTGTTGCCTAAAATTACAGCACCATTGAAGTTGTTTCTTCCGTATGTCTAAAAGCAATACTAAAACCATAGCGTAACCTAGACTTTTTTATGAAAAACTAATTCTCCCGTCCCTCCAAAAATGCAGTCGTAATTTTGTGTCAGTAGACTAAAACTTGAATTATTTTTATAAAGCCTCAAAATGATTGTTTTATGCTGTTCTGAAAACACCACTGAAAGCTGATTAATCCATATAATTAATTGTATAGTATTTACCCCACAGATTCAGACACCTTAACTCCTAATCACACTAGTCCTAAATTCATACCTTTCCTAAATTCTGACTATCTGATTATTTAGCTAAAAAGAAGGTTGTTGAATGACAAAATGTATACATCCTGATCAGACGCCGCGTACTGCGGTACTTAATGATGGTCTAGATTGTTTTTCGGCTTGCGTTCTTAGTTTCCAAAGATTTTTATTTTATTTTACTGCACCTGGTTTTAGTGCCGTGTGGCGGTCGTAAAACGTCTCTCCGTACTTCACCATAGTGCAATTTATATTTTTAACTCCCTTGTGATCACTGAGCCCATTCTTGTTACTTTGAATCTCGACTACCGCTTAAGCCGATGCAAGGGGGCGTATGCAACCTTGCAAACTACATAGCTACATATGAAGAGACTTAATAAAACCGAGTCTCCGATTTTCGTTCTTTTATGTGTTCTTTGTTTCCAAAGGCAACCTTTTAGATTTTTATTGTAAGTCCAAATACTTCGGGTAAATACAGTAATTATATTTTGGGTGGGGAGTTTGCCTATTACCTTTTATCAATTATTCATCCGTTTTCATTTTCAGAGCTTGAATAAATTGCTTCTAAGTGTGTTTTCTACAAGTTCTCGCAACCAACCTGTTCATAACAAATATTTCATACGTCAATACCTTTCTCCAGATAAAAAAAATAGCAGTGTAATTTGGTAGGATTGCCAATTGCTCTAGCGTTTTGGTAACTTTCAATGTTGTCTATGACGGGACCACCAGAGTCTTTTATCTAATGAATACCAAAGACATTTGTATTAATTGTGACACTTGTTGAATGCTCTAAAATCAATGATTCAGCTTAGGTAACAAATATCTCCCTAATTAAAATCAATCCTCAAACGCAATTCTGTGGATAAAGAAAAACAATCAGAGAAAGCTATCTGAATTATCAGAAATTTTAGCTGTCAAATTAAGGAGGAAATAGAAGACCTGACTGTTACTGGTAATGAATAAATAAACAAAACAAACAGGTCACTCGCGAAAAATATTCCAAGTGAACAAAGAAGAGCACTGAGATTTATTGCGATTAGAGTATATGCGACGTATAAGTCTGTCCTAAAATTACTCTACCTTTGTGGAACTGGCATACACCACCGTCATCGTATTACCAAATCAGGTAATACATCAAAAGAGTAATCAAACGCGGCTACCCTTTTGTCAAAAACTCATTTCTAGAAGAATACTAAAGCCAAAAAGGCCAAGAACCGCATATGCTTTACAAATAAAATCTTTTGCGTGAAACACAGCAATTGAATTCGGTTTTCAAATATGGGCGTTATATATTCAATTTCGGTTTGTTTTTGGAGAACATTTCATGTCTTGACTCATTAACGCTTGCTTAAATTGATTTGTATTATTATGCAAGAAACAATTAAAACCACGTAATTCAATTATTCTTTTCTCTTAACAACTAGTTATATATACGTAGGCCGTCCTGGTAATGTAAGACAAAGCCTTATTGACAAATAACTGCTAACTACTAACGTAAATCCAAATAATACGTTAATCTTCAAAAATGGTAAGAGAAAAGCCCACGGAGTGCCACAACCACAAACCGCAGCCCCTCCCAGACCCCAAGAGGAAGAGGAAACCCACAAATCCAAACAAGCACAAATCGAACAAACGTACGAAAAGCACCAAGATTAGCTCTCTCTTCCCCAAGCGAGGTAAGAACTAAATACACAAGAACAAAATGACACACGGAAAGACATACAAAAAATTGCCTCGTAGAAGTCTGAATTCCTAAAATTGTAATGAATGACCCCATTGTATTAATAAAAAAACATCAAAAACAAAAATCAGAAACATCTTTCTTAACAATAAATAGTTTTTGGAGGACCAGTAAATAAAATCAGAAGGAAACAAAGTTAATAAATAAGCAAGCAGTAACGTTTGGAGTTTATGGACATACAGTTTATGCATACGTTATTATTAAGATGTCACCTAGCAATTAATATATTTGTTCCAAGACTATAACAACGAGCTTAGTAACTTACAAATTAATACATTATTCTTTGTTATTGCAATAAGTAACGACAATGCCTGGTGTCATAGACGATCATTAGAGGCGTTTGCAAACACTGCAGATCCAGGTAGACCTACACTGTTTTAAATTCGGATACACCGCACTTCACTATAGTGTTGATTATATTTTCTAGTTTTTGTTTTTTCATTGACTAATTTTCCGAATACATTCCGATTTTTTTTACAATGTATACGAGGTTCATCAATGACACCATCTAAAATCTATTAGATGAAATTGCTTTGCATTAACAATGACAGCCCTAGATGCCCAGTAATGACGTGTATGTTTATATGGAGGATAATATGGACACTGATCACATCTGGAGTTTATGATGTTTTGAAGGGCAGCGAAATAGCCATGTTAACATGTGCAAAAAAAAAAAAAAAAAACTCACAGACTATTCCTTCGAAGAGAATCTGAAATATTGAAACAGGTAAAATTAGGAAGATGCAAGAACCATTCTTTAACCATGTGTAAAACGCACTTTTACATCACTGCATTTCTGACACAACTGAAAATTTCTGGAGTTATTCTATAAATTGATTTGTACAACCTTATCCAGAAGCCGTTTTGATGTAAATCAAACTTAAGATGCGTTTAATAATTAAAGTAATGGAAATTTGTTCTAGACATGGGTAGTTCGAGCCGTTGAGGGTTAATCATAGTGCCAAGTCAGGAGTTAAATGGGGATACTTTAGGGATGTACTCTCGATATTCCATAAAATAATGGCTTGTTGAGTATACTCATTAGAATGGTCTCGATTAAGCGATTCTAATGAGTACATATATCATACATTTTTATGATAAAATAAGAAAATATCCCTAAATATTTGTTTTCTTGAGCTATAGGAAGATTTTAATGTCTGAAAAACGAATCAGCCACGGTAAACGAGACATCGGTGTTTGAGTAGACTGGTTCCAGTCTCCAGTGACTAAATATTTTTCTCATAATCCTGTTTGATAATCCACTAAAATAAAACCAGAAAGATATCATGACAATAAAGGCTGGTCACGACCAGCCTTTATAGTCATGCTATTATTTTGGTTTTATTTTAATAGATTATTAAACAGATTATAAGAGAAAAAACAGTTAGTCACTAGAGACTGGAGCAAGTCTAGTGTTCGAGTTACTGAAGTTTTACTTATATTTTTTTGCATTGAATTGTATTATATTTTAAACTGGATTAAAAAATGACAAGTCAAGTTAAGAGAAATATTAAATATTTGTTTTATTAATTAGCCTTGGTAATTGCTTCAATTTGTGCAAATTAATATCCACGTGTTTAATAAGAACTTTAAAAAATGGCTCAACAAAGAAAACCAGATGCAAATCTTGTTGACAAATGCATTCGGTACCACACTAGGGACAGATTTCCGAACTACAAACCTCCAAAACACATTGATACCATTTCATTTATGGTTTAATCACATTAATACCGTCGCAGATCAAAGGAGAAGTAGGCGATATATGAAACATTAATAAATTATCATGGATCATTTGTATTTTTGTAAGCCTTTAATTCATAGTGCGTTTCCACAATGAAATACATTTACCTAAAATGATTTTATTTGATGAAATTGATATTATGCACTTAATATCAAAGTGTGTCTTAAAATGAACTAAATTTAAAACTCTGTTTAATATTAGATACTCCACCTGTCTACTTCTGAATATTTAATTCGATTAAAACAGGGAGAAAATAAGAAATATTTTGTTCGCGGTTCACGTGTTTATTTTTTTTGTTTTTCATACTTTCAAACGTATTAAAGCTTTACAGTCGTCAACGTTTGTTCTTCTACTTATATATTCAAAGGGAAAGAATGTTAACAAAAGATGTTTCTCTCCTTTATCAACAATACTAGTATTCTTGTTTTTTTTTTTTTTTTTTTTTTTTTTTTTTGTTTTTTTTTTGTTGTTGTTGTTGTTGTTGTTGTTGATTGTTTTTGTTTGTTGTTGTTGTTGTTGTGTGTGTGTGTGTGTGTGTGTGTGTGTGTGTGTGTGTGTGTGTGTGTGTGTGTTATTTATTTATTTTCAATTACATATATCTTTACTACAGTTTGTGTAAATGCAGTGTGGCGGCCGTAAAGCGTCCCACCGTCCGTCACTTTAATGTTGTTTATACAGTCGATTCTCGTTATCTCGAAATCCAAGGGATTCAGAAATACTTCGAGATACCCGTACCTCGACATATCAGATTTGCAGAAGTGAGGAAAAAAAGTCGAACAACCACATTTCACAAATGAATATGTCATTTGACTCCTGAAGTCAGAGTTATATTGAAAATATTGTGGAAATGAGGAGAAATTCTCTCCTCTTTTCCATAATATTTTGTTACCTGTTGTTAGATTTTCATGTTTAAACAGGGACTTGATTTTCACTTCCAGATAAGCGGTTATTCCAGATAAGCGAAGTCGAGATAACAAGAGTCGACTTTTTTTGTGGTTCCTTATTACCATTAATGTTATTGCTTAGACAAACAATATTACCTATGTACTTTTTCATTGATAAATACAGGTACGAATGTAGTTTTCATTGACAAATACAGGTATAACGATATTGTTTGTCTAAGGATTTACGCATGGGCGTGGTTATTGCCTTCTGACGGAGGAGGCAATTGAAAGGATTCTATGCAGACCGATTGCCCTCCTGTGGAAAATATTCTCGTGTATATGTGTAGATATGTGCATGCATGGACATACACGTGCATATTATTAGTTTCAGCTAATAACAAGAGGAAAAAAAATGTGTACTGTATTTACCCTAGGTATTCGGACATCTCGACGTCTTACCATGCTTGTTCTAAAATTAGAACAAGTACAATTTACTACCCGATGTTGTGTCTAAAAGTTGCTGGATGGGCGGTGTGGACCCTATTGGGACGCGGTGTCCCACCTGGGTCTGCACAGTTTGCCCAGGCCTGCCTGTCTGAATGCATACGTTGGGTGCGGTTTTAGTGTAACAGTGTAGTGTATATATACTACACAGTTTTAATTGTCAATTTCACGCATGCTTTTCAAACTGATATTTCTCTATCCACCTCTTATGCCATATTCTGTATGGATTGAGTGAAATAAAGTTATTATTATTATAGCCCATTCCGGGATTTTAAATGAGGGTCACTCATGAGGTGGCATTGGCCGAAACCAGGTGGTCTGACTCAGAATCCTTAATACTTCAGTTGTTTTCAGTTTTTGTGTTTCACTATAATGTTTCAATTATAAGGTAGAGGAACCCTATGCAGGCTAAACAAATGTTTGTGATTTTTAGATGCATCAGAATGAAGGGTGAGGTTTGGGCGGTTCCTCTGTTGTAGTTCTTCTTTGTTCCTGCGTCGATGGTTTCATATGAGGCGTTTGTTTTGTTTTGTCATTCTTTGTTCCTTATCTCTCCTTCTTTTGGTGCCTCAAAAAGGCTGTGCTTCGTGTTGGTGGCACTTCCTGCGTATCTTCAGATATATCCTTGTGGCTGCGTGCATTGCTTTAAAAGGCTATTCTTTTTAGAATCCATTTCCGTTTCATTCAACTTGTCTTCCCAGTTTAGCTTCGTATTTCATTGAAGTACATTCGAACGTCTTACCATATCCGACGCCGCACTCCGTGGCGTCTGATCTAGGTCTACAGTGTTTATTCTGAAAACTTAGGTAAATATGGTCACTTAGTTATGATGTCAGTCACATAAAATATGAACTGATCAAATTTATCTGGTCCCCAGATTGGGCTAACAAAAAATGAACAGAACTGTAGTTTTTTTTCAAAAGACAAAAACTGTGATAATTATACTTATAAAGGGGGAAAATCAACAAAAGACAACCGCTATGACGGTAGCACTACACAATTCTTAAACGATCTACTTTAGGTAGGATAAGTCGGTTATGCTAACAAAAGTCCTGACAAAACCTGTCCGCCGAACCATCACGAAAACATGCCTATATAATTTTGACCCCCTTATACCTCACTTTTATATAGTAAAACTGGGGTTTACGGGGATATACATTATTTTTGTTATTTCTGCTCGAAAACATAGATTGTGGGTACTCGTTAGAACCGACTCGACGCCTCGACGAGGCGGTTCTAACGAGTACCCATAATCTATGCCTCGACGAGGCGGTTCTAACGAGTACCCACAATCTTTGTTTTGAGCAGAAATCTGAAAAATATCAGATTTTTTTATATGAAAAATTGTCATTTTTTGGTGGTAAAATTTTCAGTGTATTTGAATAGGCGTGTTTTCGTAATGAAATGCTCGAATATACTGTGCTCGCGTACGTCCAAATACATTTTCAGAATTGATAATAGAACTTTCTTTTAAGGCTAATTAATAGCCCGGCTTTATTAGCTAGACAAATTCCCTTGAAATAACGAGAGAACATAGTCTACTGATGGCTCTGGACAGAATGATATAATGAGACAACTATACAGGGACCACTACTTCTCAATAATTTGGACAGATGGATGTCCTACTAATATCTTCGCCATCAAATTTGTCCCAGCAGAGAGGAAACATTGGTAATCGATGGATTATTTTCATTAAGCTGTCAAATTGATTCTTTAAAAGTTACAAAATATTACCCACTGGTGCATAAAAGGAGGGATCATTGTTTTAATTTTCAATCAAAGTCTCGTCATCCGAAATGCAAAACTAATCTCATGTTTCCAACAAGATCTCGCTGAAATCTCGCGAGACATGAGATAAACAGCTGTTTGATCCAAGATAATAATTAATCTTTGTTTCACATACCAAAACAAGGCAATTTTCTTGACAGGTTCCGCTTTATCTTTCTTTGCTGTATCATGGGCATCAGTCGCAAATGAAGACTAGTAGCTGTTTTAGAGTTGAAAAGCTTTACTTCAAAACATCTGATCCGGACCAAACATATACCATACGTGGACAGTGAGCATATGGTCTAGTATTCGTATCTGCGCTGACCATTCTGCACATTGCTGTTCGTTTTTGTAGCATTCTGTATGCGAAATGATTATTTTTATCAGAGTAAGATATAGAAACATGTTTGATACTGTTTGTTTTATGCCTAAGCGGAGCGATTATAAATTGTAACAGACAGACGATTAACATGAAATGTCGTCTAAATTTCTCTGAAAAAAAAATCAGAAAAGTATATCTGTCGTCTGCTGCTGTTGTTGTATATGATATTTAAGTGCAGTCTTATATAATCAATACACGTCACTTAACGTCTAGACTTTAACTTGTCTCACTGGGTCACATATTTTAAATTGAAATGCTGCATAGTGACAAACATAACAGACCTTTATGCTATAGAGAACATCAACGGGTTCTATCTGAGAAGAATCGGTACGTGAACAGTAGTCATTCATCATAAATCGTAATCTCAGTAATTAAATGTATCGTTTTAGGCAAACTTATCAAATTGAAAGATATGTTTCCTTTGACCAAAACAGCGTAGCAGAAGACGTAATATTAGTTAAAATCGAGGAATTAAGATAAGAAATAAAAATTTTGAGGGTCGATTAAATTTTAAATTTCATTTCTATCACTTTTTGATTTGACGTTTTAAATTGCATGGGTGGTAGATATTAAACTATGTCATAAATCATCTCCTCTCCATTTACTATCATAAAATTAGTCTTTATTTATTGCAGTGTCAATTTCTTGCAGCTGTTTGCTGTGAAGACGAATCGTGTAAGATAAGAAGAGTGATTTTGCGTATTATTTGATTTGGTCCACTACCCAGGTTTGAAAGGTCGGAAACGTTATTTCCTTCTGTAATGTCAAGCCGTGAATAGTTATTATGAGGCAATGTCAGTGATGTACAAGGCCAGACAAGGACCCTTACGTCATATGCTTATTTGCGTAGTAGTGCATCACTTTCCTTTACCTCAAAGAATCTCTGGATATTGAACAATGTTTTTTGTTTTAACATTTTATTTGTAGAATTTCCCTAGAGCAATAAAACAGTCGGTTATTTTTCAGAAACTTTCACTCCTTACCATACTTGTCCTAAATTTTAACAAGTCCATTTTTCTGCCCATTGGTGTTTCTAAAACGGCTGAATTAGTGGCAAAACAGTGTGGACACTTACCAGACGCCACACTTTTGCTCAGGTCAGTCTGAGGGTAGAGTAAAATTGATACTTGTATAATGTATTGGTTTAAACATACGTTATTCGTATAAATTTCTGATAGCAATAAAATACCTGGTTATTATAAATAGCACATGTATTCAAACAGACATTCAGAAGAAAGTCAATTCACTTATTAAAATCTGTATACCGAATGGCACTAAGTTAATAACTAAAACTGTATAAATTACAGCAACATGGCGCTTTCATGACCAACAAATCCATATTTACGATGCGTACAACGTGTGGCAATACTGAGCTACACAGTAGTTCCCTCAATGTTTCCACACACAGTTTAATAAGATAGGGACATTTTTTTTTTTTTTTTTTTTTTTTTTTTTTTTTTTTTTTTTTTTTTGCGTTATTGTATGACAAAGTCTAAGGAAGAATATAACGCAATAAAATTTTGTTCTGATTTAGAATGTTTTCACTCTAAAATGCAAAGTCGCGATAGACCCTTCTAAGGTGGTGGGTCTGATAATGTATGTTCTTTGTATTACTTTGCGGGTCCTTAGCTACGGTTATTTTCCTTACACCCTCTTTGGAATTTTGTTCTTGTGCCTATTTGGTTTATCGAGCTTTGTGATCTCACCTCATTTCGAGTGGATGGCGCAGATCGTTTAGCCATCTGTTGTGGCTGCGGATGGTTCTATTCGTTTACGTTTCTCCTCGATATCGGTAAACGAAAAGGGGGTTCGATAAGCGATTGTGACGCTTTCTGAACTTTTGTTTTCTCTATGTTTTGAATATATTGGACTTATGAGGTCTTCTCTTTTACATATAAAATAATAATTTGCAGAGTAATCGTTCAGTATTAATTCACTGGCATATCTATATTAGCAGCTGATTAATAATGAGAAAAGCTGCCATAGATAACCTATTTTGTAGGATATGAAATTACAAGTTAAACTTTTACCAGTACGTTTTCTGTATTCTTGAAGATATACCATTCAATGGGATTTGATACACTTGGTGGATTTGCGGCCATTCTTACAGGGTAGAAAATTTTTGTGACTTCCGTTTTGCTTTCTTGACACAAAACCCCTTCTGAAAAGGGGTCTACTAAAAAGGGAAAGAATTCGCTCCCAGAGAGAGCAAATTCTTTCCTTTTAGAGTAGACCCCTGTTTAGATGTAAGGAAAACAATTTTACAGAGATGTCTCTCCTGAAGTGTATTTCCTCAATGACGAATTTATGTGTTTCAGCCATTAGAGTCAGAGCGCTTATCTCTTATGTCCTCAGCTAGAGGTGGCGGGGAAAAATCGTGTCCGACCTGAATCCCATTAGCGTTATCGTCGACGCCGGCGTGACGTTTTTGTGTGCACAAGATATCTTTTGAACAGGCTGGGGCTTTTTATCAAACTCGTAAGGACACGTCAGCAAGGTAAGCTTTGCAACTAATTAGATTTGGTGACCTTATCCACATTTTCAAATCGTCACAAGATAAATAGCGTCAAATGTACGTATGGACAGTTTGTTGTGAGCATGATATTTCTAGAACCGGTCGGCGGAGTTTCATCGAACTTGCAAGGATACAACATTTGGACAAGCGTTAGAGCTGATTGGATCCAGTGACTTCCGCCTCATTTTCGAAATCAGTCCGAACAAGAGATACCAAATTTGTGTCAAATCTGTATACTAGGGTAACATCAGTGTTTGTTTCTAAAACGACAGGTCTGGTTTTACTTGTGTTAGGCCTTATTTGTCTGTTTGCCAGAGGTTTTAATATTATTTAAGAAGCAAATATAGTGTAAAATTTGAAACATGTAGATGCCTCATGCATTTTCACGAGGATATCAAGGCTTTTAGAACGAGTCCATTTCTAAGTAAACAAATATTTAAAAAGAATAATTTCATACCCTGATTTACAAGTTGGAATATTTCTGAATATGTATGACATGGTAATAAAAGCTATTAGTTCCTCTTTATTTAGATTTATAATTCGTACAGTAATCATTTTTACATTGATTCACTAAATTATACATCGTGGCAGCTGTGTAACACTGTGACATGAGTTACCATGGAAAAATCATTTTACAGAATGTTGAATTATTGAGCTGGAACTATGTGAATATATTTTAAAATATGTGGGCCCAGCAAAGACTCAGATCAGCCTGCGCATCTGCGATCTGGTCAGAGTCTTCGCTGTCCGCCTGAAGAATTCTTGGATCCTCGGCTGTCCACAGACTTGTGACTGGGTGGATGTGTAGGCTGCTCGGAGTCATCACCGAGGTTCATGTCTGGCTACATTGCTCTCCCACCTTTGTCAATATGAGATAGGCTTTTTGCCCATGTGAGAAACTTCTATCTCACATGACCACTGCGGTCCACCATTTAATCCGCTGGTTCTAGGAACAATCCACTTAAAGGTGGAAGAAAAATAATCCATCATGAGCCAGTCTATGCAGGATAGGGAAATCTTACCCTCGGGGTAGGAATTTTAACCAGGGACTCGGCAAGCCTCGTCCCGGCTGAGATTTCCCTATTCTGCATGGACACTCATGATAGATTCTAATAGTCTTTGACTACATTTTCTCCTAATGTGGCTAATTATTGGGACATCAACTGGGATTTTTAGGGCATTGGATCACTCAGATTTTTCACCATTATCTAGAAGGGAGATAACTTTTGTGACTTCCTGACTACCTGTTTATCAAGCCCCTTCTAAGACTAAATATGGTACTACACTAAAAGGAAAGAATCAGATGCCTAAACAGTTTTGACAGACTTGCCGACTTCCTCCACCCCACGCAATAATGATAGTGTAATAATTCATCTTGATGGAGCAGGGTATCAATCAAGTGGAACCACGGAAGCTAAGGCTATGTTTCATTAAAAGGGCGACTCTGATTCGACAATAATAGATGAGACTGTTTGAATTTATGTCAGTTTTACACAAAAATATATTTTGTTTAATTTAAGATCAATTTTTTCAACGAGATAATATGGTTGAAAACTCAGACCAAAGTTCTTTTTCGTGGTGAGGATCCATTACTTGTTTAAGGGGTGTTACACAGAAATATCTAAATTGTTTCTGTTACAAATAGGTTATATCAAAAAGTCCTTTTCTGAGGACGCTGGGCATACGAGATTAACCTTTTCAATACTACAGACCGGAAAAGCGATTTGACAAATATGAGTCTTCTCATCATGATTAACACTACAGTGAACCTTTGTTACATCGACAGCATTTGTTCCGAAAGACGTTGCCATTAAAATGAGTTTGCTGTTGTACAGAATACTTAATGAGCAGATTGATGTGTAAGAAAGGTCTTGTTTTGTTCTTATTTCCTCATAGAATATATGTCTTGGATATTTGTATCCAAAACATATGTTTCTTTAAAGTATTAGATAAAATATTCTTGCATAAATTGTGACTAATCGTTACCTCTTAAGCGAAGGTTTCGTGACAGTCATATTGTCATTATAACGAATTTTGTTGTTGTATCGAGTGTCAGTATAAAGAGGGTTATCTGTATTTCCCTTTCGGTTTCTGTATTACATTATTATGCTTTGTTTTCCAGTTTTGTCTAAAACTTTTTTGAGCCAGTGAATGTGCTCAACTTCAATGATGGAAGAGTCCACTTTAGAAACATAGGGTTAAATTCCTTAATGCCTCTTTCTGCTCGGCAGACGATTCACATAAAATATCAAGTTTTATTTTCTCTAAAAAATACCTGAAAAAATCAAAATGTCGTCTACTGCCGTTATGAGTAGCGCCTCAAAGGTTAATGACTCTTTCGCGCGCTGGCTATCATTTGTATGCATTAGCCATATTTGAATAGAAAAAAAAATAGGGATTCTTAAACAATTTTATTCGTTTGTACTGAATTGACTATACTGAAATCAGTAAATAAATGTTGCTGTGGTAAAGAATGGCGTCTGGTTGGTTTACATTTTTATTGCTTATCAATAAGAGAATGAGAGATAAAAAAGTTTTTTGTTTTTTTGTTGTTGTTTTTTTTTTTTTTTTTTGTTCTATTACAGAAAAACCTCTTTATACCGACACTCCATACAACGACAAAATTCATTATAACGACAATTTGACTGTAAGAGGTAACAAGTAGTCACAAATTATGCAAGAACATAATTGTATTTAACACTTTATAGAAACATATGTTTTGATATGTGTTAGAATCGCCTCACTGATGCGATTCTAACAAATATTCAAAAAGCAGTTCTGTGAGGAGATAAGAACAAAACAAGACCTTTCTTACATATCTATCTGCTCATTAAGTATTCTGTACAACAGCAGATTCATTTTAATGGCAACGTCTTTGGGAACAAATGCTGTCGTTGTAACGAGCGTTCACTGTATTTCCCTTAATGAGTAAAGTGCAATGCAGACCAAATACTAACTTGGTCATTCTAATTGGAATCCTCTGTTTTATCATAGATCCTCAGTAGAAATTAATTGATTTTTTTAACCTTAAAATTTTCCACGTCCATAAGAAGGATTTAAAATTTTCCACATCCATGAGAAAGACGTATCAAAATTATAGATTTTATTGCACAGAAAAACATGTCTTTTTGATATTTTGGAAGCTTTACCGGCATATGACTACGTTTAAGTGGGTTTCTCAAGGAAAAGGCAGTTATTCTTAACAGAGATGTTAATGATAAAATCCGAGGAATCCAGATAACTGGACCTAGTTTATATATATATATATATATATATATATATATATATATATATATATATATATATATATATATATATATATATATATATATATATATATATAACGTACACAGGGAAGTTAACTAAACTGTTGAAATAAAAGAGCCATGCCACGAGTACAGGGGTCATTGGAAAATATTAGAACAGCGACGGCCTTGGTTATTAAGTCAACAAACTGCGCGTTCTGGTCAAGACACTGGCTGTTCGTGTGTTACGTATGCGTTAAAGGTTGATTCCTAAAGTACTGTTTATATAACCTTTCTAAAATACTATTTCTAATGAAAGGATTGGATAATAAAGTATTACAGGAGAAAATATTGTCTAAATGGGTAGATTGATAACTAGGCTACGTAGCCAGGATCATTGTAGTCTGACGATTCAGAAATCAATGAATAAATTTAACAGATACTCAGGCTGACGTGGACTTTCGGCTGTCCGCTAATGTACCGAAGAACAGAGCCCTTTTCTATAACGAAGCTTTATGCTTACTAGATGGGTAATAATTTCAGCAGACGATATTTTAATATATTAATTCTTATAATTCCCCTAAATAGGCTTTGACATTTCATATAAATTATTCGCATGAAATGTAAAACATATTTTCCTTAGGAGACAATTTGCATCAAATGTCAAGCATATTTTCTGGGGAAGATAAAAAAAAGCATGTCAGTGTTGTCTTATGAAATTTTTACCCAGCATGCTTAGCATTAAACATGAATATATGAAAACGGTGCTGAACACTTCTACATTGAATATGTTTATTTCAAACAGACAACAGAAGCTATATTATTAATATCATGTCATTTGCATACTCCCATGATTTAGTTTAAGATTTGCTAACATTTTATTTTTGATGATTGCTCTACCCTTCTAAAAAAGCTTATGAAATGTTTGTTTATAAAAATTAACACATTTAATAAATCAATAAACCAAAGCCTTTATACAATTTGAGCCAGCGCATGAAATATTTGATAATAAAATATTACAGGAGACAATATTGTCTAAACAGGTAGTTTGTAAACTAGGTTACGTAGCCAGGATCATTTTATTCTGAAGATTCAGATAACAATGAACAAATTGAACAGATATTCAGGCTGACGTGGGCTTTCAGCGCCCAGCGAAGATCAGCCTGCGCATCCGCCCAGTCTGACTAGAGTCTTCGCTGTGCACCCAATAGGTAGCTAAGGACCCAAACTTTCTTCATGCGGACAGCGAAGACTCAGATCAGACTGGGCGGATGCCCAGGCTGATCTGAGTCTTCGCTGGGCGCACATGCCATTTTGTAGGTTTTCTCATGCGCTGGCTCGTTTTAAATTACCACATTCAACCCTAGTGTTCGGACTGGCAGGCCGAGCAAACAGTATGATCACAAATCCAAAGCATAAAAGAAAATTTTACTCCTAGCCATATTTCTAAATTTTGAACACGTTCCTTAGCATCTAAAACAGTTGTGACTGAACGACAAACATTGCAGATCCTGATCAGACGCCGCGTTCTGATCTGGATCTACGCTGTTTGCTCAAGCCTGTCTGTCCGACTACGTAAAGCAATACAAAGCTGTTAAAACTCATATTTGGCTACCAACTATGGATTTAAAATATATGTCTGGTAACCTTAAAAAACAAAACAAAAAAAGAAAGGGGAAAAAACAGAAACTGGCGTTTGCATTCTCAAAGCACGTACTGGTTCATCATTGTTTTTGTTCTGTTTTTTTTTTTTTTTTTTTTTTTTTGGTTTTGGTTTTTTTTTTTTGGTTTTGTTTTTGTTTTGTTTTTTGTTTTTTGTTTTTTTTTGTTTGGTTTTTTCAGTACATGCCGAACTGTACTAACCCCAAAAGGAATGCAACACTTCTTGCAAAGAAAAGAATGAGATTAATATCTTTTGTTTATGTTGCAATAAAAGTTGATCTACATACATATTTCTTGCAAATATACTCTATGTTGAGGACCAAACCATTGAAATATAATCTCATTACTCGGTCAGTTTTACTATATTACAGTTTATATTTTTTTTTATCCTTTGTGAACACTAAGCCCATTCTAGGGTTTTTGAAATTATATGAGGATCGCTGATGAGGCCTAATTTGCAGAAACTAGCTAGTCTGGACCAGAACACTTGGCACTACTGCTCTTCTTTTTAGCTTTGTGAGTGTGTTCATTGCACTCAAGGGTCGTTTCTTTTTTAATTTATTTTACAATCATTAGGTATTAGTCTTTGTTCCTTTTGCCATTTAGTATTGTTGTTTTTTTGGTTTTGTTTTTTTTGGGGGGTTTTTTTGTTGTTGTATTTTTGTTTTGTTTTTTTCTTTGTTTGTTTGTTTTTAGTTGGGGTTGAGGGGGTGTGGTTGGGGTTCAATATATTTACTGCATTTCTCTATAGAACACTGACGACCAAGGCAAGAAGAACTATTTGAATCGCAATGTCAGAAAACGTACCTTCGGACAATTGCGTTCAGCGAAGATTCATATCAGCCTGTGCATGTCCGCAGTCTTCTCAGACTCTTCATTGGTAGCCAAGCACCAACGTGTCTTCATGCGGACATCAAAGACTGATCCGACGACGCGATGCGCATGCTGATTTGAGTCTTCGTTGGGCGCACATGTCAGACGTTACGTTTTCTCACGTTGCAATCCATCTGATATATTTGGAGATCAAGGCTTCAATTATTGTTTCTGTATAAACGGAGCCAGACATCGAAAAATATGATGGATGTGGTGTCAGTAATGAATTACATAATATAAACTCAAAACTAAATCGTAAGAGAGCATATGCGAAAAGCGAAGTGTCAGACCAGCATGCGCATGGACTACTATAGTTACCATAAGTATTCGGACAGACATGTCTGAGCAAACAGTGTAGACCAAGATCAGACGCCGCGAAACGCGGCGTCTGATCAGGGTCTACACTGTTTGCCACTCATCTTGCATTTTTGGATACTAATATAAATAGGTAGATCAAATTTTAGGAATTAAGAAAGTCCGAATACTTGGGGTAAATAGAGTTATCTTACTTTATTTCCGGAACTTTTTTCATTAGTTTTTACATTAGACTGAACATTAGATTTTTTTTTTTTTTTACTTTTTATTATTCTGACAGCTGTAATTGTGCCATTGGCATTATATCAATTCGCTAACCACTCTGGGGAAAGTGTAGTTGTACTGCCAATGGATGCGCTCTCAACACTAAATCCAGTCTCTCTCGTACCTCTCCTGATATACAACGTACATGTCATATCTATGAACAAAAACTCCCATAAACTTCAACGCATTTTCGTGCTGGACTGTTTCAATCCAGTTTCTCTCGTACCTGTCCTAATATACAGGTACATGCCATGTCTATGATCTTAACCTCCTATAAACTTTATAAACTCCTTTAACCTCCTATAAACTTTAATGTATTTTCGTGCTGGACTGTTTCAATCCAATCTCTCTCGTACCTGTCCTAATATACAGGTACATGTCATGTCAGTAATCTGTAACTCCTATAAACGTCAATGTATTTTCGTGCTGGACTGTTTCAATCCAATCTCTCTCGTACATGTCCTAATGTACAGATACATCCTGTCTATAATCTAAAACTCCATAAACGTCAGTGCATTTTCGTGCTGGACTGTTCCAATCCAGTCCCTCTCGTACATGTCCTAATATATAGCTGCATGCCATATCTATGAACAAAAACTTCAATAAACGTCAATGAATTTTCGTGCTTGACTGTCTCAATCTTGTCCAAATATACAAGTACATGTCATGTCTATAATCTAAAACTCCTATACACTTCATCGCAATTTCGTGCTGGACTGTTCCAATGCAAAATAAATAAGGCAATAAACAAAGGCAATATACAACTATTTGCTATGATAGAATGTTCTGAGCGCAACATGTAATTTTCGAAGAAGCTCTTTCGTGTTCACTTCAATGATGATATCGTCAAAACTGTGACATTATAAGTGACAGGTAAAATCATCTGAATTTCAACATATTTATTGCATGGGTTATTCAGGGTTTTCAAAAATGTACTTTTCTTTACTATTCTTTATTCACTTTTGTGTATTGTTGTTGTTGTTTAATTACACGTCAACCCCTGTGGGTTATTTTGTGTCATCTCAAAGAGAAAGAGAGAATAGGGACAGAAGAAACATGCCCCTTCCCCCACCTGCTGCAAGCAACTATTTTCTATTAGCTGGGTGTTTTCATGCACGTGTTAAAATACACGGAAGTCTATGGGATTTTTTTTTTCATAAATATATTGCTCATAGCCGAATATTAGGCAAATAAAATGAAGCAAGGAACATCCTGTTAAATAAAGGAGAGGAGAAAATAAAATACATGGTACATGCATGTGTCAGGTTTTAGTTAAGTTTCACTGAATATGGATTTGAAACGTCAATATAGGATTGATACAAAAACAACAGTGTTTAGAATTCGATGTGTTTATTTCTTAAAGCTTGTTATATACACAGTAAGAAAACGTCAGCATTATATTGCATCTGCCCGAAAACAAATATAAAAAAAATAATACATTTTGCTTAAACTTGTACATTTAATGCAAACTATCTGTGTAATATTATTATGTTAATAACCAGAAACCGTATAAATACTAAATTATGAAAGCTGAAAAGAAAAAAATAACATTGCAACATATCAGGAGGAAGAAAATTAACGGAGAAAAAAAAACACTGTTTATTGTAAGAAACGAACAAGAAACCGATACTAAAAATACCCTGTTACTTATACCGTATCTACTCTAAGTATTGGGACAAAAAGATCCAAGAAAACAGTGTAGCTCCAGATCAGACGTCGCACTGACGTCTGAACAGGTTCTACACTGTTGGTCACTCATCCAGCAGTTTTAGGCGCAACAACATGTATTAATATGAAATTATACATACTTTAGGATAAGTATGGCGTAAACGTGTCGCTATATTTAGGGTATATACGGTAACCATGATGCGTGAAATAAAATGATAACTTGAATTTGTAAATGAAGATATGTTCGAGGTATGTAAATATAGCTGTATTCATTGCAAGGTAACAAACGCAAATAATAATAGAATACATTTAAATCCAGGTTTCAAAACCGGTACAAATTATCAAACAAGAGGGCCATGGTGGACCTTTATCGCTCACCTGAACTTTATCATGCATATATCAAAGCGCTTAAACCTTTGACGACTTTCAATGAAGGTAAACCATGTAAAAGTCTGTTTTAATAGTTCAATTTTCACTAAAGTGATTTAAAACATACTAATATCTGGCATAATCTGTACCAGTCTACTTTGTAGAGGTCGAATAGACAATGCACATGCAACCTATCTAAGTCCTGTGTTATGTGGTTTCAAAGAAGTTTTTTTGCAAAGTAAGTCTGTTAAGAGATGTGAGTCTCAGGGAAGGTCAGTTTCAACTCTGAGGTTATGATTTAAACAACCTTAAAAAAGAGGTCCACTGAACAAGATAGTTCTAAAGGTCATGGTGACTTTGACTATGACCTTTTCCCTCAGGATCATCTTCTGGGCAGAACAAACATTCTTACTACGTTTGAGGGTCCTAGCCCCAAGCATTGCCGAGTTATAAGCTTGTTTTGTGCTAGAGGTCACTGTGACCTTGACCTTGCTATTGGGGTCATCTACTGGTCAAGATCAATATCCCATCTACGTTCAAGGGTCCTAGCCTCAAGCATTGCCAAATCATGCTTTGTAGTACTTAAGGTTATGGTGACCTTGACCATGACCTTTGCTCTCATTGTCATCTACTGGTGAGGACCAACATCCCGTCTAAGTTTGAGGGCCCTAGCCCAAAGCATTGCCAAGTAAGTTTTTGAGTACTAAAGATCCTGGTGACCTTGACCTTTGCCCTCAGTATCATCAACTGATAAGGACCAATAGCTCTACTAAGCTTGAGAGTCCTAACCATAAGCATTGGAGAATTATAAGCGTTTTTTGGTACTAAAGGTCACGGTGATCTTGAACTTTGACTTAATGGTCATCTACTCTTCAGGTCCATCCTCCTATCAGTTTGATAGTCCTAGGCCTAATCATTGTCGATGGCTTTTTTTGCTCTTTGTCAAACAAGTGACCCCCACCCCACCCCACTGGGCTGGACCTCTTTTCACCCCCGGGGTATAATTTGAACACTCTCGTCAGAGGACCTCTAGGCAATGCTACATACCAAATATCAAAGGCCTAGGCCTTCCACTTTCAGACAAGAAGATTTTTTAAGTTTTTCCCTATATAAGTCTATAATTTGAACAATCTTGGCAGAGGTATACTAGGTGAAGCTATGTACTAAATATCAAAGGCCCGGGCCTTCTGGTTTCAGATAAGAAGATTTTTGAAGGTTTCATCTATATATGTCTATGTAAAACATGTCGGCCCGGGGCTATTTTAGCACAAGGGCAACAATTTGAACAATCTTGGAAGAAGTCTACTAGGTGAAGCTATGTATCAAATATCAAAGGCCTTGGCCTACTGCTTTTAGGCAAGAAGATTTCTAAAGTTTTTCCCTATGTGGGTCTATGTAAAATAAGTGAGCCCCGGCGCGGGGCCATTTTTGACCCCAGGGCTATAGTTTGAACAACTTTGGTAGAGGTCCACTAGATGAAGTTACAAACCAAATATCAAAGACCTGGCCTTCAGGTTTCAGACACGAAGATTTTGTTCCGTGACCAAGATGTGCAATGGACCGAAACCATTTGAACAACTTTGAAAACCAAGGATTATTCCTGTGAAGTGTGGTCAAAATCCAATCAGTGATCTAGGACGAGAGATGTCGTTTGAAGATTTTTTTTACGGACGCACGCGCACAAGACGGATGACGACAAAATGTGATCACAAAAGCTCACCTTGTCACTATGTGACATGTTAGGCTAAAAATGATAAGAAAAAAAATTGCTCATAATGGACTAAATTATGTTACTGCATTTACCCTAAGTATTCGGACTGACAAGCCTGAGCAGAACGTGGAACAGGGTCTGCTTGCGACCCATCCAGCAACTTTTAGCCATCGAGGGTTGAGCGCAAGACTGGCGTAAGTCAGATGGTTGTTTTTCCCCAAATTTAATCTCCTCACCATGAAGGCGTTATGAAGATTACAACATTTCTTTCTGTAAACAATGAAAATTTAGGTGCCATTGCTCGTATGAGCAATGGCACCTAAATTTGCATTGTTTACAAAGGGGTCCAAGTTGCCCCTAAACAAGGGTTTCAAAAATATGTTTGAGTTACTATAGTCTTGCGCTCAACCCTCGACATATCCATGGATATGTTTAAATTTTAGGAGTATGGTAAGGAACTAATGTGTCGCAATACTTAACCTATTTATGCCTAGAGTCCCATAAAAGGGGTACTGGCAAATAGTGTAGACCCAGACCGCATATTATACCCTGCGCTTCTGAAGTGAATTCTTCATTCTCTGAATTTGGCCACGCCCATCGTTGCACAGAGGCATGTTGGTCAAAATCAAAAACAGAATGTCAAACAGTGTAGATTTGACGAGATGTCTCATCTGGATCCACGCTGTTTGCATATTATCTCTTAGTCCGCATGGCTGAAAGAATTACATTGAATGAAGCAGGAAATGAATAAATAATTTAGTAGATTCTTCGAAACTGTCCAAGGGATCATGTTGTCTGCTGTGAAAAGAGTTGCTCGTTGAAACATAGGTCATTTCTTTTAATATAGGAACTGCAGATCTGTATTCCCGTTTAAAGTTAGGTATATAAAGTACTTATGTTATCGTACGTTTACATTACATGGCGTTAAGAAGTCCATGTAATTGTACCCCATGTACCCCTCGCACAAAATATATAGTGAAAACGGGAGTATGCAGGATGTACATTATTAATTTTCATAATTTTGTTGTTGTTTTACATTGTTTTTGCTCCTAGCAACCTTTTTCCTACATAAAGTTGTCTTAATGTGGTTAACAACCAAGCTTTGCCACACTTCCCATGGTGAAAATAATGCGGCTTACAAAACTCTAGATAACATGGATATCAAGATAGGAATTTTCTTATTATTCCTTAGGCGAGGCGCTTCTCAATATATTTTACGGACAAGTGAAGAAAAATGTAAACACTTCAGTTAAAATTGTTTGCTTAGAGCTACTGCTAAGGGGTATACATTTTACATAGATGTGTTTAGGTTGTTGTCTTATACTTCGTAGTTTTAAAGGGTATAAATAGCACGCACCACACCTGATGCATTATCTGGAGCGTGTCAAGTTTGCCCGTTTTCATCACAGCATTGTACCTGTACTGTTTGAATGCTTGCTACCATGTAGTGTTTGAGTTAACATCTTTTTTGTCTGAGATGATTTTGTAAATTCTTCTGAACTCGATACTGATAATGCTGCTACAGATTTGTTTCTTAATGCTTCACTTGATCCTGCAAGATCTGCTACTAGATGTTTTGATAATACCAAATGGTCATCCGTGTTAGTCTTTGTGGTGTTCACACTTTCTGACCGTTTCTTTACAGAGTTTGGATCCGCTAATAAACTGTCAATACTGAATGGACATTTCCTCTTTACATTTACTGCATCAGCTGAAGCGATATCGTCGTTGTTGCTTAAAGAGTTAATTCCAACTGGTATGATCGTTCTATTTTCATCGTCACTAATTCTGTTTTCATTTAATGTTAATGTGTTTTCAGTTTTTTCTATACTAGTATTAGTAAATATTCGTTTCTTTTCTTCAAGTTTCTTTAGTCTTTCTTCTTGTTTCTTTCTTTTCTTTTCTAGTCTTTCTTGTTCTCTTCGCTTGATTTCCTCTTCATCTAGCGGGACCCCGCTGCAGGTTTGGGGCTGAGCATTGTGTGCGGGGCGACCAGGACCCTTGCGTGTATGTTCTTTCTTCCGCCATTTGGCCCGACGATTCTGAAACCATACCTGAAAGCATAAAATTAATTCCTTTACGGTGACTGGATACACTTTCAGGGAAGATAACTTTGTTAAAATGTTTTTTCCTTCTAAAACGGGGTCTTCTCTAAAAGGAAAGAATTTGTTCCCCTGGAAGCAAGTTCATTCATTTTAGACTAGATCCTTTTCAGAAGGGGTGGTGTACAGGAAAGCAAACAGGAAATCACAAGAGTTGTTACCTTGAATCCCCTTAAATGGGCTAAAATATTATGGTTTGTACTCTGGGAAACTGTTGAATTTCATAATATAAATTCAGTTTTATTGGATAGGTTCACCGTTACAAGTGTAACATTTCAAAGATGGAGAAATATGTATGAAAATTTTCTTCAGGGATTATATTGCAGTCTTTTTAGGAAGGCAAATAATATGACATTCTAGAACGTATGTTTTCATGGAGAGATAAAAAGAAGATAGTAGCGTTCCTTTATCGGGTAAAACAGCTTATCCTAAAATCAAAATGTTGTTATTTTGTTGCAGTTGAAAGGGATCTTGTCCAACGGTAATCTTTCTTATCAAACTGGGCTTTAGACATTCAAAAAGATTGTTGGCAAAACTTATTTTTCGGAACAATTTAAAAAGGTTGTTACTCGCTACAAAAAGCTAGCATACTCGAGACAACGGCACAGTTGCAATAACCGACGTATAAAGAAGAACTGTGGCAGAGGAACTGCCTCGGAACGGCCAGCAGAAACACAGTAAAACCTCAATGGCTCAAACACCGATGACTCGTTTACCGTGGCTAATTCAACTCGTTTTTTGAGTCCCTAGGAAATTCTTCCGATAGCTCAAGAAAAAAGATATTCAGAGATTATTGTAGGATTTTTCTACCTTATCATGAAAAGTAAATGTTGTGTTTACTCATTAGAATCGCCTTATTGAAGCGATTCTAATTACATCTTTACATCTAACATACCATTATTTCATAGAAAATCAAAAAGACACTCATATATTATTCCCATTTCTCTTCTAACCTGGCGCTATGATTAACCCCCAGTAGCTCGAACTAACTATGTCTCGAACAAATTTCCATGGTCCCAAAGATGTTAACTACTGCGAAACTACTAGAAAATACGAACTACACCCCATTTTACTAATTTTGGAAATTTCATTTTGTTTTCATTTTTCCTCGTGTCAATACGTTTAATGTTGCATTACTGTTTTCATTTTTCTTTACGACAATACCCAAAGAAGCCGAGTCTGTTAGCTATGTATATTTTTGTATTGTCAAAGAATTTTCTTTTCAGATTAAATTCATCATTGCCTTAGCAGCGAGATACCATGACTCATGTAGACTGTTAGATAGAAACTTACAAAATAGTGCGAAGATGTCTTCAAGAGCAAAGAAGTGAGATAATATTAGACAATAAGATTGAATTAGCATTGCTTGGCATAATTCTTAAACTCCTTACAAGTGCATTAGAAGTGCTTATGAAATGTGCGACATGTATGTTACATCGAGGTCCTGTTTGTGGTTTTCTTGTGTTCTGGCTTCAGCTCGCCATTGAGCCCTTTGCTTTATTTCATCACAGTTGTTTTGATTATATTTGTTTCACTGTGATGTTTCACAGATGAGGTAGAGGACCTCAATGCGGACCGAACATATATCTGTAATTTAGAGCTGCATCAGAATTAAGATAGAAGTTTCGCGCAATTAAAACTGGCTTTAACCCCAAGTTGTTTTCTTACTGACCATTCCCTCTGCAGTTCTTCTTTGTGCGTTGCTGGGTTCACATGTGGCGTTTGTGTTATCATGATGTGTTCCTCATCTCTCCTTCTTTTGGTGCCTCTATAAGGCTGTGCTTCGTGATTGTGGCATTTCCTGTGTATCTTTACTTATATTTTTATGTATATGGTGACAACATAAAGCGTCTTGCATATTACAAATACTTCTAACAAAAAATAAAATTCATTTTGTTCAAGTTACCTTTATTTTCTTTGGCTAGCGATCTACAGGGACGATTTAGTTCAGTGTTGTTCTTCAACATTAAGTTTTTAGATAAGATAATATTTATTGGGTCTTGTCAATAGCCCAAGTTCCCCTACCCTGTAATCAACTACAGATGATTAGGTTTAGGCGCGTGGTTCATTACTGTAATTGCATATATTAAGTTACATATATACGTTTATTTCGGGGTATTTGATCCGCAACGTCAGGAAACGTATCTTCGGACATGTGCGCCAATAGAAAGATTTACATCAGTCTGCGCATTCGCGCAGCCTTATCAGATTATTCACTGGGCGCATTTTGGAAAGCCTAGGATGCAAAGTTTCTTCATGCGGACAACAAAGACTAGTCTTCGTTGTCCGCATGAAGAAATTTTGCATCCTTGGCTTTCCAAGGCGCACGTTAGGGGCACATGTCAGAAGCGTTTTCTTACGTTGTGGCTTATTAAGCTTTAGGGAAATTACACGACAAACAATTTCTGTACTGACACAAACACGGCATCTGATCTGGGTCTACACTGTTTACATTTAGGACAAGAATTGCTATAACACATAGAAACAATAAAAACCAACCAGATATTCCTTAAATTGGAAATGAACCAGTCCAAAATGTTAATGTAGAAGGGTCCCCTCGGCACAAATGGCTTAATTTGTATGACAGTGGGTCAAGCCGCAGAATCAATGACGCCTCAGTCCAAAACAATTTTAAACAGATTATGCTTGACCTTATACGTCTGTGGTCGGGCTTATCGTGGTTCTGCTAGTAGTGTTCTTTTGCTCTTGTTTTCGGTTTGTAGTTGAAATCTCATTTTTCTTTCATTATAGTGTTGAAAAGTTAAGTAAACCTATTTATGCATATCGTTCCAAAAAAAGATACATTGGTATACAGCGCAGACCTAGAATTTCTATAATACATGCTAATCTTAAAAACAAACCACAAAGCGCTTGAATTAGTTATTAACTAGTCCAAAGAGTTAGTGTAGAAGCGTTTACTCGGCACAAATGGGTTAATCTATATGTTTTCTGTATTTATCCACTGTCGGTTTATACGCGGAACGAATAGTTATACTCGTATGTAACAAGAATTTGATAAGAATTAACAGGAAGGTTGAAATTCCTTAACGCCAGGTTTAAGTCCCAAAAGTTATATTGTCCCCAGGGCTTACTTCTGTTGCAATTCCTCCTTGTGTGTTTCTCTTTGTTCGTTCGTTCTATATCCGACAGTGTGCTGTTTCGTATTGACATTTTATCTAATTAAACCCTGATCCGGTGTCAATGGAGGGCTGTGCGTTCAGAGATTTTAGCCTTACCTGGGTATCTCTATTTCTAATTTTACCTTCTTTCTGAAAAGAGGTTTACGGCCGCCACAAGACACTAAGACCAGCTGTGGTGACAGTAGGAAAAACTGCTAAATATTATAATAGAGCTAATAGATGTATACCCTGCAAACCCTGCTTTCTAAATATATTATAAGAGAATAGTGGCGGGTATACTTTACATAGACTTGTTATTTCAAGTGCCAGACACTCCGTGGACTTTTCTCTTACCTTTTATATTAATGTGATGCTCTAATTATGCTGACCGATATTTCTCCTGCTATAGAAATGCAATAGGAAAATTATTTTACTTTGCTTCTTTCATTTATGAGTTTGATTCGATGATAGTACTTGTTTATTTTGTTTCAATTACATTTTCTTTTTCTTCACACATCACAATTCTCGGTTAGAGTATTGTAACCTGTTTTCCTGTTTTATTTCTTATTTACCAGCATGAATTTTCCTCAAACGAGCAAACGTGAAAATAGGACGGTTTGTTAAAATACAAACATTTTATAGGAACGTATTTTCCTTTTGATTTAGATGTGTCCCTCTGATATGAAAATAACTCAATAGAAGTATGAAATAAGACATGAAATTGGAATATATTTGCCTTTACAAACTGACATTAATATTCAATTTTCCGCGCTTTTTCAATTAAGAAAAGTAATGAAACGTTTGATTTTGCGTTTTACACTAGTATCTGATGTAGACGTAACGTATGAATGAAGAAAAAGAGGAATAAAAATGTTATTCTAATTGAAAAATCTCTGTAGTTTGTGATGTTTGAGATGCATAAACAGATATAGTGACGCTGGTTGATGATAACAAATCGTATCAGCATGGTTATAATATTTTTCAATCTGAACCGTATTGTTGAAATGTTCAAGTAATTATTACGAAACCAACATAAAGCCTGCTAATAAACTGTTTTATTTTAATGAAAAGACTTTGAAGAAACGCTCGCTTTGGTTATTTTGATTTTTCCTTTTGATAATTGGAGTAATAATTGATTTCGTATAATTGTACTATATACCCTGAGGGCAGTTGAACCAACATCACAAAGTTATAATAAATTTACGAATGATGACTAAAATCAAATATTTAAGGAAGGAACTGATTTCTTTTAGATTTGATCTGTAAAATAGCTTCTCTCAAGTATTGAATTCAAAACAATTGATTATTTGTTTGTATTCTCAAGCTAAAATAAAATTAAATATCTCGATTAATTACTGGTCTTCATTTTAATTATTTATTACTTTATTTCATGCTGTATTTCAAACTGCTTCCTTTACTAATATCGATTATTTATTTAGTATTTCTCTTTCACTTGTTTGTTGCTAAATTTTGAGCCCTTGCTGTATAGCAGACTTGAAGACTGGATACACGGGGAAGATTTTCCGCCATATTGCATGGGAGACAGCTTTTGTGACTTCCTGTTTGCATTCCTGTGCACCAAAAAAGGTAAGAGAAAAGTCCAGGGAGCGCCACAATCACAATCTGCACCCCTTCCCAGACCCCAAGAGGAAGAGGAAACCGACAAATCTAAACAAGCACAAACCGAACAAACGTACGAAAAGCACCAAGATTAGCTCTCTCTTCCCCAAGTGAGGATATCGCAATACTAAAAGGACTGAAAAACACAAGAACAAAATGACACACGGAAAGACATACAACAAATCGCCTCGTAGAATAAAACACAAACCAAGGCACTTCTGAAAATCAACCTTCAAATGAAAGAATTTTCCACGGGCAGCATTTTTTTTTTTTTTTTTTTTTTTTGAAGGAAGGCAAAGATATAAATTACAATACACAGGAAATGCCACAATCAGGTAGCACAGCATTCTCGAAGCACGAAAGGAAAGGCAGATGAGAAGCAAATAATGACTAATCAAACGCCACATATAACATCACCGATCCACAAACAAAGAATAATTGCAACAAAGGGACCGCCTTAGAGCGGTCAGTAGGAAAAGTACTGGCGCAGGCTGACCTGAGTCTTCGCTGGGCGCGCAAGCAATCTTGTAGGAAATGCTGTGCCCCGGCTCATATATTATTACCTCACTTCACTGATCAAAATCACTATCCCTACTTTATTTCTTTCAATTTGACATTAATATGTTATTAAACTGTGTTAATACGTTTTGATTAAAACTATGATCAAGGGTCATAATTTCTATTTCAGCGTTTGTAGGAAATTAAAGTGATTAAATTATATTCAATTCAGTTTTATTTTGAAAACAAACGTGATGAAAGAAGGTGATGTCCTTTATTCTTCCTCAGATTATGTGAAACACTTTTTACCAATGTAACACGCAAATACTACAGAGGAAAAAACAGAATTGTAAAAGAAAAAAGTTGCCTATATAGATATAATATTCGCCCTGAATTTCTCAGTTCCAGTAAAACAGGCACATGCAAGAGTACTTCCATTAGCTGTAAGTTTCGTATTAACTCTTTCACTGCCACAGTCGATGATAATAGGATTTTGAAAACAGCATAGATCCAGATGAGACGGCTCAATGAGCCGTCTCATCTGGATCTACGCTGTTTGACATTCAGTCTTTCAACTTTACATATAAACGTTTTCCAAAAGGATAATAGTTTGTTAAAATAAATAAAAAAGCAGACGACAAATGTCGTCTGAAATTTGGCGCCGAAAGAGTTAAGGAACCTGAATATACTTGGTAGATTTTATGCCATTTCTGAAAGCAAAGAATTTGCTCCCCATGGGAACAAAAACTTTCCTTTTAGAATATACATCTTTACATTGGTAAGGCAACGCCCATTTTGACAAAGTTACATATCACCACTGAAACTCTACTGATTCCTATAAGCACTTAAAAACAGAACTTCAATCTGACACAGGTTTTTTTTTTCTTTTCAGCACATTTTGTGTGTTGACATGTACTAATGAAGGACGGTGTTATTTATTTTCTTTTATACATTATGGTGTATTGACAGTGTAATACTGAATGGTAGCTATGTTTTAGAACACACATAAAATGTTCAAAGTACTTGTAATCTACCCCTAAAAATTTCGTATGTCCCACATGCTCACAGTTACTGTTTTATACAATTTAATCTGTCTCTCTCTATAAATGATAGTAACCTGTGTATCTCTATAAATGATAGTCTAAAATAATTAAGATGTATTTAGGGGACTCGGTTTCCGCCATTCAACAAGGGAGACTTTCTTTGTGTTTGCTTTCTTACACACTAAGTCACTTGTGATGAGGGGGTCTACTCTATAAGGAGCAAATTCTTTCCTTTTACGGTAAATCCCTTTTCAGAAGGGCCATAAAAACTATTGTGACATATTTATCTCCCCTGGAGGTGTACCAATTAACTTTAAGGCGCGTTCATCTCAAAAGAATTTGTTTTCATCGGTATGCATATGTCGTATTCCAAATAGGAATTTAGCCAGATACGGAATCTGGCAGCGCCAAATAGGAATTCTAATTTATTTTCAAATAGTTTTCTCACTGGACCAGCAAATCGGCTATTAGACATGTCGAGGGTTGAGCGCAAGACTATAGTAACTCAAACATATTTTTGAAACCCTTGTTTAGGGGCAACTTGGACCCCTTTGTAAACAATGCAAATTTAGGTGCCATTGCTCATACGAGCAATGGCACCTAAATTTTCATTGTTTACAGAAAGAAATGTTGTAATCTTCATAACGCCTTCATGGTGAGGAGATTAGGTTTGGGGAAAAACAACCATCTGACTTACGCTAGTCTTGCGCTCAACCCTCGATGTGTACTCTTTACCCATGATCATACTTTGATGTGTGTCCATTTCAGGCTTATAAAACACAATGCGTTCAATGAATTTATTTTGTTTTTTAGAATTTATAACATTAAACCAAGAATATTTTCAACTAATAAAATATATCTGGTGTCGTTAGTTGAGAAGGACAACAGAGACATTGAAAGTGGCAATTTCAGCATAAACATGATAAAGACAGTATGTGCAGTTGCAGTTTTACTTGGGAGAAAAACAACCTCCTGGAAGACGAGATGGCGGTCCAAGTAAGAATTCATATCTGGCTAGCTTGATTTCGGATCCGGCTAAATTCCTGTTTGGACTACGGCATATATTTATTTGTTGCAGTGTTTATCTACCGAAATGTACTGTACGTGATGGATATTTTCTGGGTAATAAAAATCTAAAAGGTTGCCTCTGGAAACAAAGAACACATTACATATAAAAAAAGGAAGTCTCGGCTTTACTGGGACTCCTCATAAGCAGTAATGAAGTTTGCAACTCTGCTTTGATAACTTCATTTTCAAACATACCACAATGAAAGCATCCTATAAGGATGGTTACTTCTTCAGAACTTGAATCACTTAAAAAGAGCTTTACAACTTTACCGACATCTGATAATACGTATGTCTGGTACTAGAATATATGCATTTCGTTTAGGATTTATAAATCTCGCCTAGTAAAGAAAAAATTCAGATGTGATTTTTCTGAGCACGTGAGCTTTCTCTTGAGTTCTGACCCCCTGATCCTCCTCTTTAATATATATTCCGTAGATCAACTAGTGCTTTTCCTTTGCTCTGACCTCCACTGTACATATGTTTCTCATTTTTTTGTTTCATGGCAATTATTTTAACGTGGTTTAATAGTCGTCGTTGTTGTTGTTGTTTTGTTTTGTTTTGTTTTTTGTTGTTTTTGTTGTTGTTGTTGTTGTTGTTGTTGTTTTTGTTTTGTTTTGTTTTTTGTTGTTGTTGTTTTTTTTTTTTTTTTTTTTTTGTTTATTTGTTTGTTTCTTGCGATGTCGCCTCTATGCGAACCGAACAATTTTATGTAATTTGAATATTGTCGGAACCTAGGATGAAGATTAGGATCCTGTAAAACTGGTTTTATCCCTTCACTTCTGACTTCATGAAGTGGTCTCTTCCATCTTTGAATTTGGACAGGTCCTTTTTTGAAATTGGGCGTCTGAGCCAAAAATCAAAACAGAATGGCAAACAGTGTAGATGCTGATGAATCGGCTCATCATGAACCGTCTCATCAGGAACTACTTTATTTGCAAAAAATGTTTAAGTCTGCAGGGCTGAAAGTGTTAAATCCCCTGGTGATTTTTAAACCGCTGACTGTTCTAAGGCAGTGGTTCTGAAATTGTTTTTCTTTGTATTACTTTGATAGAACATTACGAAAACATGCCTATTCAAACATACTGAAAATTTTACAACCGAAACTGAAAATTTTCAGATAAAAATATCTGATATTTTTTCATAATTCTGCTCAAAACATAGATTATGGTACCCACAATCTATGTTTTTGTGCAAAAATAAGAAAAATAATGTATACACCTGTAAACCTCGGTTTCACTATATAAAAGAAGGGTTTAAGAGGGTAAAAAAATATACAGGTATGTTTTCGTGATGAGATCCAAAAGACATCTGAAAAATTGTCATTTGCCTCTTGTCCTTGCGCTACGATTAACCCCCAGTGGCTCGAACTACTTATGTCTAGGACAAATGTCCATGGTCCCAAAGATGTTCGAGCCATTAAAGTTCAACTGTATATTGCTTCTCTAAACAGACTTCTGATCTCGCTTTCTTTTTCGTGACTGTTGTAAGCGATAGCCAGTTCTCAGTATTTGAAGTGTAATAGACATTTCCATTTCTTTCAATATTTATCAATTTATGATTCACCACAACTTCCATTCTATTTATTTGTAACACATTTGATAGCTTTTTCAGGCCATATAAATCTAGGAAACCTTTTGATCTATACCATCGTGATATAAATGGAAATGATGACGCAATTTTATTGCAGTAGACAAGATGCTACTCAGATGTTGCTTGAAAATAAACTGGTATAATCCCTGGTTTAACTTTTTGCATGCTGCATTTAGACATAAACAGATGGCAGTTTAACCCACCGCTGCCTAAATACGGCCAATTATTTTCAGTAATATGAACCTGAATGGTCTATCACCTATTTAAAGCAAAGTTAAAACCTACCACGACTGCCTGTTCATATCATAGCAAACAGTGTAGACCCGATCAAATGGCTGACCTGGGGCTACACTTTGTTTCTTTTCCTTTTGAGGGGTGCTAAAATAAATGGGCTTCACGTAAGGTAAAGATTTGATACCAGTAAAATCGATTTAAACCACACGGTAGTTTTTACTACTGACCATTCTAAGGCGGTGGTTCTGGTGGTGTCTTTTTCTTTTTGGCCTGCTCTCTGCGAGGCGTTTATCGCGGTTTGTCCTGTTTATTGTCTTCCTCTTGTGTTCACAAATTAAAGACGTTAGAAGTACCAAGCAGCTGTCTGATTTACATACCTTCTATTCTTGTAATGTATATTCTGAATGGGTCATACGGATTTAAATATTGGTTGTAAATATTTGCAGGAATTATATATTTGACATCTAAAAAGAAATCAAATTATTATCGTTTAAACTATGATAAATGCTTATTTGGCTGTCATAAAGATTGCTATAACGACTTAATTCTGCCTAATTAAAGTGATTTTATGACTAATCCTTTTACCACGTCTTGCAAGTATCAACATATTAAAGTGTCTCGGGATTGATAAATTTAATGGTCATAATATGAAGAGAAATTCCTGGTGAAAAAAAAATGCAAACAACATCAATACGTTTTTAATAATTAATTCTGAGAAGCATGGATCCTTTGAAAACAAAGAACACATTAAAGAAAACGGGAATAGCAAACACGGTTTTACTGAGTCTTTTCTTCACTTATACGATGTAATTTTGAACATTGCTAATGCATTCTAGCATTGCCCAGGGCGACAATCTATTTTCGAATTATTTCAAATGGGCTCATTGACTCAAGGACCAGGAAGTATAAAGTACGCTAAAGTAAAGTACAGGGAGATGTTTTACTGTCGCCTTAGCTTAATCTTGTCCAAATATATCATAATTTTAATGTAACGCGATATTTTGTCAACTTAAAAAAAATACTCTGTGTTACTACGAACAACTATATTATAATACACAAGTCTGTGATGTCATAAAGGGTTATAAATTGAAACGAAAATATTCCAGCTACCTTTGTTACAATAACCTTTCAGCAGTTTGCCTTTGTACTATTTTCGATCACACTGATGAAAAAGTCTGTCATATATAAACCAGAAAATAAAATATTTTATGTCGAATGCCATAATGAAATACATAGTTTTCGACATTTCATCCGTCCATTCATGTGTACGTCAAAGTTTTGCGTTAAGTTTGTAAGCCAACGGTTTTATTGTTAATCGTTCCAATGCGCTACTTCTGTTACCGTTCCCGTTAGTTTGTTTGTTCTATGTTTGTTCGTTATGTTTTCGACGAAGTGCCGCTTTGTGTGTTTCATGTAATGAAACATGAATCCGATGCCTTTGATGTTTTTTTGTTGTTGTTTTTTTTGTTTTTGTTTTTTGTTTTTGTTTTTCTTTATTTTTTATTATTATTATTATTATTTTATTTTGGTCTTTCTTGGGTATCTTCATATTTATTGTTTGCTTTATTTGTAAAACCTTTCATTTAAAGTTACTGATATGTTAATACTATTGCAACTGGGTGCATATATGTATGTGATATGATAGCTACGACAGACTAATAGTCAAGGTATCATACTTTATAAAGTTTGATAACATTGCCTCAAAGTTTTGCATCAAGTTATGATATTTTGTTTATGTCTTTAAAAATCAAGGTAAAATACTCCAAGAATTGTTAGCATTTGTGCCAAGTTTTACTTTAAGTTGTTGTTTTGTTGTTGTTGTTGTTGTTGTTGTTTTTTGTTTTGTTATTTTTTGTTTTGTTATTTTTTTTGTTTTTTTGTTTTGTTTTGTTTTTTTGTTTGTTTGTTTGTTTGTTTGTTTGTTTTTTGTTTTGTTTTTTGTTTTTTTTGTTGTTTTTTTATGGTTTTTTTTTTGTTTTTTTTGTTGTTGTTTTTTTTTGTGGGGGGGGGGTGTTGTTGTTGTTTTTTTTGTTGTTGTTTTTTTTTATTTATTTATTTATTTATTTATTTATATTTCTGAACGTCAACACTTGAAGTTGTTCATATGTGTTTACTGATACTGCTGGATGGATACATATCGTTTACTAGAGTGTAGATATAGGATGGATATAGATCAGGTTATTGCCGCTGTTGACTAAATACCAATGCTATAGACTAGAACATTTGCAGTATCTTTTGCGGTGGTGTAGGTCACTTGTATAAGGGATACTGGCTTTAATTAACCTGTTTTGACAGTTTTTAAGACAATATTTAAATAAACGGTCTAGTATATGTTTTTCTTGTCCTTTACTGAAACATTAAAAGTAAATAAGTGAACTCAGGAAGTGATACAATCAGATCCACATCAGGTTCTTAACATCAAAGGAAAAGACAGACAAATACAATTAAACAGCAACAAAAAGAAAAGGCGGCAAGCAGAGCTGACAGCCCTTTCCAATGAAGGTGGCAACTCTGTTACCCAAACTTAACTGAATATATCTTTGAATTAATGTTAGAAAAAAAAATATAAGTGAAATACTACAGACCATTTAATAAAAAGGACCGCAATGAAAGTACCGTCAGTATCAATTTCTTCAGGGGTAAGGGATGGCGGACTTAAGCTAGCTATACGGGATCCAACCCTCGCCCTCAGCCTCCGTTGTGGTAAAAACATATATTTGTTTGGTCCGTGTGGAGGTCTCCAACTCATCTATGAATCATTACGGGCAACAAATAAATAGATAAAGCCTATAGTAGACATAAAAAAGTTCCGGCCAAGACCATCTGAATGGATAGTGTTTAAGTCAAAGCCATCATAGAATCTGAACATCGACTCACCGGCGTGCAATTAAAGAGGCAAGCAAAGCGGTCAACCATGACTGGGTCAACCGCTAAGCACGCAGACTGTTTTCTGACATCAGTGTTATACCCCTTCTGTTTATAACATATGACAATTTACTGAATTGATCAGAAAATTCAGGTTTACCCATATTTTGTCTATACTTATATACAAGTCACCTTAAAACTCAGGTTCCGATTCACCTTGTAGCATGTGTTTTAGTCCGATACAATAATTAGAAACCAATTCGTAGTGTCGACGATAAAACTTAAAGCTGTCTGAAGTTTATGATACCGATATCCCTGTTGGAGAAGTTTGGCTGTCGAATTATTTATTATGACAATTTATTATGAGCACTGAAATCAGCCAAATGACTAGATACTCTTGCAAACAGAATAAGTTGACAAATGTAAGAAATTGCACGCGGAACCATCCGAAATCGGTAAATAAACAATGTCAAAATCAATTCAGGTGCATGAAGTTGTCTATACGTATATTTTCCGCCGTATACGTATTTAATGCAGCTTGTGTTATTTGTTTTATTGTATTTACAAAATTTCAGGAGGAACGATAAAATCACAATTCTCTTCTATGAGTATCACTTGGGAGCTGACCAGGGTAAAAGGGAATAATCTTTGAAAGCAGGGATCCTGTGAAAGCAAAACAAGAAACACTTCCAGTAAACGGAAAAACGAAAATTGCCGATCACGATTAGCACTAACGTTAAACACTGCTCATGCCTCTAGCCTAACCCATGGATCAGCGACATTCTGTTTTCAAATTAATCCAAATGAGCTCAATGATCCAAAAAATAAACTACACTAAATTGAAATCCAGTTGAACATCGCTTTTTGGCATTATTATACGTCGTTCAGCTCAGCACTCTGTTGTTGACTTACCTCAAGACATGTGCTGCCGTGCACCAGGATACTGTACTTGAGGAGAAAACAAAACACTTTCAGGAGAGATAATTATGTCAAAATTGTTTTACTTTCCTTCTCACAAGGTTTCTACTTTAAAAAGGAAGCATTTACTCCAGTAGGGAGCAAATTGTCTCCTTGTGAAAAATGCCGGAAAACTTACAATAGATGTCAATGGAATTAGCCTTCAGAGCAATGAGCACATCACAGAGCTGAAAGATAGCTCAATGTCAAGTCTTTTTGGCCAGACTAGTTAGTTTTGGCAAATTAGGCCTCATCAGTGACCCCGATATACAATTTAAAAAAAAGAATGAGCTAATGATCACAATGGGCCAGCAAATATAAACTATATAAACCATAATTGAAGTACTGGGAGAAGTCAAGTATCAAAATAAATTAGAATCTACCTGAACTCTTGACTCGACAAGATCCAGCCTCATGGCTAACGCCTCTCTCATGAACACATCCGGATAATGGCTATCATGAAAGGCCCGTTCTAGTTCCTCTAGTTGCCAGCCAGTGAAATTTGTCCGTGTTCGACGACGCTTCCCAGATTTACCATCTTGATCGTCGTCATAAGTATCTGCAAATCAATAAATACAAACAATGTGAACTACACATGCATCTGTAATGGGTAAATAGTTCAACTCGTTTACGACTGTGACCTTTACATGGAACAAAACATAAAACATAAACTTTATTCTCTCAGGGTCTTTACAAAGACGTGTGAGGAAATTTACAGTAATAACTGAGACATGGTGGATACAAAGCCACAAAGTAATAATATACAAACGTGTACATATTCCGAAGTATGATATAAAAGTGATACACCTGATGTGGGTGGATGGCTTGTTTTTTTATCAAAATGTAAGAAGTGAGATTTCATAGCACAATCGTAAAATGGTACTCATTTTACGCACCCAGTGCCGCTACTGATGCTCTAAACAAAACAATTGTTTGCAAATGGATTCTTCAAAGCTCTATTTTTTTTTACTGCAATGCAATCACAGAAAGTGAAACTGCTCTAATGTCATACCGTTTAAAATATTTGTTTCTGTCCTTAGGTGTGTAAGATATTAAATGCGAATTGTCTAATATAGTAGAGCATACATATTCCTAGCTGTAGAATTATTTTCAGTTAACTTTTCATTTATCGATCGATTCCGAACCTCAGCAATAGAACTTTGAAAAATGTTTTACGGAATCGAAATCCTTGTGTGAGGAGTTTAGCAGTGAGGACTTTTGGAAAAAGGAATTCAAAAGTAGGAGACAAACAGAAAAATGCTCTATTTTCAAAATGTAATTGGACCGAATAAACAAGATATGGGATGACATAAGTCATAAAAAGATGCAGTCGGAACAAGATACGGGTGACAGTAGTCGGAATACGACGTATTCGGAACACGGTGTGTGGTGGCAATATTCAACTTTACTTATTTATTTATTTATTTATTTATTTATTTATACCTTGTTAATGTCAATCTGTCAGTCTATATCTATGAACTAGCACCTTAATCACTAATAAGCAAGAGCACTCCATAAAATTTATATAGCTCGCATTTTGTAGATGTAACAAAAAATGGCAATTTTCAGATATATAGAACAAATCAAAAGCAAATAACTCCCAATTAATAAATCTTCCCACTCTGATTTGTAAATGTAGCAAGACCAATCAATACGACATTCTTGGACCGCTATGTAGATGTAGCAATAAGACAAATAAATATAAGACTTCTTCAAACAAAAAGATCAGTCAATAATACTTGTCCACACACTACCCGGCTAGCATTCTACTTTAAGGTGACGCATCCCCTAATTTTAAAGTATTCTAAATTAAAGATGTAGTTGTGATGACAATAATGTTGAAAACCGCATTCAGAGTTTCCTGTTGGTTCAAAAGTTACATGCATTCAATGCGTAGTATTCTACGTTGCTATTTATAGTTTAGTAAAAACAACTATACCACAATGCACTATTCTATGATGTCATCGGTTGTTGTTTTTTCTTTTTCTTTTTTTTTTTTTTTTAATCTGAATTTTATTTAAAGCCTCATAATGTTAATTTTGACTGTTAATTTTGATAAAATACAAATATTCTATTACTATTGAATATTTAAAATTTACCTTTCAAGTTAGCATTTTTAAATGATGGAAACTGATTCAGTTAAATTCTAAAAATATTTTCTAAAGTAATAAAAATGCAAAATAAATTCACCATGTTCGAATAAAGCTAACCAAGACTAAATAAACTGTTGAAAATTACAGTCCGAAAGATTATTATATAAAATTTTAATAGATAATTTCAGAAAATGGAATTTAAATTAATTTCAGAAATTTACTTCAATTTAATTTGTAAAGTTAAATTTCATTTCAAAATCAAACAGGCTATAAAAATGCATAAGCAGTGCATCCCTACATACAAATAAGAAGGAGATCTGTTTCTCTCTGCATACATTCCCTGAATTTATTCAAATTCAAATTTTTAAAACATGTAGTTTATCTACAGACTCGTGTGGGAACAAGTTTTATAGTTTTGTTATCAATATGGGAACAGGAACAAGTCTTATTTTTCTAACTTCCTAATGCGGGATGTTTAATTGATTGGTCTTCTTATATTTACAAATTATCCAGCTAACATTCTAAAGTCGAATTTCAATGGCTCGAACATCTTTGAGACCATGGAAATTTGTTCGAGGCATGGGTAGTTCGAGCCACTGAGGGTTAATTATAGCTCCAGGTCAGGAGGCAAATGAGGATAATTCAGGATTGTCTTTTCTAATTTCTATAAAATAATGGTATGTTGTGTGTACTCATTAGAATCGCCTCGATGAGGCGATTCTAATGGGTACACACAACATACATTTTCAGGATAAATTAAGATAATATCCTTAAATATTTGTTTTCTTGAGCTATCGAAAAAAATGTCCTACGGACTCAAAAACTAGTTCGAGTCATCCACGGTAAACGAGCCATCCGTGTTCGAGCCATTGAGGTTACACTGTATTTATAAAAACGGGTCTTATCAATAACTTTTGTTCCCACACTAATTTGTAGATGTAGCAACAAGTACAACCAATAAGACTGGTCCCCAAACTGATTTGTAAATATAACAGGACCAATCAATAAGATTTGTTCAAACATTGATTTGTAGATATACCAAGACATATTCCCACACTGTGTACATCTATAAGAAATAGTTCCACGCTGATTTGTAAATGTAACAACAAGACCAATCAAATATGAGCCACCGCATGACAAAACTAACAAAATGGCATGTGCGCTCAGCGAGGATTCAGATCCGCCTGGGCACTCGCCAGGCTGATCCGAGTCTTCGCTGCCCGCATGAAGAAAGCTTGGGTCCTAAGCTACCTGTTGAGCGCACAGCAAAGACTCTGATCAGCCTGGGACTGATGCCCAGGCTGATCTGAATCTTCACTGGGCGCACGTGCCATTTTGTTGGTTTTGTATTGCGCTGGCTCAAATATAAGTGAAGAGATAGCCAGGAAATGACGCAATCACACAGCACAGGAGTAGGCACCAAAGGAAGGAATAATGAGGAACACCACATATGAAACCACTGAGGCACGAACAAGGAAGAACTGCCAACAGGGGAACCGCCTTTGAATTAGACTTGTCCCTGCACTGACTCGAAAGCTACAATATTTAAGTAAAGATACCCGGGAAAGGCTACAACCACGATGCACATCCCTCCCTAGACACCAAAAGAAGGAGACATGAGAAACAAATAATGACAACACAAACGTCACGTATAAAACAACAGACGCACAAACAAAGAAGAACTGCAACAGAAGAACCGCCTCGGAACGGTCAGAAGGAAAACTACGTGAGGGGAGGCTTAAACCAGTTTAACTCCCGTGAAACGTCGTCATTATCTTCTAATGCAGCTCCAAGCATTAAAGCATTACAAACAGAAATAAAACAGAAAGCAAAATGGACAGCCATTGAAGATGGTCACAATGCTAGCATCATAAAAAGAAAACAGAAAGCAAGGTGGGCAGCTGTGTAGCGTGTGACCACAATGCTAGAAGTTCAGCGAAAACGATCCGCATCAGGCCCCGAGGTTATAAAACTTTTTTCATGCTCAACTCAACTGAGCATTAAATTTCACTTCGTCAAAAAAATAAAAATACCAAAAATTTAAAACTTTTTTCATGCTCAACTCAGCTGAGCTTGCTCAGCTGAGTTGAGCATGAAAAAAAGTTTCAAAATTTTGTCAGTATTTTAAGATTTATAAACAAAACAAATTTCATGCTCAGCTGATTTGAGCATGAAAAAAGTTTTATAACCTCTGGGCCTGATTGAGCACCTTGGAACGGTCTGCAGTGTAAATCACTTGGGTGTGTGTGAGGGGGTGGTGCGGGGGAGTTTAAACCAGTTTTATTCGCGCGAAAAACCGCTCTTAACTCTGGTGCAAATACATGTTCGGTCCGAATAGGGGTCCTCTACCTCATCTGTGAAACATCACAGTGAAACACATATAATAAAAAAAACACAATGTGATGAAACAAAGCAAAAGGGTTCTATGGCGATCTGAACACAAGAAAACAATAAACAGGACCATGATGAGCTTGACAATCTGAAACAGACTGAGGAGGAAGCCGTCGTTTAGTCTGGGGACCGACCCACCGTAGTGCAATTAAAGAGGGAAGCGAAGTTATCAACTGTAGTTTAGTTAACAACCATGTATTCCCACAAGTGTGTAGATAATCAGCCTTGTTCCCGATATAATAAGACCAATCAATACGACTTATTCCAATAATGCATTGCAACTATATCAGGACATCCAATAAGACTTGTTTCAGCACTGGTTTGTCAGTGTAGCAAAACCTATTCCACATGTATTATTCCAACAAAGATTTATTTGCACAAGAGTGTGAGTAATGAGCAAAGGGTGTTTCAACAAGTGTTTAGCAAAACGTCCAATAAGCTCTGTTCCCGTAATGATTTGTAGCTGGAGCCGATTTGTAGCTATATCAACCAAGCAGGCACACAACATCAAAATGACGTCGTATCAACGTCGATGCGACGTGATCACGTCGCATCGACGTTGATACGACGTCATTTTAACGTTGTGTGCCCACTGGGAAAAGACTAGTCGGTAACACTTCTTACCACATTGCTGTATAGATAGTAACAACAACAGTCAATAAGACTGTTTTGTAAAGATGACAATGAATAAGACTTGATCTGGCACAGATTTATAGATCCCCATGAAATCAAGAAAACATGCAAATAAATAAACACAAGTAAACCTAAGGCAAATGTGAATCCATTTTGATGATACTTTGCTGGAATGCTTAGAGGGGCAAAATGTTTCTTTTAATTTTCTTTGCTATTCTGATCAGCTAGTTTTCAGGTGGGCAATCCGATCGCATTTAGTCCTCTTGTTAATGGATATGGGCTTTAGGGATGTAACGATTCAGGAATATTCAGCTTTAAGACGTCAAAAGTGCTGAAGATGGAAATAAAAAGATACGAAGTTAGAAATCGGAAGTCAGTAATAAGAAGTTGGAAATCGGAAATTATAAGTAGAAGCCTGGAAATAGGAAGTGGACAGTCATGAAGTTAAAAGTCTTGAAATTTGATGTAGGAATTCGTGAAGTTAGAAATCCCTCTAACGTTTCCACAACCCCTCCCTATACAAGTCTCATATATTTTGCTTTCATACAATTTTATTCTAAAATATGTTACTCCATTGCCAAACTTAACATATTTCCCGCGACATAATTTTTCTGAACTATTCGACCGACTATGACAATATATTCAGAATTAGTAAGATCGGTTACCTCAGGGGTGGTTCGTGGGGTTCAGTCGAACCCGCCTTCGGCTCATAATTTCATTTTCATAGGCTGAAATTTTGGATAAATTTGATAAATTTTGGAAACCGTATTTGTCCTAAATATAAGCACAATTCTTTACAATATCTAAAATTTCAACAATTCCATTCTGCTACCTGTGAACGTGTCTGAAAATCGACATGTCTTGGTATAGCTACAATCGATGATCGAAAAACATTGTAGACCCTGATCAGATGCCGCGGTCTAGACCGCGGCGTCTGATCTGAGTCTACAATGTTTGCTCAGGCCTTTATGTCCAAATATGATACGGTAATTGACTAAATCGAACTCCCTCTCAGAACTTTTGAAACCCCTAGTAAATAATCCTGGATCCGCCCCCAATACCCTGACCTACAATCGAAGTCACCAGTTGGATATCACGTTTGAAGAGGTTAATGAAAATGTGGTAGACATGTTAGTATGGGACAATGTTTGGAATGCATATGTTCATTATTATGATTGAAAGGTTCGAAACGAATTCAAAGACAAATTAAACTAGCGCAACTTACTTTGCATGCTCACTTCACGAAATAAATTAATATCCCCACATACAAAGAAAAATAACTACCATAGACTTCTCTATATACAAATACACCACTACCTCTTTCAATTGCTATTATCCAAAGCAAAACTAGTGTTGGTTATACAATTGTGTTGTATCAAAACAAAAATGAATAGATTATATAGAAAAATGACCATAAACGGTCATTTTTCTATATATTCTGTACAATTTCGTTTGGGTACCACATGTTAGGAGTCCATCTTTAGGTTCCAGTATTAACTTTAACATGCTGATTTTCCAACAAACATTCATGGCGTCCATTATGGTTACAAAAATGAGGTAACGTTAGCAACTGTGACTAAGTTTCAACGTTCCTAAGAAAAAGAATCATGTCAATATTGGATGGCTAAGTTTGCATACACATTGCCAGTTCACTTCGGACCTAATGTGTATTGGGTCCAAGCTATGACAGTCTGTAATTAAGAAAACTTGACTAGGATGACAGCGCAAAATTTAACGAAAATTTTGTGACATTTGGTAAAGCATCTTAGGTATCCCACTGCCAATTTTATCAGGGGACATGGAAAAATATTTTACTGATCGATATCTTTGAATATCGTCTAATCATCTATTGTTTTTCTCAAGGATACAATCACTTATAAGTATCTGGGTATCCCCAGCTTTTTAGCAGTATAAATATTATATTTTTTTCTAGCAAGTATAATCATAAATGGAACATCAGACCTACGCAATGAATAAAATAAATATTAAATGTACTCCGAGATATGCCATTCGGCTTTCTGAATACTTCGAACACCTTTATCTCAATATTCCCTACTTATTTTGAACAGTATAATTTATTGTTGCCCCGAAATCCGGGTTGTTTGACAGAAAAGATATTACTGAAACGTTAACCCATCACAGAATATCGTGTTCGTATTTTCCCTAAGTATCGGGATAAAGCAAGTCTCAACAAACAGTGTAGACCCAGATCAGACGCCGCATAACGCGGCGTCTGATCATGGTCTACACTGTTTGCCACTCATTCAGCAGACACATCAACATTAGTAAAATGGATTGGTTCCAATTTAAGGACAAGTATTGTAGAGGGTTTATGTATGGGGTTTATTGACTACTGATAAATGGCCTTATTTTTTATTGACTACTGATTTTTGGCCTAAAATTTTAGTGGCTACTGATTTTTGTGATGTAGAATTAAGCGATTAAGCCCAAAAAAATCCAAAATATACTGATTTTTGTGAAAATAGCTTTATCGATCGATTACTGATTAAAGGGCCAAAATTTTAATGATTAGTGATTTTTGGTATCCCCCATTCAGACCCTCACTGTATGGAGTGAAGGTGTCCTAATAATTAGGACAAGGATAAGTTTATTATATGGTCAGTTAATATAGCGTTATAAATAATAATTAAAATAATAATAATAATATAATAATAATAATAATATTAATAATAAAAATATAATAATAATAATTGATAATTGATAGAAGGAAAACGGGGATAGAAATTAATGAAAACTTATGTGGTGTATCTGCAGTTTCGTTTAACCTATTAACGCCGAATGGACTTTTCTACCATAACCGTTTGGACAGGTCCAGTTCCTATATAAGGGGTGTCTGGTTAGTTTTTATATTATCATGTTTTGTAGAAATTTCTGATTTTTACGCAACCAGTGTAGACCCTGATCAGACGCCGCGTTCTGCGGCGTCTGATCTGGGTCTACACTGTTTGTCAATGTCCCTTTTATGCGACGCTAGGCATAAATGGGTTCATACAGTGTATAGGTGGTTGGTTAATACAGTGTATAGGTGGTTGGTTAATACAGTGTATAGGTGGTTGGTTAATACAGTGTATAGATGGTTGAAACGTTTTTCGTCGGAAATACTTGACACTTCTGATACCCAACACAGTGGAATGCCAATAGAGGTAATTGATAAGTTTCATACTGAAAAAGTTAAGGAACTTTTGGATGGAAACGGGCGATATACATTTGATGTGTTAGCAGAGAGTGTAGGCATAAGTCATGGATCGGTTAACTGACCGGCGCGCAAATCGCGCCGGTCTCTTAATATAGCTTTGGCTTTTTACATATGGTAGGCTATTCGATTAGCTCTCTAAGGATGTTTTATATTTGCCGGAACGTTGGTTTGTGACGATCCCGGCAAATATAAAAAAAAAAAAATCTTAAAACAAACTGTGTTATAAGCAGATTAATGTCTATTTTATTTTCATTTCAATCAAGAAATTTCATAAAGCTTAATAAAAGCAAATATTAAAGAATCACATTGTTGTTCTTTTTTTACCTGTTACATTGAAAATTTATTAAACTTTGGTATACCCTTGTCCAATATCTCTATGTAAACATGAACAAAATTTGCGCCGGTACTTGGACGTTTACGTTCTTACGACATGAAAGTCGTAACAAAGGAATGAAGCATACCTGAAAAAATTTCCCGTCTATCGAGGGATTCGAACCCGGTCCTCCCGGTTAAAAATTCAGTGCTCTAACCACTGAGCCAAAGAGTCGACTCCCTGACACAGTTGTCAGAGACTGAATATATACTTAGAAGCTATGCGTAATCTGCCAAGGCAGATAATCGAAGGTAGGAGTGTTCGGTCGTAACACTCCCCCTTTTCAAGTAAGTCATCATTTATAATGACGTGAAGCCATTTTCGGCGTATAAAGTCCTATCCCGGACGAGCCCCCATCTTACGACCTGAAAGTCGTAACAAAGGAATGAAGCATAGCTGAAAAAATTTCCCGCCTATCGCGGGTTTCGAACCCAGTCCTCCCAGTTAAAAATCCAGTGCTCTAACCACTGAGCCAAAGAGTCGACTCCCTGACGCAGTTGTCAGAGACTGAATATATACTTGGAAGCTATGCGTAATCTGCCAAGGCAGATAATCGAAGGTAGGAGTGTTCGGTCGTAACAACGTCTAAATATTTTGTCTTGTACAATTTTGACAAGGCATTTGAAAATGCGATCGGTAGCCGCTAGATGGGCGCCACACCTGACGTGAGTTAAAATGAAGGATAGGGTAGATACATCTAAAAGACTCTTAATACGGTATGTAAATGAAGGTGATCAGTTTATAAATCGTATCATAGCGATAGACGAGACGTGGCTGAGAAATTATGAACCTGAATTGAAATCACAATCCTCTGAACGGCACACCTTGGACTCGCCAAGACCGACGAAATTTCGTAGAAAACAGGGACATCTGAAACAGCTTGCGATTATAGCCTATGATAATAGAGGTGTACTATCGACGGATTTTGATCCCGTTGGAGTCACTGTAAACGGAACGTATTATGCAGCGTTTTTTGGTGACGAAATTGAGAGCAGCTATACGAAAGAAGCGACCGGCGCTCCTAAACGCTGGTGTTGTGCTAATTGACAAGGCCAAATAAGTCTATCCCCGTTACGACAGTAATTGACCGCTATAACTGGGAAATATTGCCGCACCCATCTTATTCTCCTGATCTAAGTCCCTGCGACTACGACTTGTTCCCGGAACGAAAAATGTCACTTCGTGGAGTAAGATTCGAGGCCACAGAGTTTCACAGTATCACATTTAGTTGCCTAGCAACGGGAATAACGGCTCTCCCGAAACGATGGAATGCAGTGATTTAACAGAGGGGACAATACTTTGAAGAATTGTAAATAAGATATCATAACTTATTGATTGACCCTCGTATTATCATTATTATTATAAAATTAGAATTATTGCTATTAACAGTTTGTTACTATTCTGCTGTTGCTGTTAATTATTATTATTATTATTATTATTATTATTATTATTATTATTTGCCATTATTATAGATTTTGCTGTTATAGATTTGTTGCTGCTGCTGCTACTAGTGTTTTAGCAGAAGCCATTGTAATTAAAATTTATTACCGACTTACATCTCTGCTATGCCTGTAAAGAAAAACTGATTCTTTCGCTACAAAATATGCTCTCTTTTTAAGTGTGTGTGTCCTTATTTCAAATGGAGACACGTCTTCATTTTTCTTTCATTTTTCTTTCATCATCACGAAAACATGCCTATATAATATTGACCCCCTTAAACCCCACATTTATATAGTAAAACTGTGGTTTACAGTGGTATACATTATTTTTCTTATTTCTGCTCAAAAACATAGATTGTGGGTACTCGTTAGAACCGCCTCGCAGAGGCGGTTCTTACGAGTACCCACAATCTATGTTTTGAGCAGAAATATGAAAAATATCAGAATTTTTATCTGATTTTTTTTTTTTTTTTTTTCATTTTTGGTGGTAAAATTTTCAGTATATTTGAATTGGCTTGTTTTCGTAATGTATTGTACTTTTAATTGGAGCAAAGGATAAAATATCAAAATATATCAACTAATAAACGATCTTATTTTATGTTTAACATGATATCTAAAATTGCCTTTCAACTGACAAAAGGAATACTTAAAACCTTGTGTAGTTTATAAAGAAAAAATATTGTAAATTTCAATTACCACTAGGAGTTGGTTAGGATTTAAATTAAACTATGACATGTCAATATACTTAATAGATTTTAATGTTCATGACACCAAATTTATTTCATGTCAGAATTTTAAAATGTTCATTTTCAAACTAATAAAAATGTGTTGATATTTTTTGCACGCAAAGAAAAATTAAATAGAGTTGAAATGATAATGTAATCAAATGTCTGACATCTTCAAAGAACATTGCATATAAGTGTTAGCAGAAGGAACTCCAAATCTATCATTTTAATATTTATGAAGTAAACTATATGGTGTAATGATTTTATAAGTTCCAGTGCAATTGTTACATAAATGAATTCATCCCTATGACAGAACCTCATTCATATTCTAGCGTAAATCTGTTCTGTAAACCTGTTAATAAAATAAAATAGAAATAGAAACATTGTATTTACTCCATGAAAATTAAATTTAAATTACATGAAACACGTTTCATTTTGTGTACATCGAGTTGTTGAATTAATTTAAACAAATAATAATGGACGACGGAAAATAATTCGGATTTTGTACTTTATATGTGTGTGTGTTTTTTTTTGTTTTGTTTTTTTTTTTTTTTTTTGTTGTTGTTGTTGTTTTTTTTTTATGTTTTTTAAACAGATGCTCAAACATTAATTTAATTTCAGAAATTTAAATATGTAAAAATCTGCAATACTTCAGATTTATAATTGTGTTTATCTAATGTTGTTATCAGGAGGAAAAAAAAGCGATTTGAATACCATCGAAATGAATTATTTGTTTGTAACATTTTTTTTTTTTTTTTTTTTTTTTTTTTTGTATTTAAATGTTTTGTGATAATCACTGAAGCGTATTCACGTATGATTAATACTATATATGAATGTTGAGAAAATTAAATAGTTGTGGTGGGAATCAGAAATAATTCTATAAAACTGACAAACAGATAACGTTACACCAAAGGTAACCATTAAACCCCAAAGGTAATAATTGAGACCCGCTTTAGAAAACGAAAACATTTTACATGTGCAAACAGCAAAGACCCAGATCAGACTGCGCAAATGCGCAGTCTGATCTGGATCTTCGCTATACGCAATTTACACTGAGCAAGGCCTCTAATATGTTGGGGAACAGGTCGACTATTCTTGGTGTGTGGCTGCGCAGAATTTTTTTTCTTATTTTCGTATGTACAAGTTATTTTTTCCGCACAGCAAGTCTCAAAGACAAACAAAAATACAATTTACAAAACCTACCTGAAGAGAAGACACGGACTGGTGTCACTTAGGTCAAACATATAAAAATCCGCCCATGAATTCGAAAAATTCGCAAATAACTAGTTATTATAACAGATAAGAAATCGGCTAATTAAAGTGTTCATCTTCGGAAATTTGTTTAATCCATTGATCACACGTCGAAAGACAAAGGCAATTAAGGGCTTTAATGGGATACGCTTCCACAGCGCTCGCGACGCACAGAAAAAAATAATAACAGTTGTGAGCACATAGCGAATATGTTAACGCACAGAAACGAACATAAATAATGCAGTTTTGCGATCAAGGAACTGTACAATTTTTTAGCCTTTCGAAAACTTGACAGACATTGGATAGTTTAAGGGAAATGGACACGCTTTCATGGGAGACAACTCGGTCAAAATTTATTTGCCTCCCCTCTGAAAGATTTCTCTTCTAAAAAGAAAGAATTTGCTCTCAAGGGAGCAAATTCTTTCCTTTTAGGGTAGAGCCCTTTTCAGAAGGGGATTGCTGTGCAGGAAGGCAAACTAGAAGTCACAAAAGTTGTCTCCCCTATAACAAATGTCCGAATTTTTGACACGTGTATCCAGTCCCCTTTTTTGACGATAACCAAGTGATCTGATCTGAGATACTACATACCTTGGTGGCCCGAGCCATGACTCGTATCCCCATCTGATGTCGGAATGCTTTTCGGCGACAATGAAGGCCCGTAGCGCTGCGAACAAAAGCCCTCTGTTGGAAACTCAGCACTTGAAACAAAAGAATTATAATATCCATTTGAGTATTGGCGATTCTTTGATAACGATAGTGACGCAATCGCCAAGGGGTCCAAAAGGTGTGAATATCCAGCCAGTGGATGTAGCAACCTTAGTCCATAGTTAACCCCGGGATGGTGCTGTAAAAAGCCCAGTGGGGCGTTCATAATGCTTTCCGGCGGCCCTCGCGGGCAACTATCGAATACAGTACAATATTTTGATATGAATTATAATTATTTGAGTGATAGTTGTACAAATGTTAGCACTTCTGTGGTGTATTGACTACAATCAAATTTGTCAACCATTGAAAACGGATCTAACAGAGAGAGCGGCAACATACATTGAATATTGAACAGCCAATCGGAATTCAGGGATCGATCAGTTGACACTTATTTCGAGCCAGTTTTGTTCAGCAGCGAAAGATGGCTGTTGTAGGGAAATCGGATTCGGCGGAGAGATCTGATGTAAATGAATTGAATTTTCGCTATTAATGTTAACTGCCTATGATGGATGTGAGTGACAACTAGGTCGCGATACTGCATTGCCCTTGGGGCGATCGGCGGAATAAACTGATATTTTAATAATAAGAGGTAAGAATAGCGCGCCTGATTAAATACGTGTTGGAGAAAGTTTAGCAAAAAAAAAAAAAAAAAAAAATATTATATTATTTTATTCGCAAAGGAAAAGCTGAGCGTATTTAGAAAGAAGGCGTGAGATTCTTTTCGCGTACAGAGGAAGAAAAAAAATCAAGAATTCCCTTTAAGAGTTAAAGTACTTTGTCAGACTTACGATTCGACTTTGAAATTATTCAGAAAAAAAAATGGAAAAATGTTCTTTCTGATAAGCGCGCACAGTAAATACTCGGATCAGCCTGCACGGATGTGCAGGCTGATCGGAGTCTTTGCTGTTCGTTAAAAGTCACCTTGGATCCTTGGCTATTCAAAGAGAGCCCAGTGAAGTTTGACCCATGTCGAATGCGCAGGTTGATCTGTGGCTCCACAGGGCGTACATGTCAGAAGGCGCATTTTTTCATGCCCCGGTTTATATTAGTTAATAGATGACAAATAAATGATACATGTAGTTGAAGGCTTCAGATAAGAAATATATTATTATTATTATTCTTGTTTCATCGCCAAAACAGTTTGTGCAAGCGCCCCGCAAAAGTGAATCGAATGCGTATACAACATACGTTTGTGTGAAAAATAAAAAGAAAAATGTCAAGAATTTACTCCCCCTCCCCCGCACCCCCCCCCCCCCGACGCCCCTACACCCCCATTTTTGTTTATTTAATGCAACAAGTATGGTAAGTATTTCTTTGAAATTATGTCTTGACATTTCACATAGCGTTTTCTTAGAATGAAATGTCTTTTTTATTTTATTTTGTATTTTATTTTATATTATTTTTGCTGTATTATATTTAGTTTTGCTTCTTGTTTTGTTTTATTTTGTTTTGTTTGTTTGTTGTTGTTGTTGTTTAGAAAAACAAAAATAGGTAACGGTTCTCATTAAAAACTAAGACTTATTTTCAAGAATTTGAAAATCGAAAACTTTTTAGTATTTTCGTTTGTTTTTTTGTTTTTTTTTTTTTTTTTTTTTTTTTTGGGGGGGGGGGGGGGGGTTGCGGGTTTTTTTGAGCGGGGGGGGGGTTATTTATTTTTTTAATTTATTCATTTATTTATTTATTTTTTAGTTTTATAATATCTAAATTCAACAGGTTCTGGGTTAAAAGCAGACGATTGACATGAAGTATGAAGACTTATTTTCTCTGAAAAATAAAAAAAAATAGAATGTCATTTGATATAAATTTTGCTTCGCGCTTTAAGAGTTAACTTGTTTGCTTACTTATTTTTGGTCAAAAAAGGACTTATCATTTCACCAAATCCTTAAAGCCACAATCGCAGCTTTTTTATTCCTTTTATTATTTTTCTTGCTTTCTCTGAAAAATAATAAAATAGATAATGGCTAGTTATAATGCTTGGTGTTCTTAAATTTAATTTGAAGGAAAATTTCAAGCCCTATTTTTAAGAAATGGAAATCATTCGAATGAAACATCAATAGGGTTAGTCAAAAAGGTATCAGGCAAGTAAACACTCTGTAATTAATGTCCTAAATTCGTCAACATCATACTTGTTTCAATCATTGTTCCAAAAACAACGCTCTTAATAAAGATGAAAATAATAACAGCACTTATAATTTAAAAATTTAAAATATTCAAACATTTCATTTTTTATTTTTGTCTCTTTTTTTTTCAAATTTATTCATTTATTTTATTTTATTTTATTTTAATTTGTTTTGTTTTATTTATTTATTTATTTATTTTTCAAATGAACTGTTTAAGGAATGCCAAATGTTTTTCTGCCAAATTAATATGAAATTATATTTCTCTAAGAACATCACAACGAAACAAAGTACGAAACTTAACAGACCTTTCAAATATTATACGATTAAAATTATAATAATGATAATTATTGTTGTTGTTGTTGCTGTTGTTGTTGTTATATCAAAGGCATTGACTTCGTAAACAAGTCTTATAATCATTATACTATCATAAGTTTGTACTCCTACTGATCAGGACTTACAAGTGGATTTTCTAAAATATCAGATTCTATATGTGACAAAATGAGCACTCATTACGAAAACATGCCTATTCAAATATATTGAAAATTTTACCACCAAAAAATGAAAATTTTCAGATAAAAAATACTGAATATTTTCCACAATTCTGCTCAAAACATAGAGTGTGGGTACTCGTTAGAACCGCCTCACCGAGACGGTTCTAACGAGTACCCACAATTTATGTTTTGAACAGAAATAAGAAAAATAATGTTTACCCCTGTAAACCCCAGTTTTACTATATAAAAGTGGGGTTTAAGGGGGTCAAAGTTATATAGGTATGTTCTCGTGATGGATCAGAGAAAGCACATTCAACAGATCATTGGAAAACCGATAATCATTTGGATCCCTTTTTCCCCCAAAACAAATTCTATCCTCACACTGCAAATGGAATTTAAATTGGGATTAACAGAAACCATTTTGAATTTATTAGTTTAAATAAAATTACCTCATGGAGGGTACCACTTAATTGCTATATTAGTACTGTCAAAAGTCTTCTACAATAGGATTTTCTTAAAAATAACTCTCTTAAGACGTGTCATCAAGACGTTTCAAGATGTTTCTATTTGTACTCTCCCTTGTTCATATTTATGTGATACCACTTAATATTATGAATTCATGTGTCAAAAAACGGCAAACAGAACGGTAAACTATCGAATCACAGTCTTATGAAAAGTTAATTGAATCAAGTAAAATAAATAGACACATGGCAAAATGTCATCAAATATGCCTCATCCATTCAGAAGATTTCAGTGAGGAATATTTTTAAACCACTAGAAAAGACCTATATACCGAAAGGCAAACATAGCAAACAGAGAATTGTATTTAGTTCAAAAAGGTAAACGGACCGAAGTAACAAGATTTTGGAGTGACAATAGTCGAAACATGGTCTGGGTGGCAACAGTAGAAATTGGATGTGTGTGGCAGTTTTCAGAATATGGTGTTGGGTAGCTTAAGTCGGTTCGAGATAAATGAACTACCAATATCAAACGCTAAAACACATGACCAGTCCATAAGACCCATCCCCACACTGGTTTGTAGATTTAACAAAACAGAGCAAACAGAGGGCAGAGAAAGATCAATCAATAAACCTTGTCCCAGCTTCCAAACTGATTTATATTTGTAACAAAAGTGATAAGTAAGACATATATATTCCCGTTAGAGTTAATGCGACTTCTTTAGGTGTAACAAGACAAAAAGAAACAATCTAGAAGACTTGTCCCCGCAATGATCTGTAAACACAGTATAACAAAATCGGTGAATAAGATTTGTTCCCAAACTGATTTGCACTGATATGTACATGAAAGAAAGGTTCAGTATTAATAAGACACATTCCCACCACCCTCATGAACACGCCAATACTCGTAAGACATATTCCCACACAGATTTGTAAATGTAATACACGCTTGACCAATACATAAGACTTGTTCCCACAGTGATTTGTAGATATAACAAGACTCATCACAAATAAGACACATTCCCAGTAATACAGCCCCATATTGATTCGTAAATTTTACAAAAAGACCAACCATTAAGAATTGTTCCCATGCTTGTTTGTAAATACAGTCGAACTTCAATGGCTCGAACATCTTTGGGACCATGGAAATTCGTTCGAGACATGGGTAGTTCGAGCCACTGAGGGTTAATCATGGCACCAGTTCAGGAAGCAAATAGCGATAATTTAGGGAATTGTTTCTCGATTTTCTACACAATAATTGTATGTTGAGTGCACTCATTAGAATCGCCTCGATGAGGCGATTCTAATGAGTACACACAACATACAATTTAAAGATAAAATATGAAAATTTCCTTAAATATTTGTTTTCTTGAGCTTTCAGAAGAATTTCGTAGGGACTCAAAAACAAGTTCGAATTAGCCATGGTAAACGAGCCATCGGTGTTCGAGCCATCGAGGTTCGACTGAATAACAAGACAAGTGAATAAGACCTACATCTACACTGATTTGTCAATATAATAAGACGCATCGTCAAAAAATTCTACAGTAATACGTCAGTAAGACATTCCCACACATTGATTTCTGAATGTAAAAAAAATATTGTGAGAAAATGATAAAGTGATAATAAAAATGGTCCTCTACAAGGGAACAGTATATTCATGAGAAGAACTTCGTCCAGCAGGATTCGAACCAACGATATACTGGGTGCCAAATGAACGAATTTGTTCTGTCCATATGTCTTTGTAAATGCAATAACAAAGTGTCAAATGAGGAAAATCTATTATCGCATGAATCTTCAAATGAAACAATAAAGTGCCATTGAACAAGCCATTGCCTTATTAAAGAGCATCAACTAAAATATTACTCCAATACTGTGATAAAGCATTTGTGATGCATATCTAAATGCCAGGGCTTCACAGAATACACTTGCCTGTACAGTGCAATATTGATGAACAACTTGAAAATTATCATTTGTAGTATGCGATACAATCAGAGACATACCTTCCATATTACATGTTCTATGAGCGCCATATACTACCACGCATTATGAAAACATGCCTATTCAAATATACTGAAAATGTTACCACCAAAAAATGAAAATTTTCAGATAAAAAAAAATCTGATATTTTTTTCATATTTCTGCTCAAAACATAGATTGTGGGTACCAGTTAGAACCGCCTCGACGAGGCGGTTCTAACGCGTACCCACAATCTATGTTTTTGAGCAGAAATAAATAAAATAATGTATACCCCTGTAAACCCCAGTTTTACTATATAAAAGTGGGGTTTAAGGGGGGGTCAAAATTATATAGGCATTTTTTCGTGATGGTTTCTATTTATTAGCAACATACTTGTGGCTCCGTAACAAACTACTTCCTTTCTTACCGGTATGACCTATGGAAACATGATGTGTGTTACAAATAAGGCAAGGGAATCTTACTTTCCACGGAAACCTGATCTCACATTCAAATAATGAAGGGTATCTTATGGAATAATGATTTTTGGAACTTTTATGTCGACGTCGATTATGCAATTGTCTAAGCATACGTGAAGTCCACAGATAGTAACTATGTTTATGAGATCCATAAATCCCTGACACTTGTATTGCGCGCAGGTACGGTACTGTGCATTTCGCATATGCGATAAAATACCCTTTCCTCGTGTTGTGTTTCAAGCAAATGTCAGATTTATCGTCAAATATTGGTTTTGATAATGGAGTGTCCGCCCAAACAATATCTTGTCACAGTTCTGCGGTAAGCACATGGTAAATACATTCACAGGTGGATTTGGGAGTCTATTCAGAACGCCTGTCTGTTTTTGTCGATTTATTCTATTGGAAACCATAACTGGATAGCAAAGGTCCGAATCACACTGCTTCCGCATGAAACCCGAAGATCGTCTCTGACGGCGCGGTTCATATGATGGGCAATGCGCTAAAATGACTCTTTTATCATTTACCGTACACATGATTTTTAATAAAAAAAAAAAAAAAGATAAACTTTAAGGTCTTCCCCAGTAAGCATTCTACATAAATCTATAGAGGGCCGTTATCGACCCGTCAGGGTAAATGATGGGCCGAGAACGACCCGCTGAAGATTTATAGAAATGCTAGCTGGGTATGTAATACTGTTAGTACATACAAGGAAATCGTAGATTGTTTTCACTCCCAAAAATGCTGGAAAAAAGTCAAGTTTAAAGATGTGCTGTTATGTTAGCCGGTGAAAATGATAATGTCTTCATAACCCAAGCAAATCTCTCTCTCTCTCTCTCTCTCTCTCTCTCTCTCTCTCTAACCGTAAACGAATGAGTGAACTATGTCTTCCTATCGCCTTTGGTGGGCCAAATTTTGGTCCATTAGCGAAGCATAATAATAAATTCATATTCCTGCTGATGTAGGCGTGGTCAACAAACACCGTTACAAATTACACCCGTAATGGCAACAATTAAATCTCATTATATTAACTGACAGGTGTCGTACAGCCTCAGTTGAAAGTTCAGATTGAGTCCAGCCTGACAATGTCATTTTGTTTGCACGTCAGATATAGTCAAAATAGGTACAGTTATGTTCTAAAATAAAATTTAACTAGATAATAATGATAATAATAATAATAATAATAAAGAGACCACATCTCAACAACTGCCATCTCCATATAACAGTCACTTTTGTGTGCTCCCAAGGGTGGCTATGGTTAGGAGATTGCTCTGTAATAATAAGCAGTCTTCCACGCATTCATATCCGTATCGTTGTACGCACTGTAAAAAATCCCGTAGATTTTACGATAAATACAGTTGACTCTCGTTATCTCGACCTCGCTTATCTCGAATAACCGCTTATCTCGAAGTGAAAATCTTGTCCCTGCCTAAACATGAAAATCTAACAATAGGTCAGAAAATATTGTGGAAACTCCTAAGGAGCAATTTCTCCTCTTTTCCACAATATTTTCAATATCTCTAACTTCAAGCGTCCAATTAAATATATATTTGTTAAATGTGGTGGTTCGAATTATTTTTTCCTCAATTCTGCAAATTTGATATGTCGAGATACGGATATCTCGAAGTATTTCAGAGGGTCCCTTGGAATTCGAGATAACGAGAGTCGACTGCACTGGCAACTGACTGCCAGCGCCTTTACCGTAACTTTTTACGAGGGCCCGTAGAACTTTCGAAGGAATTTCCTCATAGGATGGGGGTAAGGATGTGTTAGCTTAAGATACTTTGCGGTAGCTCATATCCCTGCTATATCCTATACGTTCACCTACCTTGCCCTACACTGCCCTACCATGCGTAATTATTACGGTAAATAATCTACAGGCCACGTAAAATTTACGGTACACGTACTGGCAGCCAGTTGTCAGTATTTACCGTAAAATCTACGGGATCTTTTTACAGTGTGGTGTCAAGGAAGAAAACAAGAAAATGATCAAAATGTGTATCAATTTGTGTCTTAATGTAAACTTTTTTTTTCAATTAAAGCCAGTAGAGGAAAGGAAAGAGAGAAATAGAGGGAGGTAAAGGAAAAGAAAATAACAGTACAGAAACCGAAGAAATCCTAAACCCAGCTAGCATTCTTCGTAAATTTACATCGGGCCGTCATCGGCCCGTCAGCTACCCTGACGGGCCGATGACGGCCCGATATAGATTTACGTAGAATGCTGACTGGGAACGTGCCTCACTGCTCCATCTGCTGGAGGTACAACAGGTCCTAACAACCACCCCACCACCCACAATTAGGTTCATGAATGTTGGCTAAATGCCCGACAGAAACGCTCGGGATGCCTCGTTTTAAGCATATGGACGCGACATGAGACGGGTGTGAAATATGGTGAATGTACAACGAGAGTGTGTCAAATTAACGGTATCATTCAAACCTCAATTTGTTTCCCTCTTGATTTATGCATTTTATGAGTGTTAAACGGCGCATTTATTGCCATGCGCAATGATGTAGTTTGTAACTTTACACCCACTCTGCGGGATTCCGCTGTTGTTACTGCACTGAACAAACTTGTGACATTTTATTGTCAAATTTAAGGACTGAGTTTAGCGTCACCATCGACCAACGTCACCAAAACATCTTGAAGTTCTTGAAGTTATCAACACTAAAATGTATAGACATTCTCAAATCGATAAATACATTGTAAGTAACCCCACTTTATCTGTGTTAAACTAAGAAAATAATTCTATTGGAAACTATATATGCCCAAACTTAGACCCAAAGATCTCTAACCTGGAACAACTTGCCCAAATAAAAAAAGGATTTACCTCTACGTGGCCAACATTTCTTCTTTTGTTCCGCATGGTGGTCATATTGAATATCACATTAGAAGTATTTGTATACATTAACATCTGCATTAAGAACGAATTTGTTCCTCGATAATTCCCACTAAGTTTCAGGTCAGTCCTCCTTTTGGTTCAGGAGAAGCTTAAAGAAGATCTTTAAGATGGCGGATATGGTAGTTATTTATGCTCGTAACGATTTTCGCTATTTTTTTATCTAGTAACTGTCCTTATACTTTGTACTAAGTTTCGAGTCAGTCCGTCTTTGGGTTCAGGAATATAATTTTAAAATGGACTTTCAAGATAGCGGTTGTTACTGCCGTCTTGGATTTTTGATCGCATCATTTTTTAGCGACTTTACTATACAGATCATTCCGATATTTCCTACCAAGTTTCGAATCAATTCGCATTTCGATTCAGGAAAAGTTAAAAATAGATTTTCAAGATGGGAGCCATGGCACCCATTTTGAATTTCGGTTCGGAACGATTTTAGCTACTTTTGATCTACAAATCGCCGTGCTAATTGATACCAAGTTTCGATTCAATTGGTCTTTCGGTGCAGGAAAAGGGGTTCAAAATTGCTTTTCAAGATGGCGGCTGTGGCGGAATTCTCGGATTTTTGGTCTGAAATATTTTTGTTATCTTATCTACAAGTCAACTCGAAATTTCTAATAACATTTCGAATCAAATGGCCCTTTGTTTTAGGGGAAGAAGTTTGAAATAGATTTCTAAGATGGCAGCCATGGCGGCCGTCATGAATTTCCGATCGGACGATTTCAGCTAGTTTTGTTCTACAAGTCACCCCGATAGCTCCTATCAAGTTACGTGTCAACCAGCCTTTCGGTTCTGGAGAAGAAGTTCCAAATAGATTTTCAAGATAGCAGCCATTTTTGGCTTCCGATTGAAATGATTTTAGCTATTTTTAATCTACAAATCACTCCAATACTTCCTACCAAGTTCCCAGTCAAATGCCCTTATGGTTCAGGAGAAGATGTTTAAAAAACGTTTTCAAGATGGCGGCCCTGGAGGCCATCTTTGATTTCTGATCGAAACGATTTAGCTATTTTTTTTTCTACAAGTAGCTCTGATACTTCCTACCAAGAAGGTTCAAAATAGATTTTCAAGATGGTGTCCACCTTGGACTTCCGATCTAAACTATTTTAGCTATTTTTTTTTTTTTTTTTTTTTTTTTTTTTTTTTTATCTGCAATTCACCTCGATACTTCAAATGAAATTTCGAGTCAATTGGCCTTAATTCGGTTAAGGAGAAGAATTTCAAAATATATTTTCAAGATGGCAGCCATGACGGCCATTTTGGATTTCCGATCGGAACAATGTTAGTTGTTTTTTTTTTTTTGTTTTTTTTTTTTTTTTTTTTGTTTTTTTTGTTTGTTTTTTTGTTTGTTTTTTTTTTAGCTACAAGTCGCCGCAATAGTTCTTGTCAAGTTTCGAGTCAAATGGCCTCTCGGTTCAGCAGAAGAAGTTTGAAATAAATTCTCAAGATGGCGATCGTGGCGAACATCTTGGATTTCTGATCAAAACGGTTTCAGCTATTTTTGAAACCGTTGAGCTTGGCGTCGCTCTGATACTTCCTATCACATTTTTATTTAATTGGCCTTTCCGTTCATAAGAAGTTCAAAATGCATTTTCAAGATGGCGGCTATTTCAAATCGGAACGATATTAGCTAATTTTGATCTACTAGTCACCCCAATGTCCCCGTTTCGAGCTAATCTGTTCCACAGTTTGGGAGGAGATGATAAAAATTTAAAACGCTAACAGGCGACGACATAAGCTGACCTGGAGTTGACCTGGAGCTGGTGGGCTATAAACAAGTAACAAATGTTTTCCAGTGAACGAATTTTCATTTCTTTTTCTTTTTAGCTAACGTTAGAAAAAAATATAAATGGGGTCGCCCTCGAAAGGCCAGTGTCACGAAACACAGCCTTCCCGAGGCATTCGAAAGAAGAATTTAGGAACAATTACAACCCAAAATAGCACTGCAGCAATAACCGACATAAAAACAAGAAAGAACTGCAGCGGAAGAAGATTTTGGAGGCAGAGTTTGGAGGAAGACGAAAAACGTTTTGCTACGTCAATTTAACTCTTTGCATGCTGGGTAATTTTGCATGCTTTTTGTCGTCTTTGGTTTTGTTTTAAAAAATTTATTTTTTTTCAAAAAAAAATTTCAGGAATACCATCAGAATGTCAAACAAATTTGATCCAGATTAGGCCCGACGTTTTGTCGGGCCTGATCTGGGTCCAAACTGTTTGCAAAGGTTATCAGTAGACGACAAAAGTCGCCACTAACGGGGAAAGAGTTATTATTAACACATTATTTTTTTCATTGATTACATGTATACATTTGTGTTTTGAAAAAAATAAATAAATAAATAAAGTCCTAAATGTAAGTTTGTTCAAGCTTTCGAAATTTACCTTTTGTTCCCCTTATTTCAAATTAATAAAATTTAGAGATATTTAAAAAGTTATTAGAGTTATTAGCAAACCATTTTTTTTTATTAAATATGCATTTATTAAATCACTGGCTCTTGCTGATACGTAACAATCAGGGCCCAGTTGTTCAAAGCGTCGTTAGCTTAACGAGCTCGTTAAGGGTCATTTCGTTAACTATTTTAGCGGATTCAATTTACAATATTCTGATATTTTTTGCTGAAAAAATGTGAGTAGCTTTTGCACTGCAAAAGCTACTCACATTTTTTCAGCAAAAAGTTTCAGCATATTTGCGTATCACTCGATGTAAATTTTAACGAATCGTTAACTAACGACATCGTTAGCTTTGAACAACTGAGCCCAGATTTCACGAAGACATCTAGAAACTCAACTTTTATTTAATCGATTCCTATATCCTTAAACAAAAGGCCAAACTTTGCGGCAAATTTATAAATCTAAACATTGATAAGACGGGCATTTCCATTTTTATCTTTTACAGTTTGTTGCTGCTACAATTTCAAAATAACCGATCACAAGTCCGCTATCCATGTAGTTAGTGTAAATATACAAATTTTATTTATACAGTGTCATCTCTCTTCAACAGAGGCCCTTGAAAATGCACAAGACTGACTGTTGTAGAGACGAGGCTGTTGCAGACAGGTTAGATATAAAGTACAGCAGCATTTTGGGAAATCAGAAAAGCGACTATTATAGGAAGATTGTGGTTTATAGATGACCGTTAGTGGGAGTTTCAACTGTAGTTGGAGAAGAATTACGCTGTAAACCTAGCTACCCGGAAAACACACGTCATTTAGACGTCTAAACGACGTTATTGCGACGTTGTGTGTTTGCTGGGTTTGTACCGATTTACGTATGCATACACGTACAGCATGGACAAGTGAACGTTTTAACACATAAAAATAGGGAATTTACTCACCAAAGTTGCAATTTTTGGTGAATAAATTCCTATTTTATGTATTAAAATGTACTTAGAAACGGACAACGACATCTGGATACTGTTTTACAGTATGGTTGCTTAACTTCATTCCATGTGAGTATATATCACCGAAAGCTTGAAGACTTTATATTGGCCAAAGCTTATGGTGCAAGGGACACAACTCAATACTGCGAACGAAATCCGTATTATTCTGTCTCAGGCTAGAAGGGTCCTTGGAAAGCGTCTTCGCTTATAGTTGCTCATTATCTGTCAAGGTTTCTTGTGTTTTCATTACAGAAAATGAAGATTTTTGTGTTAGATTCCTCGGAACTTCTCTATTTAAAGTCTTCGTCTTGTAGTAAGTTAAAGCAAAGTATTCTCGCCTCGTCACTTTCCTAGCAGACACACAACGTTGAAACAACATCGATTCAACGTTGATTTGAATCAACGTTGAATCGACGTTGTTTCAAGGTTGTGTGCCTGCTGGGTTCATTCCATATGTATATGCATTTTTTTGCTATCATTATTATATTTTATTATTATTATTATTATTATTATTACTTCAGCGTGATATACTGTATAGTCTAATGCTAAATGCTGTCAGCAACTATTCAATTGTAACATAGAGAGAGTATCAGGTAAATATTTTTTTTTCTTATTTCTCCACGAAAACGTACGTTGTGGATACTCATTAGACAGAAACCGGCCTCGGCGAGGTGCTTCTAATGAGTAGCACAACATCCGTTTTTATGGACAATTAAGAATATCAACAATATTTGGTTAAACTGAAAAATATCATCTGGAGCTACAGTATAATATCACAAATTTCAGTATCCATCAGCAGACGACAAATCGAAAATAGGGACATTTCATATGTCACCGAAGAGAAAGTGCGCATACTTCAGAATTGAACACCGTATGTACCCTGGATATTCGGAGAGATATGTCTGAGCAAACAGTATGGATCCAGATCAAGCTCCGAAACCGCAGCAGTTTTATCCGAGTCTGCCTTGTTTGTCAGGCAGCTTTCCAGCTTTAATCTTTTACAATTTGCTGCTGCTATATTTTTAAAACAATTGGTTATAAATTCATAATGTATGCAGTTTTGTGTACGCATTTTATTTCCAGTCGAAAGTTCTAACGCCGCAGTAAAATTTATCAATTTAAGTATACATTTTAAACGGTTTACGTGTTGACACATCAATATAGAAATTTATGCACCAAAATGCAAACGATTCACACAGAAACAGATGGTGACATCTGAATGCCGTTTAAATGGGGTAGTTGGCTTAACTCTTTCACCGACACAGGCGATGATAATAGGAGAAAGCAGTCAGTTAACTCCCTTGATTACTTTCTGTAAATAACAAGGTCCAATTAATTGGATTCCTCTGCTTTTATCATTAGTGTTTCCATTAAGTATCACTTCCTTTTCCTTAATAAATCTAATTTTAACAAGGTGATATGCCAATACAGCTTCCAAAATATTTAAAAGAAACATTTTCAGTGCAATGAAATATATTATATTAATTAATCTTCCATGTGGATATGGAGAAATGTAAAAGTTAAGAATTTGTTAAATTCAACTGATGTCCTATGATAAAAGCAGAGGATTCCAATTAGAAGGACCTGGTTTGTATTTGATCTACCTTGGACTTTATCTGTCAAGGGAGATAATAGAAATATTGCTGCTATCTCTCATTGGATTTTGCAAACAGCATAGATCCAGATGAGACGGCTCATGAGCCGTCTCATCTGGATCTATGCTGTTTGACATTAAGTCTTTCAGGTTTACATATAAACTTCTTTCCAGTCGATAGTTTGCTTACAAAAAACAAGAACAAAAAAAAAAAAAAAAAAAAGACGACAAATGTAGTCTGAAATTTGGCGCCGAAAGAGTTAACTTATTCCGTTACGAGTATTAGCTAGTGGTCCAGGGGACACAACTCAATACTGTGAACGCAACATGCAGATTTAATCCAATGGTGCAGATAATGCAAAATATGGAGATATAGAGTTGTTGACCGATTCCCAAGAAATACATGAAATCTTCACGTGTTTTCAAACCAACGTTATATTTGGATATTCAGAATGACGGCAATGAAACACAGAAAAAGGTTTTGCGTAGTTTATGATAAAGTTACCCTTGCCAAAGAAGTTTTGCAGTTAAAATTTTATGATAGAACCTTAACTTCCTCTATCATAAAATTTTAACTGCAAACTTCTTAGGCAAGGGTAACTTTATCATAAACTATGCAAAACTGTGTGTGTGTGTGTGTGTGTGTGTGTGTGTGTGTGTGTGTGTGTTTCATGGCCGTCATTCTGAATATCCAAATATAACGTTGGTTTGAAAACATTTCTGCAAGGTCTGGCCGAACTTGAATTTTATGGCGATTAGTCTATAAATTCAGAAAGATTGTTGACAAAACTGATTTTCGGTACAATTTTAAAAGATTGTCAATCGCTATAAAAAGATAGGTAACAACATGGATATTCTGCAACATACTGCATGCATGGTTGTTAACCCAAAATTTGTTGATGACTTTGCTTCCCTCTTTAATTGGGTCGGTCCTCAGACGACGGCTCCGTCCTCAATGTTTCAGCTGGTCGGCGCCTGACTATCAATGGCTGTGGTCGGGCTTGTCTGTGGTCCTGTTTGTGATTTTCTTGTGTTCTGGCTCTTTGCTTTGATCCATTAGTGTTTTAGCTCACCTGAGCACGAAGTGCTCATGGTGAGCTATTGGTCAGTCAATGTACGTCGTCCGTCGTGCGGCGTCAACAATTGCTTTAAAAGCCTACTCCTCCTACACCCCTGGGCCAACTGACTCGATACTTGGTAGGAAGCATCGGGGTGACTTGTAGAAGAAAAATAGCTAAAATCGTTCCGATCGGAAATCCAAGATGGCCGCCATCTTGAAAATCTATTTTTCGCTTCTTCTAAACCCAAAAGCCAACTGACTCCAAACTTAGTAGGAAGCATTGGGGTGACAAGGATCAAAAATAGCTAAAATCGTTCCGATCGGAAATCCAAGATGGCCGCCATGGCGAAAATCTATTTTTCGCTTCTTCTCCTGAACCGAAAGGCTTATTGACTTTAAACTAGGTAGGAAGCATCGGGGTGACTTTTAGATAAAAAATAGCTGAAATCGTGCCGATCGGAAATCCAAGATGGCGGCCATCTTGAAAATCTATTTTTCATTTCATCTCCTAAACCCAAGAGCCAAATGACTTCAAACTTGGTAGGAAGCATAAGGGTGACTTACAGATCAAAAATAGCTAAAATCGTCCCTATAGGAAATCCAAGATGGCCACCATGGCGGCCATCTTGAAGATCAATTTTTAGCTTCTTCTTCTGAACTGAAAGGCCAATTGACTAGAAACTTGGCAGGAAGCATTGGGATGACTTGTAGATCAAAAATAGCTAAAATCGTCCCGATCGGATATCCAAGATGTCTTCCATGGCGACCATCTTGAAAATCTATTTTTCGCTTCTTCTCCTGAATCGAAAGGCTTATTTATTTTTAACTTGGTAGGAAGCATCGGGGTGACTTGTGGATCAAAAATTGCTAAAATCGTCCCTATTGGAAATCCAAGATGGCCGCCATCTTGTTTTATATATACTTATATAGGGGAAACCTTTAAAAATCTTTTTGTCTGAAACCAGAAGGCGCTGGCCTTTGATATTTGGTTACATAGTTTCATCTAGTTTACATGCCTATTCAACAATAAGGCACCATGCGATCATGCTTCTGTCCAGTACCCACTAGCCTGTCATCCGAAAACATTCTTTTTCAACAAATTTTAAACATACATAGTCCTATGAAGAGAAATCATAGTCTTTTAGAATATACTAGAGACAATGACACTCAGGTGAGCGAATTAGGGCACTCTGGGCCCTCTTGTTTATTATAACTGAACCAGCGCATAACAAAACCTACAAAATGGCATGCGCGCCCGGCGAAGACTCAGATCAGCCTGGGCATCCGCCCAGTCTGATCAGTCTCCGCTGTGCGAACAGTGGATAGCAAAGGCCTTAAGCTTTTTTTAGGCGGACAGCGAAGACTCTGATCAGACTGGACAGATGCCCAGACTGATCTGAGTCTTCGCTGGGCGCACATGCCATTTTGTAGGTTTTGTCATGTGCTGGCTCAATATGTGTTTCACTGCAATGTTACACAGATAAGTAGAGGACACAGTTGCGGATCGAACATGTGTAATTTGGAACTGCATCAGAATTAAGGGTGAGGTTTCGCGCAAGTAAAAAATGGTTTAAGCTCCCCCACCCCAGTAGTTTTCCTACTGACCGTTCCAAGGTGGTTCCACTGTTGCAGTTCTGTTTGTGCGTCTGTGGTGAATATGTGGCGTTTGTTCTGTCCTTATTTGTCCTTATTTGTTCCTCATCTCTTCTTTTGGTGATTCAGGAGGGTTGTGCTTCGTGACTGTGGCATTTCCTGGGTATCTTCACTAATATTTTAACACTAGTGTGGATGGAATGATTAATGAATGGAAATGAACAGGAAGATGGCTGAGAAAAGACCCCTGCACCACATCTTATGGAAGCAGGGGGATAGTGGGGCAAACAATAAAAACAAATTTCTGTTTATCATATAACATGTTCTAATGACTATGGTATTTATATTTTGAGCAGCATCAGGCAAAAAGGGATCTTAAGGGGAATCAATACACCTTCAAGGGAAATAACTCTAACATGGAATATTTACCTCCCTTCTCAATGCAAAACTACTCTTAAAGGTAAGAATTTGCTCTCAGAGAGAGCAAATTCTTTCCTTTAAGAGTAGTTTTGCAATGAGAAGGGTGTTAAAAGAAAGCATTCGCTCCCTTTGGGAGAAAATTCTTTCCTTTCAGTACAGACACATTTTTTGAAAGGTCTTAATGTTACAGAAGCAAATACCTATCTGTACAAGTTGTCTCCCTTTGAAAAAAATCACTGCATAACCTCCAGGTGTATCCATTCACTCAACCTACATAATGTCATCCAGAACGGCCATGATCAGCTTGTAAATGGGCCGTGTATAGTGAAAAAGTGCCTTTGAACATGTGTAATTATGCAGAATCAGATCATCCTGTACATGCTCAAAGTATCATCCGGGCCTTAGCCCTCCATTCATACACTCTGTAGTATCCAATGATTCTGTTAGTAGACAGTGAAGGCCCAGATCAGACTGTGCATCCGCACAGTCTGATCAGGGCCTTCACTGTCCGCTCATGACCTGAAGACACATTTTCGCTATGTGGGGCTCAAATCAGCACATTGTATCACTATCAGCATGAGTGGTATCAAAACAAATATTCTTATTTCTCTGCAAAAAAACATACAGTGGGTAATTATTAGAATTACCTCTTCAAGGCAATTTTAATGAGTAACCATGTTTTGTGGAGAAATAAAATATTGAGATTGTTCTAATGAGCAGCCAGAGCATATGTTTTTGTGGAGAAATCACAAACTATTGGTTATTTCTTCAAAAAATATGTTCTGGCTGCTTGAAACTGAGCATATTGATCTGAAGGGATGGTAAACTTCAGGATTAATCCTGATTTCAGGATTGAGAACTTTCACTATGTTTCACTTTTACACTTCACAAGATCATCCTTTTGTGTCAAAAGTAGTTATTTAGGTTAACACATGCCTGAAATAACTTTAAAAACTAATTATTAAACTTATAATTAGTTGTATAGCTCCAAATATTTTTTTTTTTATTTCTAAATAAAAACATATGTTGTGGGTACTCATTAGAAGTGCTTCCCAGAGGCACTTCTAATGAGTACCCACAACATATGTACTGATTATTAGCGACTATTCTCATCCTTGGATCATCTTGAGACCTTATCATCTGCATATGCAATAAAGATTCTTTCCCACCCCACCCCTCCCCCCTCACCCATCACCTGAGACATGGCTCAAAAGAACAATTGTAGAGTCTGAGCTAAGCCTATTGCTGATCATATATGTAACAAGTCCCCTTTTTTGCATGTTGCAGCCCTTTTTAATCATGCAATGCACAATCAAAAGAAAGTACATGAACAATGAAAGAGAAGTAAAAATAAATTTTGACCTTTGGTCATCAAAATAAATTTTATATATTAGATCTATCTACTTAATACATGTACATACAAATAATGAATACCGTATTTATACTAAATATCTGCATAACTCTAGATAAGAGGGGTATCAAATATTTTTATTTTGCCACAAAAACATATGTTGTGGGTACTCATTAGAAGTGCCTTCTTGAGGCACTTCTAATGAGTACCCACAACATATGATTTGTGGAGAAATAAGAAACAAATCAATACTTTTTTGTCAAAACAGAGGTCTTATCTGGAGTTATGTATCCAGACAGAGGTACCAGACCAAATATTGCATTACTTGCCATTCAGTGACAATTACATAAAAAAGTTCAAATCTTTAGCATAAAAACGGTATAAAGCATACCAACATGCAAATATACAAGTTGCTTTGCCAGCCAATGTTTTTGTTGATTTTTTGTCTTTCTTTTTTTTCTTTTTTTTAACTAATCTACTTGTATATAGATATAATTTATTAAACCAACAAAACCCCACATTCACCGTGTTTTCAGCATCAACTAAGCTATAAATACATGTATTTTACAGGCTGAAAGGATCATCAATAAGCCAGTATATAACATAAACAGTGAGGGCCCTGAGCAGCCATCAATGATATAGGTATAAATATAACCTTGTCTGGTGATTTGTGACTTCTGGTTTCAGTTTTCTATTTGACATAATGAAGCTGGAAACCAGAAGCTGCCGGTCACCTGACAAGGTTACATTTTTTTTATACCATATTTACCATAAATATTTATATATGGACTGATATGCCTAAGCAAACAGTGTAGACTCTGATCAAACTGCTCCCAAAGGAGCAGTTTGATAAGGGTCTACATTGTTTGCCATTCTGTCAGCACTACTTTATCTCCAGGTCAACTGGACTTGCTCAAAATTAAGGATAAGTACACCTTGGTGTCTGAATATTTAGGCAAATACATCATCTTGATTCTGACCAGGGTCTTCACGCTGTTCTTTCAGCTTGATGGACCAAAAAGATTAATACACCACAACTTCTTTATAACACTATTGCTGGGATCCAAAGCCAAAAAATTGAAAATAAACAACACTGTTTGTTTAAAAAAAAATGTATAAATTATAAGGAAGAATGACAGAATGATAATAAATGGTCTTTTTTTCTATATGATCTATACAGTTTTGTTTGGATAAAACATTTTGAGGTCGACCATCTTTAAACCATGTTATATCCAAAAACCATGCTATTATGAACCAAAAATGACCATTTTTCTATCTATAGTTCTGTCGGGGTACATTTTGGGTTTTACCGTTAAACTGTACTATAATGAACCATAAAAGTCATTTTTCTATACTATCATCACATTTTTTTTGTTTGGACACAACTTTCTCGGACAATCTTTAAAACTGCATTATATTCGAAAACAGTGCTATTATGAACCATGTTATAAATAGTTTATACTTCAAACTTTAATTAAGAATCACTTTTCAGTCAGTATATACTGACAGACTTCTTATTCCATACAAACACATATTTGTTGGTACTCATTTGAATACCATTACTAAGGCAATTTGTATGAGTACTGCAATATTTGTTTTCAAGGAAAAATAAGAAAAAAATTACAGGAACCTCTTTATAACACAGTTTCCAACAGTATGGTTTCAAGATGGACCCCAACAATGTTGTATCCAAACAAAAATGTAAAAATTGTATAGAAAAATGTTCATTTGTGGTCATTTTTCTATATATTGACTACATAAATGACCATGCATACAACTTTTGTATTTGTATCAAAACAAAAATGTATAGATTATATAGAAAATATTGGTTATTTTTCTAACAAAAATGTATATATTATATAGAAAAAAGACCATTTATGGTCATTTTTCTAGATAATCTATACATTTTTGTTTGGTTACAAAAAGATTATTTGGATTACATAGTTTCTGCTCAGAATCCCAGCAGAAATGTTATAAAGCAGTTGTGTATTTAAATAGATACTCTTCACCTTCTGCTATGATGACATAACACAGATAAAACCATATGATGTGTAAAGTCAAAATAATGCCTTAATGCCATATTGAGGGTTGACTGCAAGACTCTATCAAGTCAGATGGTTGTTTTTCCCAATACTTAATCTCCTTACCATGAGGGCGTTGTGAAGATTACAACATTTCTTTCTGTAAACAATGGAAATTTAGGTGCCATTGCTCATATGAGCAATGGCACCTAAATTTGCATTGTTTACAAAGGAGTCAAAGTTGCCCCTAAACAAGGGTTTCAAAAATATGTTTGAGTTACTACAGTCTTGCCCTCAACCCTCGATATGTGAACAGTGCAGGTCAAATCAGCCCGTGTATCCAAGCAGTCTGAGCCTTCATTGTCTGCTTACAGAACCACTGAATACTGTATAAACTGATGAATAAAGGCTCTGATCGGTCTGTGCAGAATGCATAGGCTACTATAAAGTACATTTTCTCCAATTGTGATTCATATGTATACATAAATGTTTGTTTGTGTTGAGGCTTTACGGCCCAGTCAACCCAATGGGGCCATGTCGAGCGCAGTCAGTTTACCTAACCACACGCTTACTGGGCAGGCTTAGTCCTCTAAGCGGTTAACCAGTATTGCGCACATTCTTTCACCAGAAACTGACAACTGCCCTTCTTGAATCAGCGGAAGGGAGAGAATGACCGTGGAAAATATTTCATGATCAATCTCCACGAAAGAATGTTGCTGGCCTTGGCAGGGGTTGAACCCGCGACCTCCTGGTCTTCAGTCGGACGGCGCATCCAACTGAGCCACCGAGGCCGGCGTATATATAAATGAGATCTGAAGGTAGAAAACAAACACTTTCACTGTATAGATTCTTGATTTTGTGTTGAGGTTTTACAGCCCAGTCAACCCAATGGGGTCATGTCAAGTGCGGTCAGTTTACCTAACCACACGTTTACTGGGCAGGCTTAGTCCTTTAAGCAATTAACCAGTATTGTGCACATTCTTTTGCCAGAAACTGAGAACTGCCCTTCTTGAATCAGGGGAAGGGAGAGAGAAACTGAGAACTGCCCTTCTTGAATCAGGGGAAGGGAGAGAATGGCCGTAGAAAATACTTCATGATCGATCTCCATGAAAGAATGTTGCCGACCTCTGTGGGGATCGAACCCGCGACCTCCTGGTCTCCAGTCCGACACGCATCCAATTGAGCCACCGAGGTCAGCCAGTATATAGATTCTTGAAGTTCATAGAGATTCTATATAGATTCTTGAAGTTCACTGTACAGATTCTTTAAATTCACTGTAAAGATTCTTGCAGGTCTAAATATTATGTTAACCAGTCTTGAGCAATCAGTTTAACTGATTTTTAGTTTCTAAATGCTGGTTGTCCCACCGAAGACCCAAAATGATTGTTCATAAATATGTATTCTACTGTCTGCTGACAAAATGCTGGCAGCTGGTTTTCATAAACTGACTGAATTACTGTCATACATAAAAAATTACATTTTACTGTAAACTGGGTTTAGTAATGCTTCAGAAATATTTGTCAAATTTAGCTTTCACAAAAGTCTGTGAAAGGCTTAACTGGTGAATTTAAAATTCAACTGTCACAAATGATGTCCATATCTATCAATGAGGTGGACATCAAACTGCAAATTCAATTTTTTTTTTTTTTTTTTTTTTTTTTTTTTAGTGTGTAATTACCAAAAACAGTTTGCAAACCATTAGTCTTTGCTAAATCCAGATCACCACAATCTCCCTAAAATGCTAAAAAAATATCTAAAAATGCTGTCTGAATTGTAACCATTACAAATCCTGACTAAACTAATTTTTTGGAGCAATTTTATCTGTGTATTAGACTGTTTGCTGAAGGTAAATCTGTCTGAATATTCAGGGTACTGTATTTACTTAAAATATTGTATATATAGACTCCTTACCATACTTATTCTATAAGATAACAAATCCATTTTTCTACCTGTTGATGTGTCTAAAAGTTCTGGATGAGTAACAGTGAAGATCTTATCAGATGCCATCTTCTACAGCATCTGATTTGGATATGCATTGTTCGACCAGACATGTCTGTCCAAACACATAGGATTATACAAAGCTCCAGATTTGAGGGGTTATCAACATAATAATTTTCTTATTTCTCTACGAAAGCATATGTTGTGGGTACTCATAAGAAGTGCCCACAACATTTGCTTTCATTGAGAAATAAGAACAAGAAAAGCTATGACAGTAAACTGTAGCATCAGAGATCAATTAACTTGGGAATGTTTTTAAAAAAAAACATTAATTGGATCAAACTGTATGTTTCATAGAGAACGGAACAATCATATTTACACGATAACTTGATAGGCTGAAGCAGTCAATAATTCCAAGAACTACTTGTGTAGGAATTTGTCTAAGAATTGTTATTACACAAATTACCCAAAAACAATATTATCTACGAACAGGTTAAAGAGATGCAGAGTTCAAGTCACAAAAAGGCGGAGAAGACAACAAGCTTTTTCTAAAAGCTTAAACTTGTTGACATTACTTGTGTAGAAACTTTGTGTCAGAAGTGTTAATACATTAAATTGGCAAATACAATATATATGAACCAGTCAAAGCAATGCAGAGTTCGAGACACAAAAATATCAGAACTTTTCGGTTGAAAAAAGCACCCTATCTGGTATGAGTAGTTTATAGTTTTCCAACACAACTGCCAGCAGTTCATTAGCAGACAACGGAATTCAAAGAAAAATATATGGAATATTTGCAAAAAAAAAAGCAAAAAAAACCATACATAACAAAGATACCGGAATGATAGTACATGAGAGAAACATAAAAATATCACATTCGTAAAAACAAAAAACAGACAAATATCACAAAAAATGAGCATTCAAAATTGCCGTAATAACCCTAAGTATTGGGACAGACAGGCCTGAGCAAACAGTGTAGACCCAGATCAGATGCTGCAAAATGTGGTATCTGATCAGGGTCTATGCTGTTTGCCACAATATTTTAGATATATCAACAGGTTGTAGAGCAGACCTTTTTTTTTTCAATATTTAGGTTAAGTATGGTAAGGAATTACGATGTCCCAATACTTAGGGTAAATACAGTAGATACAGTGTCAAGACAGTGTAGAGTATATTAACATAAATATAGTTACCATAGTTACCAACGTGCCTGTGCAAAGAGTGTAGACCCAGATCAAACTGCTCCTAAAGGAGCAGTTTGATCAGGGTCTGCACTGTTTGCTATTCAGACAGCACCTTTTAGACACATCGAAAAGAAGAGAAATGGACTTGTTCAAATTTCAGGATGGCAAGGAGTTAAGTTGTTTGAATATTTTTGGAAATGAGTATAAGTAAACCAATATCCTATGTTCATTCAGCACGCATGGCTGACAACAACTGTATTGCTAGTGTGTTTTTGCACTGGTAGATGGCTGAGACCAATCCTTGCTCTAAAATGTCTGCCACAAGTTGTCTGCCACAAGAAAAAGGTCGGGATGAACATTATCAGGTAAAATGTTGGAGATGACAATATTTACACATTTACAAAATATGTAAGACCTAAACCAGCCTGTATAATCAGGCAGTTTGGTCAGGGACTTTATATACATTAAAACCCTTGTCCTGTTGAGCCCGAATATACCCTGTTTTTGCAAACAGTGTAGATCCAGATCAGTTGGCTTCTGAAGAAGCCAACTGATCTGGAACTGCACTGTTTGTCATTAAGTATGTATATTTGTATCAAACTCTTGGATCAAGTAATCTGATTGGCTGAATATTAGATGTGGGTATGGCATCTTAATTTATTCAGCAACACATGGGTTAAAGGTGAATAGACACACCTGTAAATTTGATGCCATTTTCTTTTCAGAGGCAGACAACGTTTGCAGACAGGAATTTGTTCCCCTTTCAAAAATGGGGGCTACTCTTAATGGGAAGATTTTGCACCCAGTGGGAGCAAATTCTTTTCTTTAAAAGTGGCTCCAAAAAGTGGTAGAAAATTGGTAAAGATTTCCATGTCAGAGTTATTTCCCTTGAAAGTGTATCTATAGGAAAGTTTTAGCACAGATCTAGGTCCACAGATCTCAGACAATGTTGATTTTCCCAGTAACTCACTCACATTAACACATTTACCCTATCTCAAATGGACTCTTCCATTTATGAATTCTGACAAGTACACCATGTACCATTATTTCAAAAGGGATGTTTGACAAAAACCAGAAACCGAATGGCATAAAATAGAGATCCTGACAAGAAAATTTGTCAAGAGCTATCACATCTGGACTTACACTGTTTTCAAAGAATCATGAGCCATAAGTCAAGAAAATGTACCTTATGACATTTATCAAGCAAAGACTCAGCTCAACTCTGCACACTCTGATCTGAGTCTTCACTTTGTGCTCTTTGGTCAGCCAAGGACCCAAGAATTCTTCATGTGGCCAGCAATTACATCACAGCCTCTTTATGACACTATTGCTGGAATCCATAGCATAAACCATGTTAGCTAAACTACCACATTATATCCAAACAAAAATGTACAGATTATATAGAAACATGACCACTTATGGTCATTTTTCTATATGATCTATACATTTTTGTTCAATACAACACCTTTGGGGTCCATCTTTAAACTGTCTTATATCCAAAACACTCTTATAATGAAACATCTAATAAAGAGCTTCCAGAGTACTCTGATCAGAATGCATAGATGTGCAGACTTACCAGAGTCTTTACTGGGCACAGGGTACATTTTCTTATATTATGGCTCTAAGGTTTTGATGATGTTTGCAGTGTTAAGCTGCAAAAAAAAAAAAAAAAGAAAAAGCTAAATAAATAAAACAAAAGCCATTTTACATGTATGCATTGAAATTAAAAATCTCATTTTTAATGCCGTAACTGTAAAAGTGTTCACCGACAAGATATTTACACATCTTTCACAATAATCATTAAACATTTCACTGGTACCTCACTGAAGCACCACCACTTGAGTTTAAAGCAAAATGAGAGGGTTAATGCTTATATAACAGTAAAGGCCAAACCAGTCTGCATATCCTTTGCTCTAGATGAGCGAAGTATCAAAAGATTTTTCTTATTTCTCCTGTGCGGGTAGGTTTTTCAAAATAACTGGAAACACTTGTAGTAAAATATCCACCTAATAACGGCACACTTTAAAGAAAGATCAGCAGAAGACTTTGTGAGGAATGTATTTAATGATGCTTAAGCGATATTATTTTCTGATTTTCTTTATAAAAGCATATGTTGTTGGTACTCATTTGAATTGCCTCGACTAGTCGAGGCAATTCAAATGAGTATCCACAACGTATGCTTTTATAAAGAATATAAAGTGCACTGGATGTAATCTAAATACTAAATTGCTGGATTGTGCGCTTATAGGAGCATGTGCAGTAATTAGGTCGAACAAGGTACATTCTGGTTATTCATCAAAATCCCCTCAGTGAGGCAATCTGATGTCCGTTTTCTTGGAATATAATGGTCAGAAAAAGATTTTTATCTAGAACAATGATATTATTTGCCATTTCTGTTCAGAATCTTCACTGTGAATTTACAGATTTGATTGCAGGGTATGTAGAAACTGTTGGCAAAATGTGGAGTCACTGATCAGTACATGCAGTCTGGACTGGCCCTTAGCTTCTTGCATATTCATTATCCTATTTTTACTTGAATCAGATCATTTTAATTTTAAGGAGATTGGATATACTTGGTATTTTCCAGCCATATTCACAGGAGTGGCAACTTTTGTGACTTCTGGTTTGCTTTCCTGCAAACCAGCTCCCTTCTGAAAAGGAATCTACTCAAAAGGGAAAGAAGTTGCTCCTACATGGAGCAAATTCTTTCTTTTTTGAGTAGATCCTTTTCAAAAGAAGACATAAAATAATGCCAAAACAATTACTATAGTGTATTTACATGTACAAATATTCTGTAGTAGAATTTATTTTTATAAACTGCACCTTTTATATTAGTTAAACCGGACTGGTTGTAAAACAGACTACACCCTGAAATCTGCTATCTGTATTAAACCAGTCTGTCAACTACATTCAGCTGTTGGTGCTTGTTGAACAATACCCTGCTACCAGTGCTTCTTACACTTCTCAATCCATTAATGACAGCTCACTATCAACTCCCTGTGTAGTATAGTGCAGTTCCACCCCAGGGCAAAACTTTCAGTGAAATTTTTCTTTTTCTTTTCTTCACCGTATCAATTTGATATTCTACACAACTTGTTCTGGAAAAAGTGAATTCTGAAACCCAACCCCTTGGATACACATAAGGTTCTAACCAAATTTCTATTAACCCTTGTCCTGCTGAACCCGAATATACCCTGCCTTTGCAAACAGTGTAGATCCAGATCAGTTGGCTTCTGAAGAAGCCAACTGATCTGGATCTGCACTGTTTGTCATTAAAAATGTGAATTTATAGCAATAATCTGGATCAGGTAATCTGATAGGTTGAAAATTTGAAGTGAGCATAGTATTTTAATTTATTCAGTAGGACAAGGGTTAAAACTATGCACGCTACCCATAGGGGTCCAACCAAAATTTTATTAAGACAATGCATGCTCCCCACAGGGGTCAAACCAAAATTTTATTAAGACAATGTATGCATGTTCTCTTTTTGATCAAAGACTTTCTTCTCATGGCATGCTTCTTACAAGATACTAACAGAAGCTAAACAATAATACAATGACACCCTTTTCAACAATATATTACATATTCAACACATTTTGGTTTTGTACATAAGAAAGACTTGATTTACACCCTCCCTACATATACTGCTTATAATATTTACACAATTTCCAATATTGCACATGTACCCAAAAGACTAATATAATATCTAATTGTGACACTATTTTTCTGAATAAATATACACCTTGTACCCAACTAACAGACTATATCAGCCACACCACAAGGGGTTAGCGGACAACAAAGGCCATGATTAGACTGTGCAGCTATCAGGGTCTTTGCTGTGCATTTACAGAATCTTTTAAAGGGAAAGGCAATGTTGGAAGAAAGCATGTATAACAGGACAGAACTTTACAAGCAAAACATTTTGATACAAGTTTTGTCAAAATCGACCTGCAAATAAGAAAGTTACTGGAGTTTAAATATTTGAAACCTAACTGCCATGGAGGCTGCCATATTTAGGTTTTGTGACATCACACAGGCCTAATTAAATATGCATAATCCAAATAAAAAGTATATAGGTGGATATTTTATCCTAATGTTTCTGAAAATGTTTTCCTAAAGCAGTAAGCAGCTTGTTTTCTAAAAACAAATGCTCTGGTGACAGAAATAATGAAAAAGTTTAAAATTTTAAAATTCTTGAAATTTCATTACATATTCAAAATAGCAGTGCCATGTTAAATTCTTAAAACAGTGATAACTTTGTTATTCCTTGACCAATTCTGATCAAACCTGTATCAAATTTTATGGTTTGTTAAGCTCTTCACTTTGAAACATGTTTTATATTTGGGTTGCATTTCCCTTTAATAAATAGTGTAGAATATATCAACATACCAACAGATGACAGGCCCTGATAAGACTGTGCAGATGTGCAGAATGATCTGTCAGCACACTTTGCACAGTTTTTAAGACAGCTTTTCATCTGACACAGCCATCATAGAGTTACCTGTGAAAACTGCTCAAGCTCTAAGGCAGTTTTCATCTGACACAGCCAACGAGGCCACCTAAGAAAAAAAATTTCAATATACAAACCAGTGGTTTCAGACCAGGGTAGACAATTGTCCCTCCGGATGATTGCCCCTTCGGACAATTGCCCCTTGGACAATCACCCCTAGGACAATCCCCCCTTTGCCTTAATGCAAAAGCGGACAATTATATGTTTAGCAAAATTTAAAATAACACTGGGAAAAAAAGTGCATTTATAAAAATATTTTGCAATTTCAATATTTATTAATAATACATGTATTATTTCTGATAATATCACTCTGATGTATGTATAGTGAACCATCTACAGTGCATGAACTATATGCCAAATAAAAGTTTGTGCTACTTGCTATAAATGTGCTGATATTATGATATATGTGGTTTCTGTAACACTATGTGCTATTTTAAAGAGCCATAATCTAATAAACTTGTTAAATGTCACCATTGTCATTTATCTGTTGAACAGCACCGCCTACAATAAGACAGTGTCTCCCTGAGAGAGGGAGAAACATAGAACAATCAATACTTAATACCCAAAATTACAGTCAAACCTCAATAGCTTGAACACCGATGGCTTGTTTACCATGGCTAATTCAAACTCATTAAAAACAAAAATTCTTCCGCTAGCTCAAGAAAACAAATATTTAGGAAAATTTTCTTATTTTATCATGAAATTGTATTTTGTGTGTACTCATTAGAATCGCTTCCTCGAAGCGATTTTAATAAGTACACTCAACATACAATTATTGTGAAGGAAATAAAAAAAAAAATACCTTAATTATCGCTATTTGCTTCCTGACCTGGCACCATGATTAACCCTCAGTGGCTCGAACTACCCATGTCACGAACAATTTTCTTGGTCCCAAAGATGTTCGAGCCATTGAAGTTCGACTGTAGTACCTACCCCAACTGGCTCCTTCTGCAAGCACCTAAATATCATACTATCAAAAGTGAAGGGGTAACTGTCCAAAAGGGCGGTTGTCCAGAGGGGCAATTGTCCTATGGGTAATTGTCCGAAGGGGCAGTTGTACAAAAATCTTTCAGACCATCCCCCACATCTGCATAGTCGAGTCGCATATTTGCTGGGCATCATAGAAGGCCTTGATCAACCTGCACATTTGCAGAATATGATCCAGTCCTTCGTTTTCTATGTACTGAAATTTGCCCTTTATGCAAGATGTGCATCAAATAGTGCATAATGCCTGAAAGTATTTATTTTTCTTATTTCTCCACAAAAACATATGTTGTGGGTACACATTAGAGGTGCGTTTAATGAATACGGTAAATGTACTAAAATTTTGTACACCAAAGTGTCTGACAAACAAGGCATATGCAAACAGTGTAGACCCAGATCAGACTGCTCCTGAAGGAGCAGTCTGATCAGGGTCTACACTGTTTGCCATTCCACTAGGTATTTTAAGAAATAACTGCAAAAAAAAAAAGCAAAATTTGGGCCAAAAAGACATAGAAAGTGTTCGAAATTTTTTAACATTTACCCTACCAACATTATACAGTTTTATGAAGAAATAACAAAAACATATATCAGGATACCCCTCTTATCTGGAGCTAGGAATGATACACATTCCATAGGTTCCCTGTACAGTGTAAGAAAACATTGAAGACCCCAACAAGATTGAGCAAATGTGCAGCTAGTCTGAATCTTTGCTGTTCATGCAAATGCAAGTGTTGCATTTCCTAGTATTGGCCCCACATATCATATGGTAAATGTCCTAAAAATTTTAACTCTTTTTATTCCATCACGAAAACACACCTATATAATTTTAACCCCCTCAAACCTCACTTTTATATAGTAAAACTGGGGTTACAAGGGTATAAATTATTTTTCTTATTTTGCTAAAAACATAGATTGTGGTACTTGTTAGAACCGCCTCACCAAGGCCATTCTAACGAGTACCCACAATCTATCTTTTTAGCAGGAATAGGAAAAATATCAGAGTTTTTTTATCTGAAAATTTTCAGTTTTTGGAGGTGAAATTTTCTATATATTTGAATAGGCATGTTTTTGTAATGCAATACTTTTTTTCCACTTAAGTTTTATTTTCATTTGTTCATTCACAAAATACTTGGTGGAATGTCAAACAGTGGAGACCCTGCTCAGATGGCTCCTTTTTGGAGCAATCTGATCTGGGTCTGCATTGTTTGCAAATGCCATTTTGTCAGAAAGCTGGTGGACAAAATTCTCCGACAATTATCATACATACAAACATTTTGAAATCTCTTTATAATCATCTTTGTGAGACAAGCCCATTCTAAAAACAGTCATAATACATATTTTGTGGAGAAATATGAAAATGTGTCATATCATGAGAAAGCAGGATTTTATGAATATGCAGACAGTGAAAGTCCAGCTCAGCTTGTGCATCAGCAAAGTCTGATCTGCCTTTGTTAAACGTTTACAGAATCATGGAATACCACAGAAAATATTCATAATCAGAGAAGGCACAGATCAGACTATTTGATGTGCAAACTCATCTAGAATTTTATTACATCCAGTCAGATCTGAGTGTTCACTGCATACTTGATAATGACTTCCTCATCAAAAATGACTTGTATCAATAATTATATCTCCAACATGAAAGCTTAATTGTCTGTTAGAGCACTATCTGAGGTCCCTTGATAAAGAAACAAACATTTTCATTTTGTGATCAGAAACTTCAACACCAACATGCACATGTACACAGTCTGATCACAGTTTTTAGTATTAATGTGTTGTATGTTTTTCTTTATTGTTTACTCAATTCTTGGAAATGTTTTGGCTGTGCCAAAACATTCCCAAGAATTGAGTGAACAGTATAGACATAATAATTAATTATTCTTCCTGTGAGAAAATTTTTGTTCAAATATTGTAAACTGGCAAGCAAAGACACAGTCAGCTTGTACGGATATGCAGCTTGACTGGGTCTTTGCTGTTTACTTATGGAAAATATTTATTTATGGAAAATATTTACGCATGGAAAATGTTCATTTGCAGAAAATGTTACATTTTTTCTCAAACATGACCTAATGAGCTTTTGGTCAAGAAAAAAGGTGGAACAGTTTGGAATGACACAGGCATTATTATTTTTAAATAATAATAAACAAATAATAAAAAGCTATCTCAGACAAAGAATACCAAGCAATAACTTATCAACCCATTTACATCAAGAGAATTCTTATACCACAATACTTTGGACCAGTCTATTTGCAATAGAAGGCTGTCTGGTTAGTTTTTATTATTACTACTTTTCATAGAAATTCCTGTTTTTAACACATATAGTGTAGACCCTGATCAGATGCCACACTGTAAGGCATCTGATCTGGGTCTGCACTGTTTGCCAGTTACCCTTTCTGGGGTCTCCACACTTAAATGGGTTAACAATCAAAATACATGTAGCTTGCAGATCTTATTGAATCTATAAGAAATCATACGAACATGCAGATTCAATAACAATCAAAATACATGTAGCTTGCAGATCTTATTGAATCTATAAGAAATCATACGAACATGCAGATTCAATAAAATATGGTCCCTAGCCCTGTACCATAAAGAGCAGATCATCTTTTTGTTATCGAGCGGCATTTTGTTGGTAACATGAGCAAAAGCTGAATGGTTTCAAAATTCCTTTTTTGCCCTAAAAACTGAGTCTACCATTTCCTTGGAGAACATATGAATTAATGTAAATATCTACTTCCAATAAAAATGCATTTCAAAATTCCATCTGTTAATATGTACATTTAATTTCATAAGTCAAAAGATTAGTGTTCATGATGCAGTTCTTTTATGCATCATAAAATCATGACCAGAAGTACATACCTATGTATCCAAATGTAAGTACAATCAAACCTCTTTATACTGACATTCGATACAATGAAAAAATCCGTTATAATGATAAATTTGCTGGCACGAAAACCTTTGCTCAAGAGGTGACATTTAATCAGAATTATGCAAGAACAAGTCAATACTAAAAGGAAAGAATTTGCTTTCAAGGGAAGCAAACAGAATTTGCTTTCGAGGGAAGTAAATTCTTTCCCTTTAAAGTAGACCCTTTTCGGAAGGGAGAAAAACCATGTTTAATAGTTGTCTCCCCTGAAAGTACATCTATTAAATTAAACTATGACATGATTTTTGACAATCTGCTTGTCATGGCAATAACCCTTGCCATGCTGAATAAATCAAGATGCCACGCCGACTTCTAATTTTCAGCCATTGAGATTACTTGAATCAGATTATTGATACAAATTCACATACTTCAAGACAAACAGTGCAGATCCAGATCAGACGGCTTCTTCAGAAGCCAACTGATCTGGATCTACACTGTTTGCAAAGGCAGGGCACATCCAGATTCAGCAGGACTACGGATAATAAGCTTGCTTTTACAAGCACATGAATATCACAAAGTAATAAAAATTAAACAAAGAAAACAAAATTGTAAGAGGCAAAAAAAATAAATCTCAGATCCTTTAAATCAGAACACCAAGATGATCAATTCATTGAGGTTTTACGGCCCAGTCAACCCATTAGGGCCATGTTAAGCAAATCAGTTAACCTGACCACATTTTTTCCTCAGCAGGTATTAGTCCTCTAAACAGTTAACCTGTATTTCAGCATGTTCTTTCACCAGAAACTGATAACAGCCCTTTTTGAATGAGCAGAAGGGAGAGAATGACCCTAGAAAATATTTCATGATCTCTATGAAAGAATGTTGCCAGACCTAGCAGGGATCAAACCTGTGACCTGATCGTCAGTCGGACATGCATCTGACTGAGCCACCCATGCCGGATACACCACAATGAAAAAATAATGTTGTGGAACAAATTTATATAATTTTAGAGATCACTATCTGCACCAAATTTGTAACAAATTAGCAGTTCCTAGACTTTTATTTCTTATCAAAAATGAACTAATTTTTTTACTGATTTGTTCATGGTTCTGACAACCAGATATATCTTTCAATCCTTTGAGCCCAAAACTGAAGCAAATGACATTCTAAAAATATTTCATTTTCTCGAGAGAAAAGGGCTTGATATTTCATGAGAATCATCTGTTTGGCACATAAAGTATATTTTCCCGGAAAATAAAAATGTGAAAATATAATACCCCGCCATTATCATATTGCAGGAAGAAACTGCCAAAAATTGATGAAATTTGCCAATTAGCAATCCCAAAGCAGATCTCCACAGTATCAATGCCCATAGCAAGTTTGGTGAAAATCAATCAATATTTACTCAAGTTATCGCCTGGAAATGAAAATATTGACATGTCGCTGGCAGATAACTCGGTCAAAAAATTGACAAAATTTAGCTTACTTAATAAGCATGGATGAGGTACAAAACATAAGAAAAGTTTTCTGAGGTGACACTTTTAGCCTTACTACACAGTCTTGGCAACTTTCACCCCCAAGATTCACAAGTGGAATCTTCCATCTTTGAATTTGGAAGTTTCCATTGTTTCAAATAGGGGTTTAAGTCAAAAACTAAAAATAGAACTGCAAACAGTGTAGATCCTGATGAGATGGCTCATTATGAGCCATCTCATCAGGATCTGCACTGTTTGCAAATACTAGCCATCTCATCAGGATCTACAGTTTGCAAAGGTCTCTGTTTTGATCTGAAATGCTGCACCATAATATCACACTAAGTATATGAACACATGATAAAAATTAGGTAACTAAAGCAACAAGAATAAGAGAACTGAACAATAAATTATGCAATAATATTCATACTGGTATATTTTGAAAAAAAAAAACAGAGCACCAAAAGAAGAATATCAACAGAAAATAATGCAATATCAAGATGAAAAAGGCATCTGACATCAGCACACTCGGATCAAGATCTGTGCATTCTAGAGGTTACAGATGTTGATCTATATGACACTTTTTTTTTTTCACCCAAAAAGTTTCCGTATTTCCCTTATTTCTCTACAAACACATATTTTTTGACTACTCATCAGAATTGCTACAGTGAGTACCTACAACATATGTCTTTGTGAAGAAATATGAAAAGTATTTACCGCTCTCATCTAGAGCTGTGTTAGAATGTATTGTCCTACTTTTCAAGCATATATGACCCGACATATCCCGTTTACTATCTTGTCATGATTCAAGTTGAATGCCAAGCCAAATGTCAAGAAATATTAGGCTTTCATCTAATCTAATCTGCTTGCTGTTGCCTCCAGAAGGGTAAATTATTGACTGATTGAGTTGAGGCTCAGTCAACCCATTAGGGTCATGTTGAGCGTAGTCTGTTTACCTAACCATACTTTTCCTACACAGGCTAAGTCCTCTAAGCAGTTAACCAGTACTTGCATATATTCTTTCGCCAGAAACTGACAACTACCCTTTGTGAAACATGGGAAATGACAGAATGCCCATAGATAATATTTCATAATCACCAGTTGGACACGCATCTGACTGAGCCACTGAGGCCGGCTACAGGTAAATTATACCCCCAAAAAAGATGCTTAGTAACATTATTTTTTTCTTATTTTTCCACAAGGATACTGCTATGAGTACTCGTAAAAATTGCCTCAATAAGAAGATTCTAATGAGTATCAACAAAATATGAGTTCATGATGATATTAACAAGTACCCAAACATGTTTTTGTGGAAAAATAAGAAAAATACTTATCTGAATATCCCTTTACAGCTATCTAGAGAACATGTATATAATACATAGTCCAGGGGTCATCCTAGACCTTTCAGAGAGGGAGAAGTTTTGCGACGATTTCAGGGAGAAGTTTTGGTCCAAATTTTGGATTTCCCTATACATTCTATTCATTTTCACTTCTCCCTCAGGTCAATTTAGGGAGAAGTCAGTTAGCTTAGGGAGACTTTTTCTCCCAAATCGCCCCCTAGGATGACCCCTGAATATACCCTCTTCATAATCTACAGGAATGATTCTACAATATCTTTTGTACTAGTACCACTGCTCAAGATAAGGTATTTTTCAGCCAAAAACTATTGATATTTTTTCTTGTTTCCAGGAAAACATATGATGTGGACCGTCATTAAAAGCACTTAACACATATGTTGAGGGTACTCATTAGAAGTGCCTCACAGAGGCACTTCTAATGAGTACCCACAACATATGTTTTCCTGGAGAAGGAGAAAACATAAATATTCATCTGAATACCCAATCTTATCTAAAGCTATGCTGGTTCTTCAATAGTCATCTTTCACTGGAGTGTTTGGCTGGCTCATGTATGGACAGCTCCCGTCTGGATGATTATCCACACATTCCACTGTTGGTACATGGCCCGAATCCCACATCCCTTGGCCACATAATGAACACAAGCCATGGAGAGTGCAAGGAATGACTGGCCTCTTCCTGTACTGATGAAGTAGACCTCTAGCCTGAAAGAAATAATATGTAGCCTTTAATTTTCCAAGAGTTGGTTTTGGTGAGAATTTTTGTGATACTGTAGGAAACCATATCTATCCTAAATATTTAAATGGACAGGTCTGAGCAAATTGAGTAGACCTAGATCTACTCAAAATGCTAAGGGGCAGATTAACTGCTATATACTAACTTTCAAATATTTTAACTTAAAGGCTTCATATTCCTCAAAAATAGACATTTTTTATCAAATAAAAGTTTAATAAATTGATACATTGTATATAGTATTAATACAATTATAAAATATGGCATCTGACAGCCGGTAAAATTTCAGTTAGTCTCTCTTTTTTGAACTAGATCAAAAATGAAGTCATTTGTTATCATATCTCTGAATTAATGTTGGCAACATTAATTCAGAGAAATGATAAAAAACCATTTCATTTAAAGAACGAGAGACTAAATGAAATTTTACAGGCTGTCAGATGCCACATTTTATGACTGTATTAATACTATATATCAATTTATTAAACCTTTCTTGGATTATAAAATGTCTATTTTTGAAGAATATGGAGCCTTTAAAACAAACAAAAAAAAAAAATAGTTTATGTCACAAACTGGGACAGAGTGCTTTCTTACTACTTTCAGCTACAGTTATTAGTCAAAGGGAGACAAATCTTAAATTAAGACTCTTCTATGTCTTCTCTCAAATTTCAGTAGCAGAACTGATTAACTGATTGAGCTGAGGTATGTGTGTCACGAACAAAGTGAGCTCTACAGAAGAAAATATAATCAAGGAAAAGTAACACTACTGAAGGGTAGTTGTATTTTGTCAGCAGGCAGACACCATTCTATCGTCTCTTCACCATAAAAACTGACAATTATATAATATCTCTATGACATACTTTATGTACGACTAGTTCTCCACTCATGTGACAGGCCCGACTACTGTAGTGTAGTAATATTTCGTCAGCAGACAGACACTGTTATATCATATCTTCACCACAAATACTGACAATTATACGATACCTCTATGACATACCTTTTGTAAGACTAGTTCTGCACTCATGTGACAGGCCAGATAACTGAAGTGTAGTAATATTTCGTCAGCAGACAGACACTGTTATATCACATCTTCACCATAAATACCGACACTTATATAATATCTCTATGACCTCGTACCTTACATAAGACTATTCTCCATTCATGTGACAGGCCAGACTACTGTAGTAATATTTTATCAGCAGGTAGACAATTTTCTATCATATCATCACCATAAATACTGACCATTATATAATACCTCTATGATATAACTTACATAAGACTAGTTCTCCACTCATGTGACAGGCCAGACTACTGCAGTAATATTTCATCAGCAGGTAGATTTTGATTGTTTGTGTTCAGGTTTAATGACAAGTCAACCTTTGTGGGTCAGTTTGTGTTGTCTTCCAGATAAAGGGAGAAAAGAGATAGAAGAGACAGTAGAGGAGATGAAAGAAAGGGACAGGGAAAATAGAGGCAAAGGAATAAAAGTGAAGAAACAGAAGAAACTAGAGCTGGTGTTTGTAAAACACTATGCCCCCAACTGCCTGACTCTAACGCTGCTTGACTCCAACACTGCTTGCACATGACGGTAACAACAGTACAAATATATGAGATTTCAATGTTATTTTATCAAAGGGAAATAACTCTAAAATAGGAGATAATTGGGATAAGAAAAAAATACGGGTCATCTATTTTTTTCATGAGGAATCAAAATATGGAATTTCAAATTATTAGCATACATGGTTCTAAGCTTATGCTATACACAATAAAGCAACTACATTAAAGGGCAGAAATTGCAAAGGACCATAACTCCAACATTTCATTTAATTGGTTCAAAATTTAATGAGGTGATCTCTTCCTCAATCCCAATCAGTATACCAAATATATTGAATTTCAAGTACCCAGCTTAAATACATTTCAAGATACCTTGCTCACAAGATTTAATTCTGATTTTTTTCAAAGGGGCATAACTCTAAACAAACATGCTAGACAAGGTAAAAAATACGGGTCAGCTATTTTTTCATTGGGGAACCCAAATATAAAATTTCAAAACCCTAGCATGCAGGGTTCTTTAAGATATGGCATGCACAAAAAAGCTTGACAAACGGACAGATGGACAAACAAAGGCAAAATAATATGCCCCATCAATTTCATTCAAAACTGGGGGCATAATCAGGTCATCTACTCATCGCTACCAATCTATTCATCAAATTTCAAGGCTCCAGCTTCAATAGTTTTTAGATATTTTGCTGACAAGGCAAACATGCCCAAATTTACAAAGGGCCATTACTTACAAAATATTTTTCAGAATTTACACAAAAGTTAATCAGGTCATCTACTCATCATTACCAATCAATTCAAGTTTCAAGTCTCTAGCTCCAACAGTTTTTGAGATATTTTGCTGACAAGATAAAAATGCCCAAAATTACAAAGGACCATAACTAAAGAAGTATTTTTCAAAATTTATTCAAAAGTTAATCAGGCTACTCATCACTACTAGTCTATTCATCAAGTTTCAAGGCTCTAGCTCCAAAGGTTTTTGAGATATTTTGCTGACAAGGTAAAAATGCCCAAAATTACAAAGGGCCATAACTCATGAAGTATTTTTCAGAATTTCTTCAAAAGTTAATCAGGTCATCTACTCATCACTATGAATCCATTTACTAAGTTTCAAGGTTCTAGCGCTAATAGTTTTTGAGATATTTTGCTGACAAGGTAAAAATGCCCAAAATTACAGGGGCCATAGCTCAAGAAGTATTTTTCAAAATTTCTTCAAAAGTTAATCAGGTTGTCTACTCATCACTACCAGTCTATTCATTAAGTTTCAAGCCTCTAGCTCCATCGGTTTTTTAGATATTTTGCTGACAAGGTAAAATTGCCCAAAATTACAAAGGGCCATAACTCATGAAGTATTTTTCAGAATTTCTTCAAAAGTTAATCAGGTCATCTAATCATCACTACAAATCCATTTACTAAGTTTCAAGGTTCTAGCTCAAACAGTTTTTGAGATATTTTGCTGACAAGATAAAAGTTCTCAAAATAACAAAGGGGCATAACTCAAGAAGTATATTTCAAAATTTCTTCAAAAGTTAATCAGGTTGTGTACTCATCACTACCAGTCAATTCATCAAGCTTCAAGGATCTAGCTTCAATAGGTTTTGAAATTTTTTGCTGACAAGGTAAAAATGCCCAAAATTACAAAGGGCCATAACTCATGAAGTATTTTTCAGAATTTCTTCAAAAGTTAATCAGGTCATCTACTCATCACTACAAATCCATTTCCTAAGATTCAAGGCTCTGGCTCAAACAGTTTTTGAGATATTTTACTGACAAGGTAAAAATGCCCAAAATTACAAAGGGCCATAACTCAAGAAGTATTTTTCAAAAATTTCTTCAAAAGTTAATCAGGTTGTCTACTCATCACTACCAGTCTATTCATCAAGTTTCAACCCTATAGCTCCAATGGTTTTTGAGATATTTTGCTGACAAGGTAAAAATGCCCAAAAATTCAAAGGGCCATAACTCATGAAGTATTTTTCAGAATTTCTTCAAAAGTTAATCAGGTCATCTACTCATTACTACAAATCCATTTACTAAGTTTCAAGGCTCTAGCTCAAACAGTTTTTGAGATATTTTGCTGACAAGGTATAAATGCCCAAAATTACAAAGGGCCATAACTCAAGAAGTATTTTTCCAAATTTCTTCAAAAGTTAATCAGGTTGTCTACTCATCACTACCAGTCTATTCATTAAGTTTCAAGGCTCTAGCTTCAATAGTTTTTGAGATATTTTGCTGACAAGATTGCAACCTTATTTTTTCAAAGGGCCATAACTCAGAAAAGAGGCATAATCCTGTCAAGAAAAAAAATACGTGTCAGCTATTTTTTCATGAGCAATCCATATAAGAAATTTCAAAACAGTAGCATTCACGGTTCTAAAGTTATGCTATGCATCAAAAAGCGTGACGAACGAACGGATGGACGGACGAACAATCCAGAAGCAATATGCCCCTCCAACTTCTTCGAAGTTGGGGGCATAATAAAACATTCTCCCTCAACCCTTACCTGCTACAAGGATAGCAGGCCTTGCCCAACTGTAAGCCAATATCAGTTGAATGCCCCAGTGACATAAGATACACGACACCTTTGCCACACCCTACCACTCCTGCCAGCAGGCAGACAATTTTCTTATCATATCATCACCCTAGATAATGACAATTATATAATATCTCTATGACATACCTTACATAAGACTAGTTCTCCATTCATGTGACAGGCTGGACTACTGAAGTGTAGTAATATTTCATCAGCAGGTAGACAATGTTTTATCACAGCTTCACCATAAAAACTGACAATTATATAATATTATAACATCTCTGTGACATACGTTAAATAAGACTAGTTCTCCACTCATGTGACACACCTTACGTACAACTAGTTCTCCACTTATGTGACTAGTTCTCCATTCATGTGACATACCTTACGTAAGACTAGTTCTCCACTCATGTGACAGGCTAGACTACTGAAGTGTAGTAATATTTCGTCAGCAGGTAGACACTGTTCTATCACATCTTCACCATAAACACTGACTATAGCAACACAGATGAAGAGATGGAAGTAGTCTGTCTGATAGTGTGACCAACAAGCCTCCCAGATACGCAAAGCTTCCTTCTCATTGAACTCTCGCTTAAAACACAACAGAATCCATCTGAAAAGAAAGCAGCAGTTAACAGTTTGCATGCTGGGTAAAAATTTCAGCAGAAGACACTTTAAAATATTTTGTTTTTCCCAGGAAACAGGATTTGACATTTCATGCAAAGTGTCTGCAATGCAGACAATTTGCACGAAGTGTCAGATTCTGTTTTCTGGGAAAAATAAGAAAAAATATCACCAATTTGTCATCTGCTGAATTTGCTGAGAAGTGGTAAAGGTTAATGCAATACCAATGAGAAAATGCAAGTACATGTAACAGGCTGCTAGAAAACAAACTCTATGCAAACAGCAATGTACTTGGATTAGCATGCGCATGGATTTCACTGTTAGTCTCATACATATCTGTATCGTATTTACCTTAAGTATTCAGACAAACAGGCCTGAGCAAATGAAGGAGTGTTTGTTCAACAAAAGAATTTGAAGAAAATGTGACCAAAGAAAAATTTAATCTCTTTAGCTCTGATAATGTGATGCTTTTGATATTAATTACTGAATTTCTTTCGATGGTAATTAGTAAGGCAATTCTAATATAGGTCTTCAGGGTTTGCACTAGGATTTTTTTTTCTTTCGCCACCATTTTCGCCAATTTGATTTTTTTTGTGCCATTTTCTTTAACTTTGAGTCAGATTTTGAGCCAAATTTTGGCCATTTTTCACCAAAGAATTATCTTGTCAGAAAAAAGGTGTTCATTTACTAATTCCTTTAATTGCAGCAGTAGATTCAAGATTCAGTATAGTGTGAAATGTGTGGGGGACTTTAAATTAATTCTCACACTGATTTTTAAAACTTCTGCTGTAATTAATTAATTACAATGTCATGAATTAATAACAAGTCTTTGTTTTGCATATCGAATGTTGAAGACACAAAAATAGAACACTTTACATGGAAACGAAAGTTCTGAAAAGTGCTGTATAAGCTAATAAATATAATGTTATTAACGTATTATACTGTAAGAGAATAACGTAACAATATTCATTTGTACCCTGATAAATGCGGGGTAAGTTTCTTACACAGCAGGTTTTACTATTTAAGGGAGCTAACTGCAACTGACTTAAAAGGGAGTTTACTGCAATTGCTTTACGAGTCGGGTCTATGCGAAATGGAATGGGGAACAGCATTTTTTTACGAATCGCGCCAATAAAAAAGAGGGGGCATGTTTATACAATAAGCGGTTAACCAGTACATTGCACACCCTTCCACAAGAAACTTGTAACTGCCAATCTTGAAGCAGTGGAAGGCGCCAATGACCGTAGCAAATACATGTGTTTCATGATAAATCGCTACAATCTGTGGGGTCCAGACCATCGGAGAATAATGTGTCCGCCTCCAAGACATTATTCGTGTGTTGTTGTTTTTTTTTTTAGTTTTTTTTTTGTTTTGTTTTTTCGGGACGACATTTGTTGATCGCCAAATAAAATTAAGGCTCATAAGAAGGTACCGAAACATGCTTAATTAAAGTCTGCACTGTCAAAGTGTACTTACCGCTTTAATAAGCCAAACCGATTAATGACAATAATTATTTCTCGTGTAAATTTGTTTTCCATCTTTGTTTTTGACATAGGGTTCCACGTGATTACATTCTGGGTAAATTTCCATGATGTAGGCGATGCGACTTTGACATTCATTCCTGATTGGTAGTTTCGGCAGAGCTTCATGAATATTTAGGACGAAAGGCGTGGAAAGTGGGCGGTGCTACTGTCAAACTGCGCATCACGGCACGTGACCTTCTATCGCTTTCATCAAATTCAGGTTAATTTGATCAACTACTGTTTTCTGATCGATAATTGAGTTGTTAATTGGCGAATTATACAATCAAGGAAGGTGCGATAGACACGCGCGACAATTATATGGCTCAGTAGCGGGTAATTCAGGCGATATTTTTTTCGCAACTTGTTTTCGCCAATTTCTGATTTTTTGTGCCAAATTTTATTTTTCTGCGCAAATGGTGACAATGGCGATCGGTAACGCGAACCCTGGGTCTTTCATGAATTTGAAAGACTGCTGACACTTTCCAGCTGAGTAGTGACACAGGTCTATTCACTAAATAAGGGCTGTCACATCTGTATGAATTTAAATAGCAAGCATGGACAATGTTTAAAACACCTTACCAGGATTAATATTGTATATATTGTATGTACTTGCCTACAGGTGCGAAATTATAAAAATATAGAATCCTGCCAAATCATTTGTTATTCATTTAATGGATAGAAACTGTTCTTGAAATTATTGTTGAGTAGTTTAGGTTAACCAGTATTGTGCACATTCTTTCACTAGAAACTGGCAACTGCTCTTCTTGAATCAGCAGAAGGGTTAAGAATGACCCTAGAAAATACTTCCTGATCAATCTCCATGAAAGAATGTTGCCGAACTAGCAGGGGTTGAACCCGCAACCTCCTGATCACCAGCCGGATGTGCATCCAACTGAGCCACGAAGGCTGGCCCAGGGAGTGGTAAAGGTTCAGGTAGCCTTACCTGTGACAAAACAAAAGATCCATTGCATCTTCCCCTAAATGCTGCAAGTGCTCATAAAATGATGGCTGCATTATCCGTAGAAGCTCTCGTAAATAGTTCTGAAATAAGCATAAATGACATTTATATAGGCCTGTTGTGAGAAAATCAACAACCTGCAATTCTTAGAATAGCAAAGAGTTGACTGCTCATGTACGGTTTAGTCAGAATGTTTGCTATTGGTAATATCATAATAGCAGCAAATATTTGGACTGTAACTCCTAACTATTCTCATCTTAGGTCAAAAACAAACAAAACAAATAGCATTTCAGTATGGGGGCTTAAAAATCACACAAGCAGCAGACAAGCATACATTCTAATTGTTTTCTTCAGTGAAAAGAAGGCATGTCATCATATCATTTCATATGAATTGTTGTTGTTGTTGTTTTTGGTGGGGGTGAGGGGGGGGGGGGGGGGGGGGGGGTCACAGTCTTGGTTTGGTTTGCTTTCAGTTTCCCTCTGTCAACACCATGATGCTCATACAAACATTCTTCTAATCACATCTAAATGATATTTTTAATTTTTTATTGGTTTTATATTATCACAACTGAACATAACCAAGCACAACTGAGAGCAGTCTTAGTTTTAAAAATCAACTAAAAATGCTGCAGAGAATCGAAATGGCCAAACCAAGTTGGTCATAAAAAGGCAGTAACAATTTATTCAGTAACAAATTATACCCTGAGTATTTGGACCCATAAACTACTTTTTACTGGCTGAATACTTCAGATTATTTCTCTGTGCAACAAAGCAGCGTACAGTCATAAAATGAATTCTGCCTCCAGACAGAATCAAACCTAGGGCTTTGTAATCTGCAGTCAAAAGCATTGTCACGCAGACCATTTGTCATATAATGCTAACATACTGTTTGAGTATATGTTAGGGAGAAAGTGTATGCCAGGTAAGATGACTGTATGTGTCAAAGTTACTCAGAAATGGACCTAAACACTAGGGTTGACACAACCGAACTGATGGACAGATGAAAAACCAGACCTCCATATTGCACTTGCTTGCTTAACCCACTGTAGACTGGAGACCCGTAAAAGGGTAATTAGCAAACAGTGCAGACCCAGATCAGATGCCGCAGAATGAAGCATCTGATCAGGGTCTCCACTGTTTGCAAATAACTTAGCCATTTTTCTCTAGGAATATGTAAATCTCATAGCTGGACGTACCTAAAATTGAAACTGGACTCTTCCAATGTATAGTGTAGGAGAGTTTATTCAGTCTACAATGGGTTAAGCAGGTACAGCAAAAATCATATCTAGAGCTATGATCTAGAGCTAACTGTCCCGACTCACCAATTGTTTATCCATGTCACAGTCCTTGGGTGAACTAACAAAGATTGTCTTCTGCATTAACCCTTCAAAACACCAATAGGCATCAACTTCATTCTGAACTTCTGCCAACACGGGAGCAAGAAGGTCGGACATCCCTTGAGTGTACCCAAATCTAGGGTTTGCGACGGCATAGTTCAACAGTATATGCCTGGAAATGAGACAATTTCAGTTTGATCTGTAATAGAGCTGTCTACAAAGATTTTCTCTCAAATTTGTAATAATTAACTATTAATCAGTGCTTCGAAGCTGAAGCCAGTTCTTTCTTACTGGGATCCGTACTGCAGTATAAATCTCCAGACAAATTTTTTTTTTTACATTTAAAAAGTAATATTTTTTCTTACTTATCCATAAAACATTAAGATGACTGTTCTCATCAGAAGTGCCTCAGAGAAGCACTTCTAATGAGTACCATACCAAATGTTTATAAGTTTATGTCGCACCTGCATATTAAAATGTGAAACCAAACAACAGAAGAGTGACAGCTGTTATCCTTACTTAGCTCAATGATCAGTAAAGTGAAACTAACTGTAAAACTATACAGTCTGTAGACTTCATTTAGGGTGGTTGCTAGGGTGGACGCTAGGGTGAACCCTAAAGACCTAGGGTGGACATGGATGAACCAACAAAGGTCGGATGGAAACTTGCATGCATAGGTCACCCATGCTAATACAGGCTCAACAAAAAATATTACTAAAAATATAAGCCTTTCTTTCTCTAAAAAATAATGAAAAAAGTATTTCAAAATGTTGTCTGTCATCTGCTTTAATTGTGCTTCAGGAGCAGTCTGATCTGGGTCTGTACTGTTTGCATATGCTATTTTGTCTGACACTTTGGTGTATGAAATTTTAGGACATTTACCTAATGCTTGATTCATCATCCAATTTCTAAAATCTTGTTATAAAGACGTTTGTTTCACTGGGTAAAGATTGCTGCTTGCCAACACCTGCTCCTCACTGTCTTTGCTTTCAAACAGTTGGCATGCAGTGCGTCAATGCAGCTAATTACAATAATGTGCAAGCCTGTAGCATAATATATTTGGTACCATTATGTTTTGTCACTGATGACATGTTAATTACTACTGTGCTTTGGACATCCTTCGGAAAGATGTTTTATTCCAAATGGAAAAGTTGATTTGTGATTGAAAATAATATCTTATCAGAAACCATTTGTCGTTTCTGTTCCTGTGCTTTGTTTTCAAATATTTACCACAAAATTAATTTTATGGCCAAAAATGGGTCTGATCTATGCAATTTTTATATAAACTGGATTTTGGATTTTTGTTTTTATTAGCAAATATGTTTTGCTTTTCTTCAATGATTTCAAATTACTGATGTTCCTACCAAGTTACGAGTCAGCTGGCCTTTTGGTTCAGAAGAAGAAGCGCTGTGAAATTTTCGAATATTTTGAACAAGTGGAACTTGTTAAAAACCTGCATCCAAGCTACCTACCCTATTGATTTTTGTATAAGTTGCAGCCATTTTTACTACGGGAAAAAATGAAAATATTCAATTTTTTTTAAACCAATAACTAGAATAGAACTTTTTCTGCAAGTGTTGTTATAACAACATGTGTCGTTACAATAAATGGTTTTGCATTAAATCATGCTTAAAGTTTGCAAATTTATTTCTTCTATGTAAAGCAGCAAGCAAAAAACAACTTTCCGTAAGATGTCGAAAAACAGTAGTTACCATCTTTAATTTGAGAACTTTTTAAATTTGATTTAGCATCTGCATCTGATTAACTATACAAAAAAGTCACTCATTCTCCAGGATAAGCTGACTAAAATTACTGCTCAGCGTTCTACAACCAACACTGGTCAATATGAGGAAACAAGTGGAATTTTCAAGCCCTGCCATACTCATATTAAGGACTGAAGTATCATATGGGCCAGCGCACGACAAAACCTACAATAAGACTTGTGCAACCAGCGAACGCAGATCAGCCTGCACATCCACACAGTTTGATCAGAGTCTTTGCTGATTGCCCGTGCCTTCTACAGCCTCCAGGCTATCAAAAAATGGGATAAACAAGAACCCTTGCAATACTGAGTGGATGTACAGGCTGATATGAGTCTTTGCCAGTCACACAGGTCTTATTGTAGGTTATGATGTGTGCTGGCTCATATATTAAGGTGACATACCGCCGACGGTACTGTAAAATGCACCATAACTAATCTATTCTTACTTCAAAATTTCTATATTTGGATTATTTTCTCCTCGGAAGTAGGGATGGCTTCTGTCTGTTCTGATGACGTCTTTCTCAACTGTACACTGTACATTTCGCCAAAATTGCTGCTTATCTTCATCATTCATAGAATCCCTGTATTAATGTATAAAATATAAATACATCTAAGATGCACTGTATAAGTGACAAAAATAAACATATATGTAAGATGATGCATGAAAATAAATTTTCTTTGCTAATTTTTCCTTCAAAATTTTTTTCCTTCAACTGTAGCTGATAAAATAGTACCATATTTACCCTAAGTATTCAGGCAGACAGGCCTGAGCAAACAGTGTAGATCCAGACAAGATTCTGCAGTATGTGGCATCAGGATCTACACTGTCTGCCACTCATACAGCAATTTTTAGACATAAAGACGGGTAGTAAAATGGGCTTGTTGAACTTTTAGGATAAGTATGGTAAGACATTAAGGCATCTGAATACTCAGGGTAAATATGGTGTTTTACAATATTAGAAAACAACAAGTCTAAAATATATCATTAAATCTGTAGACCAAGATAAGATGCCCCCATGACAGCAATTACAGGAGAAATTAACCCTTAAACTGCCAATCACAACAAATGTCATCTGCATTGTCATCTGCTTCTGATTTTAAAAGTCATTTTTGCAAACAGTGTGGACCCAGATCAGAGGAGCAGTCTGATATGGGTCCACACTGTTTGCCTGTATGCAAAAATAGGTTTGAAAAGTTTGCAAGAATATTCAGCAGACGATACAAACAGACAACATTTTCAGATGCAGGTTTTCTTGGCATTTTAAGGGTTAAGATAATTTCTATACCACGTGTTTAATGGACCCTTACAATGTTCATGATAGAAGAGTTTACTGAAGATATCTGTTCCTTTAAGGGAATACATACTTTCAGGGGAGATAACTATCAGAATTGTTTCTGTTTCCCTTCTGAAAAGGCATCTCCTCTAAAAGGTTGATGATGATTTGGTGTTTTACGTCCTTTTCAACATTATTTATATCATATTGAGATGATGGAAAGGTGAAAATGAAAGGCAGCTTTCTCTCTGCGCAATAAAGTGCAGTACAGTCATGAGCTGATTGCTGCCTCCAGAGGAATTCGAACCCAGGACCTCATGATCTGAAGTTGAGAGCACTAACCAATCAAAACCAAAGGGAGCAAATTCTTTTCTTTTAGAGTAGACCCCTTTTCAGAAGGGCTTGGTGTGCAGGAAAGCAAACAGAAAGGCATAAAAGTTCTCTCCCTTGTATAAAATGCATACAAAGTGGATGCCTTACCAACTGAGAGATTGTGCTGGTTTTCACCAGCTTTAAATTCACTCTAATCTAACAAGAGTCTGGGATACAACTGATGCTTTCTCTTTTTTTGTAAGGGCACCAATCATATAAAGGCACTCCTACTTTTCTTTTATCTCCACAAAAAGTACTACATGTATATTGAGTCTCAGTATTGAGATATCTTATGTACTTACCATACTTGTCCTAAAATTTGAAACAGTTCTTTTTACTACCTCTTGATGTGTCTAAAATATTGCTGTATGAATGGCAGTGTAGACACTGATCAGAAGCTGTAGTCTGCAGCATCTGATCTGGGTCTACACTGTTTGCAAAGAGCTATCTGTCCCAATACTTACCAAGTCTCCAATTTTCATGATTTTGTGTGTTCTTTGTTTCCAAAGGCAATCCTTTTTTTAGTTTAATTTTACTCTACTGTAGCTGGTGTTGTGCCATGTGGCGGCAGTAAAAAGTTTCCCCATATATCATCATAGTGCAGGTTATAGTTTATTTCCTTTGGGATCATTGAGAATCCAATACCGCTTAAGCCGGTACTAGGGGGCTTATGCAACCGAACTAAAGTGTTTGCATATGCAAAGACTCAATCAAACAGGATCTTCGATTTTCGTGATTTTGTGTGTTCTTTGTTTCCAAAGGCAATCCTTTTTTACTTTTATTTTATTACAGTATGTTATGGGTTCTCATCAGAAGGGCCTTGATGCTTCTAATGAGTACCTATAACATATGTTTTCATGGAAGAATAAGAAAAATATTACATGGATATCCCCCATCCCTCATATGAAGCTATGGAAGTAATATCCATAGGATACAAACCTTATTTTCCTAATGTCTTGGTACTCAATATACTTGTCATTTCTATGATGTTCTCTTTCTTCAAAAGTTGAATCAAATGGAAAATAATGTAGAAGGAATGGCCAAGTTTCATGTCTCAAGCAAGGGTCAAGGCCACCAAAGAATATTGCCTGAAAACAGTTTAATTATTTTTACCTTTCTAAAAAATAGAGAGAACTTTGTTGAAGTTTATGTTGCACCTGCATACTAAAACATGAAACCAAGCACAAGAGTGAGAGTTATCATCTTTTATTACATTTTCAGCAGTGCTTTACTGAGATGTATCAGTGAACTATAATCTATAATTCACTGAGTATATTATTTCATTTCGAATCAGGGGTCATCCTAGAGCTTTCAGAGAGGGAGAAGTTTTGCTACAATTTCAGGATTTCAGGGAGAAGTTTTGGTCCAAATTTTGGATTTCCCTATACATTCTATACATTTTCACTTCTCCGTCAGCTCAAGACAGGGAGAAGTCAGCCAGCTTAGGGAGACTTTTTCTCCCAAATCGCCCTCTAGGATGACCCCTGCGAATGTTTTGTTATCATAATTGCTAGGCGACGTTGCTGACGTAGTTGGTAACAATAACAATAGTGGATGTTTCGCGGAAAATTTGATAAAATCATGGAAATCAGACTGCAATTTTCATGCCCAGTTAGCCTTTTTGAGGTAAGACCTGTAACACAAACATATAAAGTATGATTTTCTTGATAATCCAGTTCAACTTTCGTGACATTTTTGTGTCTGTATTTCAAGCACAGGATAATTTTTGCACTGAAGTGAAAACAAGATGGCTACTGATTTTCAAACTCAATCACGCCTCTTGAAATTCATGCACTGTTAATTCATGGAACTATTTTGGTAGGAAATCATAACGGCTGAATGTAAAAATTCAAAGGTAACATGGATGAAAATGTAATAAACAGTTTATTTGGTTGTTTTGATTGATTACAGAGACATAATTCACTCATGTTCTAAGGTTTGCTTGTAAAAAAAACTTGTTTGCTTTGCTCATTCGTTTTTTACGCGCAAGCCTTAGAACACTAGTGAATTATTTCTCCATAATCAATCAAAACAACCAAATAAACTCTATTGTTTAGCTAAGTGGTCAGTAAAGTGAAATTAACCCTTCTCTAGCTGAACACCACATGCCCTGTCTTAGCAAACAGTGTATATCCAGAACGGTTGGCTTCTCAAGCCAACTGATCTGGATCTGCTCTGTTTGCTATTAAGTATGTGAATTTATAATTATAACAACAATCTGGATCAAGTAATTTGATTGGCTGAAGATTAGAAATGGGTGTGGCATCTTAATTTATTCAGCATGACAAGGGTTAACAGTTAAAATTTACGGTTTGTAGACTTCATTTAGGATGGTTGCCAGGACGGTTGCTAGCGTGCATGCAAAGGTCGACGTAAGTGCAAGTGCAACAAAAATGGAATATAATCAGAAGCCACACATCATAAAGAGTAACTAAAAAAGAACCGAGACACAGCATTTCATACGATGTTGCATGTGCACCCAGCAAAGACTCATATCAGCCAGCGTATCCAGACAGTCTGATCAGAGTTTTTGCTGTTTGCCTAATGATGTTGTGGATTCTTGGCTACCCACAGAATTCCCCATAAAGACACTGATCAGACTGTGTGAGTCTGCAGGCTGATCTGAATCTTCTCTGGGATCACAAGCAATATTGTACAGGCTTTCAAGTGCCCTCCATCGAAAAAGTAAGGATAAAGTAGGGCTCAAAATTTTTAAAAAGTAGGGCAAAAGTAGGAATTTCAATCATGTAAAGTAGGGATAGTAGGGACATTCCATGTATTTTTCAGACTTAGAAAAAGATATAATAAGCAAACGAAGTTTTCTTAGAACAAAAACACTACATTACCATGGAAAGGAAATACCAAAATAAATGTTCCAAAAAAGAGTTACAACTGAAGTAAGAATATCTTATAAACTTTTGCATCATGGCTGCTAAGATTAAGTTGATCTGATTTTTACAAACTCTGAGCGAGCAAAGTGAGCGAGGAAAAAAATTACAATTTTTGGTCACTTCAAACATTTTTGGACTAAAAAGTTGGGGCAGTAGGGTATTTTCAGAAAAAAAAAAAGGGAAAAGTAGGAGCACAAGAAAAAAGTAGGGAAAAATAGGGCCTGCTTGAAAGCCTGTATTGTAGGAAATGCTGTGCCACAGTTCAATTTAATACCTAAAGCATAGCTCCAGATAAGGCACTTTTTTCAAACAAAAAGTACTTACTTTTTTTCTTAACTCTCCACAAAACCCTATGCTGTGAATACTCATCAAAGTGATTGAGCAAGCACTTCTAATGAGTACCACAACATACGCTTTAGTGGAGAAATAAAAAAAAAAAGATTAAACTTAAAAAATTTAACTTATACCCCCTTTTATATACAACAGACAGAACAGATTTTTTTTATGCACACCCAGAAAAAATCTAGCAAATTTATGCCTAGAATTACTTCCTTTCCAAAACAGGGGCTACTCCTGAGTAGCTCCTTTGCTATAGCTATGGGGAGCTATAAGATTAATTTTTTACGGACACCCAGAAAAAATCTTGAAAATTTATGCCTAGAATCACATCCTTTCCAAAATAGGGGCTACTCTTAAAGGAAAGAATTTGCTCCCAGAGGGAGCAAATTGTTTCCTTTAAGAGTAGATCCACTGCTAGAGCTATGGGGAGCTATAGCACTATTTTTACGTACATCCAGAAAAAATCTTGGAAATTTATGCCTAGAATCACTTCCTTTCCAAAATAGGGGCTACTCTTAAAGAAAAGAATATGCCAGAGCTATGGGAAGCAAATTCTTCCCTTTTAGAGAAGAGCCCTTTTCAGAAGGGAGGCAAAAACAAATTTGACAAAGTTATCTCCCTTGAAAGTGTATTTGTTCCCCTTAATAAGACCTACATACCTTTCTGAGTTGGAAGTCATCCTCTACAACACCATCATCCATCATGTGTGTTCTCCAAATATCTTCTGTCACCATGCTGTAAACGCCTTCTTCTGGGTGACATTGGTCATCAGTCAGTTGTGGTTTAACTATCATAAACTGCTTGTAACTCTTCTCTCCCTCTGTCACCTAAAATTAAGCCAAGGTGTCAAAAGATACTGCAAAAACAAATGCTATACTTATCAAAACCTTGCCATGCTGAATAAATTATGATACCACACCCACTTCTAATTTTCAGCCAATCAGATTATTTTATCCAGGTTGTTGATAAAACTTCACATATTTAATGGAAAACAGTGCAGATCCAGATCAGTTGACTTCATCAGACTTTATCTGGATCTACACTATTTGTAAAGGCGGAGCATATCCCGGTTTCAGCAGGACCAAGGTTAAGTATCGGGACAGACCGGCATGGGCAAACATAGTAGGCCCTGATCAGATGCCACAGAATGTGGCATCTGATCAGGGCCTACTATGTTTGCCAGTCATTTGCCAGTCTACTATGTTTGCCAGTCATTCAGCATTTTTTGACACAGTAAGAGAGTCAAAATGGACTTTGATTGATTTAGCTGAGGTTTTACGGCCCAGTCAACCGATTAGGGTCATGTCAAGCGTGGTCAGTTTACTTAACCACACTTTTCCTGGACAGGATAAGTCCTCTAAGCAGATAACGTGTGCACATTCTTTTTGCCTGAAATTGAAAACTGCCCTTCTTGAATCAGCAGAAGGGAGAGAATGACCGTAGAAAATGTTTCATGGTCAATCTCCATGAAAGAATGTTGCCAAACCCGGCAGGGATTGAACTCAGGACCTCCTGAACACCAGTCGGATTCGCCAAAATGGACTCTTTACAATTCAGGATAATTTTGGGTACACAGCAACCACCATTAAATGCTTGTGTGGAAACTGTAAAATGTTGCAAGGTACTACCATGCTGATAGTATTTTAACTTTCTGGTCCATAGCTCTAAAGAGTGGAAAATTTTCTATTTCTCCACAAAAACATATGTTGTGGGTACTCATTAGAAACACCTCAGTGAGGAATTTTTAATGAGTGCCACAACATATGTTTTTATAGAGAGATAAGTAAAATATCAATTTTTTGTTGAAAAGAAAGTGCTTTATCTAGAGCCATGTGGTCAGCTGAAACTATCAGGCTTATAAATTATATTAAAGTTTGTGGAGGCTAATGCCGATGCCAAAGCCAACACGAATGCTGACACAAACACCGCAGGTACTAGAATAGCTTTTCCTGTACTTTTGTACCGGTGAGCCTAAAACATTATAGCTAGTCAGAGGAATTAAAGAGGAGTATTTGGTGATTATTTTCTCTAGTTCTCCATGAAAATGTATGTTGTGGGTACTCATTTGAAGCGCCTTGCCGAGGCATTTCTAATGAGTACCCACATGTTTTTATGGAGAAATAAGAAAAATTATCCCAGAATTATCATCAAATACTCCTCCTTAACAATTGCTCTGCTATTGTACCCAATGAAACTGCCTTACCAAGGCAATTCCGAGTTTTCACATAGCACAAAATGATTTTTTCGTGAGGCAATTCTAGAGAGTACAGTAATAATGTTCTGGTGATGTAATCCAAATGGCAAACAGTGCAGGAAAATTGTACACAGTCACTGTCTAACAATATCAAACTGTCACCAAATTAATCCTTGAGATTAAGATGCCATGCCCACTTCCAATTGGCAGCCAATCAGATTACTTGATCCAGGTCATTGATACAAACTCACATACTAAATGACAAACAGTGCAAATCCACAGCAGTTGGTTTCTTCAGACACCAACTGATCTGGATCTGCACTGTTTGCAAAGGCATGGCATGTCTGGGACTAGGTAACAAAGTTAAACATACTGTTTTTTCTTGTGCATTTGCAAACAGGCTCCAGTCCTGGAATATTTCTGCCAGTTTATCCAGGCCGCCATGATGGAAATGTAGAATCTTGTACTGGCTTTCTCGACTAGCTATCACTATCTGACCTTGTGTGTTCTCAGTGTTGCTGTAGAACACTCTCAATGATCGCATCTGACCTAGATGGGAAAAAAAGGACACCAAATTAATTACTATGCAATCTCCCTTCAACTGCCACCCTTCAGATGGCACAAAATTGGCTGTTGTAGAAAGGAACATGTAGCTGTTGTGGTTGAGGTTAAATATATACACATAGTCAACCAGTATTTTGTGAAAATAAGAAAAGAAAAAGAGCACCGCAAAGCATGGCAATTTATGCCAGTTTACCATTTTACAAGGATACTTCATCTATATAGCCGGACAAAGGCGTAAAGTATGTGGACTTTTACAAATGTACACTCATTATGTTGCTAAATGGTTACCTAGTTATGGGGTGAAGAAGGACAGTCTGAAAAAAAAATAGTCAAAGGGAAGTAACTCAGAAAATGAGAAAGGGCAATCAATCTTTTTTGTGGGCAACAACTATCTTTACCACATACACACTGCTATAAAGTTTCATCTAGATATTCCATATGGTTACTTAGTTATGGCATGCATAAGGATCGTGTAAAAAAAAAAAAATACATATCTAAGAGAAATAAATCAGAAACTGAGAAAGAGAGAGCAGACAACAATGCAATACCTCCCCCTGAAAGTGTATCAATTCCCCTTTAATGAAATTTATGCGTATTAGCTCTTCAAACTTTTCTAACAATAGGACAGTTTTTGTTTTTTGCCATATTTAACTACCTCGCTTTATAGTTAATGGTTTGTCTGTGCTGAGGTTTTATGACCCAGTCAACCCAATGGGGTCATGTTCACACCTAACCACACTTTTACTGAGCAGGCTTAGTCCTCTAAGAGGTTAACCAGTATTAAGCATATTCTTTCACCAGAAACCGACAACTTATAGTTTACTAAGTTAACAGGAAAATCTGACTAGTTTTTCAAGAATTCCACTGTCTCTACAAAATGGTCTATTTTGTCCTGACAGTGCTCATGGATAAGGAAGATCTTAATGATACATCATGTAAATGATAATGATATTAAAACCAAATATCCACCTTTTTTTTCTTTCAAAGATCTACCCATAGTTCCAGATAAGATTGGGCATCATGACAATATTTTTCTTATTTCTTCATAACACCTATATTTAAGGCTGGCAAAATGAATCAGATAATCGATTAGTCGATCGATAAATTCTACAAAAATGATTATCATTACTGATTTGCTAATAATCGATTATATGATTTCTGTGTCTGTTACATTACAGTATATATCTTAATGATACAGACACCTGAACTGTTTACCATATTTGTTCTAAAATTTGAATAAGTATGATTTACTACCCAATATTGTGTCTAAAGGTTAGGTGGATGAGTGACAAACAGTGTAGACACTGATGAGATGCCGCATTCTTCAGCAACTCATCTGGGTTTACACTGTTTGGTCGGCCTGTCAGTCCAAATACATATGGTAAAATATAACATATGTTAAGTTTTGATTGTGTTGGGGTTTAATGACACGTCAACCCTTGTGGGTCATTTTATGTTGTCTCCCAGAGAAAGGGAGAAAAGAGAAAGAAGAGATAGTAGAGGGGAGAAAGAGAGGGACAGGGAAGAAAGAGGAACAGAAATAAAAGTGAAGAAGAATTGATTCATTGTTTTGGGGTTTAACGACACGTCAATCCTTGTGGGTCATTTTGTGTCGTCTCCCAGAGAAAGGGAGAAAAGAGATAGAAGAGACAGTAGAGGAGCTGAAAGAGAGGGACAGGGAAAAAACAGGAACAGGAATGAAAGGGAAGAAAGGGAAGAAATAAAAACATTCCCCTCTACCCTTACCTGCTACAAGGATAACAAGCCTTGCCCAATTGTAAGCCAATATCAGTTGGACGCCCCAGTGACGTAAGATACACGACACCTTCGCCACACCCAACCACCCCCAAGAAACAGAAGAAATAAAAACATTCCCCAACTGTAAGCAAATATCAGCTGGATGCCCCAGTGATGTAAGATACCCGACACCTTTGCCACACCCAACCACCCCCATCGTATGTTAAGAGTCATGCTCAGACAGTAAGCCAGAAAGGTAAGATTATGACCAAATCTTCACTGATTACTAATTGATTATCAATCAAAATGGCAGGACTGATTATCAGTTATCTTTTTAGCCCTGATTAGCTAACTTTACCTACATTGTTGGTACTCATCAGAAGCAACTCAGCAAGGTTTTTGATTGAGTTGGGGTTTAACGACACGTCAACCCTTATGGGTCATTTTGTGTCGTCTCCCAGAGAAAGGGAGAAAAGAGATAGTAGAAGAGATGAAAGAGAGGGACAGGGAAGGAAAAGGAGCAGGAACGAAAGTGAAGAAACAGAAGAAATAAAAACATTCCCCCTTTACCCTTACCTGCTACAAGGATAGCAGGCCATGCCCAACTGTAAGCCAATATCAGTTGGACGCCCCGGTGACGTAAGATACATGACACCTTCGCACCACCCGACCACCCCCTCAACTCAGCAATGTGCTTCTAATGAGTACCACAACATATATTTTCATGGAGAAATAAGAAAAATATCAACAATTTTCAGATCAAAAAATGCTTTATCAGGAGCCACAGTGTACCTACCAAGATCTACAGAAAACACTCCACAAACTTGTTCTTTGGCAGTCTTTTTCTCTCTGTCTGATTTTGGTTGTGACAAAGCATTTTCTGGAAACTGTAAATTATGAGACATGGAATCTGAACTTGATGGAGAGTCATGACTGAATCCTGGACTCCAGATGGGTGATGGTGGAGAAGCAGAATAGGGACTAGGAGGGGTTGAGTCTGGTCCAGATGTGGTTGTAGAAGATCCAGATGAACTACTCAAACGTGACACTGAAATATCTGGAGTGGTTAAGTCATTAGCAGTAAAACAATTTACTGACGAGTCTGTATTTATTGCACTAAGGTCAAGAGTCTTCGGGTGATTTTTAGCACTGCTGGATGTGGTTCCTTCAGTTTTTAAATTAGTATCCGTAGTTGCTTCTGAACTTGTCTGACTAGTTATTATAGGACTTTCACTAGAATTTTTTGTTTCTTCACTCTTGTCATCGTAATTTCCTTTGTATCTGTCACGGATTTCATTAATCATTTTATCATAATGCTTACCCGAGGGACTTGGGTTTGTAGAGTCTGAGCTAATACTAGCCACCTCACTGTCTGTTGATAGGGAACTACTATCAAACTTGCTTTCATCTTTATTAATGTTATGATCTTCAACTGATAAATTTTTGGCATCAACAAGAACATCATCCTCTAGTTCTTCCGTAACAACTCTAATGCTATCACCATCTAACTCAATACTCACAGATCTGCCAGAATCAGTTCTTTCTTTAGACTTTGAGTGAAGTTTATTTTTGTTCAGCAATGCTGCCAGTTTTTCCTCTGTGTTTAAGCTGTCACCCTCAGACAAAGAAGATTCCTCTAAAGCAGCTTTAGTTAGATTGTCTATATCAGCACTTAATTTATTGAGATTCTCTGAGTACAGATCATTTACATTCACACCAACTTTCTTCCCTTTACTGAGATTATCAACAGATTTTTCATTGTTCTGAACACTTCCATTAGCACCAACTGCGATACCAGAATCTGCCTGGGACTGACAACGTTCATTACTTTCTGTACTTGATTTACGAACATCCTCAGTGGCAATTCCTTCAAATCCTGTATCTTTTGAACCAAAAGAAAAATCAGAATTCACACTATCCAAACTATTCTTTTTCTTTCCCAATCTCTGATACCCCTGCTCCACACTTTCACTGGGTAATGACATACATGAGTCCAGTGGAGACATACTAGTTATGCTTGTAGAAGGTGTCGTGACAAAGCCATCTGACTTGGCAAATTCTTGTCTTGGAGTTCGACGGGGACTCGTTCTGGGACTTGTTCCTCCTGATTTGTTTGGACTGTTTTCTATGCTTCTTGAGTTCTTCTTTAATGTTGAGTTTGGAATCCATGTTAGTATAAGAGTTGGACCAGTAACCTGAAAAATAAATCAATGGATTATTGCTATCACTACATATCACTATCATAACTTGCATTCTTTGTTATGCATATCCATAGCTCCAAGTAACATGATAAACTATGTAATGAAGGATAATTTTTGTTATTTCTGCATCAAAACACATCTTCTGGGTACCCACTGAAATCACTTCAGTGAGCAATTCCGTCTAAAAAATCTCAGAGAAAACAGATGTCCACCCCATGCCCCAACCCCCACTAAACCATCAACAATCTAAGTCATGTGCTGACCATGAAAATAAGGTTTAGGTGACCAAAATCTAATGAACTCTCCAAACTAACCCAGTGATGTATTATACAGACAAGAAACTGACATACCAACAACAATGCCACTGCCAACAGGATCCAGACCAACAAGAGCTGTCGGAGGACAGCGAGCTCGCCTGCTGGGTACATTTTATATTGTAACATTTTTATCATTAAGCCATATAATATAGGTCACACTGACCTAGATGTATTTGTATGTAAATCATTTTGTCACTTAGATATAATAATCCAGGTATGACAATTCTCCATGAAATAGTAATAAAAATAAAAGGCAAAATCACTGAAGCATGAAATATAGGTCACAATGACCTAGATATAGTAAGTGGTCATTCATTGGGTCACATGGAACTAATATCCCAGGTGTGACATTTATCCAACAAATATTCAAGATAAAAGGCAAAATCACTGAACCATGAAATATAGGTCACACCAACAGAGATATATTTTGACGTCAATAATTGGGTCACAAGGAACTAATATCCCAGGTGTGACATTTATCCAACAAATAGTATTCAAGATATAAGGCAAAATCACTGAACCATGAAATATAGGTCACAATGACCTAGATATAGTAAGTGGTCATTCATTGGGTCACATGGAAGTAATATCCCAGGTGTGACATTTATCCAACAAATAGTATTCAAGATAGAAGGCAAAATCACTGAACCATGAAATATAGGTCACACCAACAGAGATATATTTTGACGTCAATAATCGGGTCACAAGGAACTAATATCCCAGGTGTGACATTAATCCAACAAATAGTATTCAAGATATAAGGCAAAATCACTGAACCATGAAATATAGGTCACACCAACAGAGATATATTTTGACGTCAATAATCGGGTCACAAGGAACTAATATCCCAGGTGTGACATTTATCCAACAAATAGTATTCAAGATATAAGGCAAAATCACTGAACCATGAAATATAGGTCACAATGACCTAGATATAGTAAGTGGTCATTCATTGGGTCACATGGAAGTAATATCCCAGGTGTGACATTTATCCAACAAATAGTATTCAAGATATAAGGCAAAATCACTGAACCATGAAATATAGGTCACAATGACCTAGATATAGTAAGTGGTCATTCATTGGGTCACATGGAAGTAATATCCCAGGTGTGACATTTAACCAACAAAAAGTATTCAAGATATAAGGCAAAATCACTGAACCATGAAATATAGGTCACAATGACCTAGATATAGTAAGTGGTCATTCATTGGGTCACATGGAAGTAATATCCCAGGTGTGACATTTATCCAACAAATAGTATTCAAGATATAAGGCAAAATCACTGGACCGTGAAATCTAGGTGACCTTGACTGTAAAATGTAGGTCACCATGACCTTCACTCTCTTACACTTAAACTGATGTCACATAGTTAGCTGATGTATAACCAGTTGTGTCTATAACCTGTAGGCATATAAGATTTTACAAATGTGTCCTAGATTTTGACCCCTAGCCCCACCCCAAGGCCCACCCTGAGGTATGAACCCAGGGGTATGTTCTTTTGGAATCTCAGAAGACTCGTCCAGGTACCCAAATTATAAATATGAATGCTCTATGAGGAGTGAAAGTCAAGATATAAGAATTTGAAAACACAGTATTATAAAGGTGTCCTAGATTCTGACCCCTAGCCCCACCCAGGGGCATGAACCCAGGGGTTTATTCTCTTGGAATCTCAGAAGACCCTCCAAGGTACCTAAGTTCCAAATTTGATGCCTCTGTGAGGAGTGACTGTTGAGATATAAGCATTTGAAAAACTTTAACACAGTGTGACGGGAACGGGAACGGGAACGCAAACGCAAACGCAAACGCAAACGCAAACGTGGACGACCGGGGTGACTACAATAGCTCTCCTTGTACTTCGTACAGGCGAGCTAAAAACAATATGTCCCCTCTCCCCAAAGACAGAAGGAAATAATGAGTAACACATCATATGTTTGAAGATGAAATAATAAGACATCAATCAATCAATCAATCAATTATTTTGCCATGATCGATTAATCAGTTGTATTTACATGCCTAGAGTTATGAGCTAAATACTGAACTCTAGTACAAAGTTCTTGTAAAACTATTTTCTGTGATATTTTTAAAGGCATTTTGCAACTACAGTCAACTCTCGTTATCTCGACTTCGCTTCTCGAATAACCACTTATCTTGAAGGGAAAGTCTGGTCCTTCTTTTAACCTGGAAATCTAACAGCGGGTAACAAAATATTGTGGAAAAGAGGAGAAATTGCTTTGTTGAGGTTTTATGGCCCAGTCAACCCTATGGGGTCATGTCGAGCGTGGTCAATTTACCTAACGACACTTTTACTGGGCAGACTTAGTCCTCTAAGTGGTTAACCAGTATTGTGCACATTCTTTTGCCAGAAACTGACAAACTGCCCTTCTTGAATCAGCAGAAGGGAGAGAATTACCATAGAAAATATTTCATGATCAATCTCCACAAAAGAATGTTGCCGACCCGGCGGGGGTCGAACCCGCAACCTCCTGAATCCTATGGAGTAATTTCTCCTCTTTTTGACAATATTTTCAATTAGCTCCAACTTCAGGAGTAAAATTACATATTCATTTGTTAAATGTGGTTGTTTAATTATTTTTCCTCAGTGCTGTAAATTTGATATGTCGAGGTACAAATACCTTGAAGTATTTCAGAGAGTTCCTTGGACTTTGAGATAACGAGAGTCAAATGTAAATTTGTTCATTCTGATGTACATGTGCTGCAATAGCAAGATATGCTATAGGAATAGCTACGTCATAATTTACTATGTATGTATGGGCTTCAGCTGGTGGATCATAGTTTATCATAATACATCATAAATTATGCATGGACTTACACTGTTCCAATAATCAAATTCATCAATTTTGACCAATGACCAATATTATGTTCAAGTAAACATCGTTTCTACGTTTTCTTGAACATAATATTGGTCATAAGTCAAAATTGATGGAACCATCATTAAATTTCAGTGGAGTTCAACTTCTACTGATTAATGAATGGTGAAACAAATCTAAAATCCCCTCCATCAACCATGATGACACACAGGTAGAGGAGGACTAAAACTGTCTGATTTATTTTTATGTTTTATTATTTTTATATGAAAATCCTGAATTTAATGCAAACAGTGTAGACCCCGATCAGATGCCTCAAACTGCAGCATTTGATCTGGGTCTACACTGTTTGTCAATGTCCCTTTTATGGGATACTAGGTATAAACAGGTTTAAGAACAAGATCATCTGACTACCTGTTAATATGTCTATAAACTGCTGGACGTGGCAAACAGTGTAGACCTTGATCAGATACAGTCTGATCTGCATTTACACTGTTTGTAAGGCCTGTCTATCTGAATAATACAGTATTTCACATATGCTGGAATACATCTTTTTACTTGATCTAGCTTCCAGTACAAAGTCTCAGAGCTCTAGTAAACAAATATTTTTCTTTATTTGTCGATGAAAACATTTGTTGTAGGAACTCATTAGAAGCACTTTACCATGGCACATCTATTAATGGTTACCCATAACATATTTTCATGAAGACATGTTTGTGTTGAGGTTTTATGGCCCAGTCAACCCACTGGTGTCATGTCAAGCTCAGTCAGTTTACCTAACCACACTTTTACTCGACAGACTTAGTCCTCAAAGCAAGTTAACCTGAGTACTGTGCACGTTCTTTTGTCAGAAGCTGACAACTGCCCTTCTTGAATCAGCAGAAGGGAGAAAATGACCGAAGAAAATTTTTCACGATCAAACTCCATGAAAGAATGTTGCCGACCCAGCAGGGATCGACCCTGCAACCTCCTGATCAAAAGTCGGATGCGCATCCAACTGAGCCACCAAGGCCAGCATGGAGAAATGTACCACATCTCCAGATAAGGAGCATCGACAAAATTACTTTTCTTATTTTTCCATGCAAATTAGAAATGTCTCGAAGCACTGCCAGTGAGTACCCACAACTTACTTTTCATGGAGAAATAAGAAAAATATCAATATTTTTGGCTGTAAAAAGTATTTCTTATCTGGGGTTATTAGAAATACACTACAACCTCCTTATAACATGGTTTGTTATAACATGGTTTTGGCTGTAACACGGTTCAAAGATGGATCCCAAAAAATGTATAGACTATATTGAAAAATGACCATAAATGGTCATTTTTCTATATAATCTATACATTTTTGTTTGGATATAACACAGTTGTTTAACTAACACCGTTTATGCCTTGGACCCCAACAATAGTGTTATAAAGAGGTTGTGGTGTAAAAAAAAAAAAGAATCCTTTTTGACCAAAGGAAAGTACCTTATCTAGAGCTTTGAGTTTTACTGTCATACAAACCTTATCACAATGAGATCTTAGAGTCAGGTAGCCCTGATGATGTTCCTCTTTTTCAGACGTAAGCGAAGCCGGTGGATGAACACATACATTGTTTTTACAGTAGATAATCTCCCCGTCCAGAGGTGGTGGTTTCAGATTGTTACCGCCGAAACCCAGCAGGCTTGTAGCTTTCTTGAATATACTGCTGAATGCCATCAGAGGGAGATTACTGTCATGAACCTGTTACATATCGATTAATACATGTATGTGGGACATCCTCTGAAAAGAAACATACAGTCTATCAATTACAGTACATCTTATGGACTCTGTATTTTATCCTAATATTCTTGAGGAAAATGTGGGGCTACTGTGGTCACCTTCATCCATCTGTGCTGAAAAAAAAATATGTGAATCCAGATTAGATGCCACAAACTGTTTGCCACTCCTACATCAGTTTTTAGAGATACACATATCAACAAGTACTTAAATGAACTGGTTCAAATTTTAGGACCAGTAACTGACAGTCTAAAAAATTTGAACTGTCATCATATATGGCTTACATGTACATACCTCCAAATAGGAAGAAAACAATTTTTCTCCATAAAAAACATATACAAACCTGTCTTAAAGTCCACCAGTATAAAGCAATCACCTGTATTTAACAAATTTAATAACAACATGTTTTTCAGGTCCCATAAAAAGAAAGTACCGGTAATGTAAATTTACCTGTATTCAGCAAACACCTATCTTAAAGCAACCACTGTTTAGCCTTCCCTTAGGTTCTTGCATAACACAGGTTCGACTGTATTGTGGGAATCCACTTAAAGCACATTATATTAATATATTAAACAAATCAACTTATCTGGAACCACATATACCCTATATATTTGGACACCTTAATGCCTAATCATACTTATCCTAAAATTTGGACAAGTTCATTTCAACTAACTGTTAACCCTTAAATTACCAATCAAAACAACTGTCATCTGCTTTGTCATCTGCTTGTGATTTTAAAAGTCATTTTTGCAAACAGTGTGGACCCAGATCAGACTGCTCCTAGAGGAGCAGTCTGATCAGGGTCCACACTGTTTGCCTGTATGCAAAAATAGGTTTGAAAAGTTTGCAAGAATATTCAGCAGACGACATAAACAGACGACATTTTCAGATGCAGGTTTTCTTGGCATTTTAAGGGTTAATGTGTCCATTAAACTGCTGGAGAAGAAGCAAACAGTGTAGTCCTTGATCAAAGATCAGATGCCACATTCTGTGGCATCTGATCTGGGTCTACACGGTTTGCTCAGGTCTGTCTGTCCCAATACTTAGTGTGAATTATGGTGTTCCAATACTTAGTGTGAATATGGTACATTTCACATAGCAACAGATAAGGCGCTTTTTTCATCTGAAAAATGCTGATATCTTTCTATTTCTCAACGAAAACATATGTTGTGGGTACTCATTAGAAGCGCCTCAATGAGGTGCTTCTAATGAGTACCCACACATATGTTTTCGTCGAGAAATAAGAAAAATATTATGTGGATACCCCCTCTTATCTGTAGCTATGCATTTCACATGATTTTGTTAATTAACTTAAAGTGCTAAGCAAAATTATAGCAGATGACATTCATAATTTTCTATATTATTTTTCAGAGAAAATAAAAACTGGCATTGCATGTGAATTGTCTGCTTGGCAGATGATCACATGAAATGTCATCTTATTTTTCTCTGAGAAATAAAAAAAAATAAATGTTGTCTGCTGCAGTTATGATTAGCATTTATGTAATCACAAAACTGACTGACTGATTGTGTTGGGGTTTAAGGACACATCAACCCTTGTGGGTCATTTTGTGTTGTCTCCCAGAGAAAGGGAGAAGAGAGATAGAAGAGATAGTACAGGAGAAAGGTAGAAAAGAGATAGAAGAGATAGTAGAGGAGGTGAAAGAGAGGGACAGTGAAGAAAGAGGAAAATGAATGAAAGTGAACAAACAGAAGAAATCAAAAACATTCCCCCTCCATCCTTACCTGCTACAAGGCTAGCAGGCCCTGCCCAGCTGTAAGCCAATAGCAGTTGGACACCCCCGTTAAGCACGTATATGCCTCACCCAACCACCCCCAATCACAAAACTGATCTTTTGAATATATCCTTAGTCTGGAGATTCGAAATGAGAGATACGTTTCTTAGCTTTGCTAGAAATAAGACTTGGCACTTCATGCAAATTATCTGATATTATGTCTGGGATTCATTCAACACCTACACGAATTTTCACTCTCCAGAATCTCATTGTGTCTTTAGTTAAAATCCATAACAATTCCGGACTAGTCATTCACACACTGACCTTTATGCTTAGCACTCTGGGTAAATTTTTCAGCAGATGATATCTTGAAATATTTTTCTTATTTTTCCCAGGAAACAGGATTTGACATTTTATGCAAACTGTCAATTTGCATAAAAAGTCAAATCCTGTTTTCTAGGAAAAATAAGAAAAATATCATCAATTTGTTGTCTGCTGAATTTGCCTAGAGTGGTTAAGGTTAAATCACAACTGCAGCAGATGACACTTTGAAATCTTTTCTTTTCTTTTTCTTCTTTTTTTTTTTTTCAAAGAGATAAGACTTGACATTTCATGTGAATTTTCTGCTAGACAGAAAATTCACATGAAATGCCAAGTCTTGTTTTCTAAAAACAAAATTTAGAATGGCATCTGCTACAATTTTGCATTAAAATCCATAATAATCCTCGACCAATCATTCACAGATTTACCGGTCTTGATAAAACATTTTTTGTTGTTTTTTATTTATTTCAACGAAACAGGGTTGATATTTTTCTTATTGCTCTACATTAACATATGTTGTGGCTACTCATTAGAAGTGCCTCACTGAGGCACTTCTAATGAGTACCCACAACATGTTTTCATGAAATAAGACATATATTTCTCCAGATACCCTTTTTATCGGCAGCTCTGCAGTAAAGCCAAAAGCAGGATGTTGACAGAATGAATATTTCCAATACAAATGCTCCAGGGAACAGATTTTTTGATTGAGTTGAGGCTTTACAGCCCAGCCAATCCATTGGGGTCATATCGAGCTGGTCTGTTTACTTAACCACACGTTTCCTGGGCAGGCTTAGTCCTCTAGTACCTGAGCACATCTTTTTCGCCAGAAACTGACAACTGTCCTTCTTGAATCAGCAGAAGGGAGAGAATGACCGTAGAAAATATTTCATAATCAATCTCCATGAAAGAATGTTGCTGGACCCTGCGGGGATTGAATCTGTTACCGACTGATCACCAATCAGACATGCATCCAACTCAGCCATTTAGGCCGGCTCCAGGGAACAGAAGGCCCTTGAAATCTCCCCCAATAAGATTATGGCCAAATACTGTAGCTGACCTAATTCAAATTGTTCCACAAGCACAAAAATTGTTCCATCTTATTGGAAATATCTCCTAATAAGGGCACACTAAACATTAGCATAATGGATAAAAAATTCAGCCAAAGATATTTTGAAATATTTTTCTTATTTATTTCAGAAAATGGACATGACAGTTGTCTTCTGCATAATTTGCATAAAATCTCAAAGCCTATTTTCTGGAAAAAAAAAAATTAGAAATATATTTCAAAATGTTGTCTGCAGAAATATTTAGCCAGCAAGGTAAGTGTTAGAATCTATAATCTCAGACTGATCATTCACAAATTAACCTTTACCACGCTCTGGGCAAATTCAGCAGACGACAAATGATATTTTTCTCATTTTTTCCCATAAAACAGAATTTGACATTTCATGCAAATTGTCTCCATTGGAGGGTGATTACAGGACAGCAGAGACCAGAGGCCAGAAACTCTGAAATACAGCTCAAAATAAGGCTCATTTCACCAACCAAAATATCTGACATTGATTTATTTCTCTAAGAAAACATATGAGCAATCATTAGAAGTGCCTCACCAAGGGACTTCCAATTGTAAATGAGTACCCAAAACATACCGTATTTGACCTAATTACTGCATATACCCCTATTAGCGCACAGTCAAGCAATTTCATAGTCTGTGTATGTTGTCGATTCTCATTTGAATTACTCGACAAAAAGCATATGTTACAGGTACTCATTTGAATTGCCTAAACAATTTGAGGAAATTCAAATGAGTACCAACAACATATGTTTTTTATAAAGAAAATCAGAAAAATATCACATAAGAAATTCATAGGTCTAGATAAGAGTGGGTATCAGGTAAATAGTTTTCTTATTTCTCGATGAAAACATATGTTGTGGGTACTCATTAGAAGCACCTCGCCAAGGCACTTCTAATGAGTACCCACAACATATGTTTTCATCGAGAAATAAGAAAACTATGGCTACTTTTTTGTTGAAAAAAGTGCCTTATCAAGAGCTATGATAAGAATCATCAAATACAGCTCTCATAAAGTCCTTTGCTATCTTTCTTTAAGGTGTGCCTTTTTTAACCCTTTAGTGCCCTGTGTATCATATATGATACATGGCATATATTTGGTGCTGCGACCAGGATATTTAAATATATTGTTGACATTTAATGCTATAAAGTATGTCAAGATATGAGGTCATAAGAAAATACAGTTGATTATTCTATGGATTAACTTAAAATACGTTTTTTCAGCCATCAAAGTAAAAAAAGTTGGATGTATCATATATGATACATTGGGCAAAATGTTTGCTCAAAATGAAAAATTGCCCTGCAAACCACATTTTCAGAGAAAAGCTTGCTGTGTATTTTCCTTTTTAATAAATGCAAATATTGAAGGCACAAATAAATCCTAAAAGATTTTTTATTCTGGAGTTATTCAACCTTGCTTGGGAACACTTTATGCCCAATGTATCATATATGATACATATATATCTCCATGATCTTAGACCTCCCAAAATTTCAAGTGTAGTTTTGTAATATACTTCCCAAAATAAGTCACTGTGGGTAATATGAAAGTTTTTGAACAATGCTTTCTATAGTTGGGCACTAGAGGGTTAACTAGAGGGTTAAGAGGATATTTTACTATATCTTTTTTTTTTTCCTGAAATTTTGAAAAACCTGAGCGCACAGCACGGTAATTAGGTCGAGTACGGTATATTTTCATGAAGAAGTAAGGAAAATATTTATCTGGATACATCGCTTATCCAGAGTTATCACAACTCTAAATAATGTAGCCTTTTTCACGGTGCCAGGTAATGATTTTTTTGTTTTTCAACCAAAAATTATTGATATTTTTCTTATTTGTTCACAAAAACATATGTTGTGGGTACTCATTAGAAGTGCCACATCGAGGCACTTCTAATGAGTACCCACAACATATGTTTTTGTGGAGATATAAGAAAAAATATAATCCTGATACAGCCTCTTATCTGGTATGCATGTTTCAGAAAATTTGATTATGTTTTCACAAATCAATGACTAACAAAGCCAATTACCGATGAAATTCCAGACAAACACTAATAAGGACTCTCTTGAGCATTATGTCATTTAACGCTTGGCATGCTGGGTAAAAATTTCAGTAGAAGACATTCTGAAATATTTTTTTTTATTTCCCCCAGAAAATAGGATTTGACATTTCATGCAAATTGTCTCCTAGGGAGACAATTTGCATGAAATGCCTCAGCCTATTTTTCTTGGGGAAAAAGTAAGAAAAATCATCAAAATGCTGTCAGCTGAATTAGCCATAGAGTGATAAAGCTTAAATTATGAACTTGGGAAAATGAGCCTTCAGGCTTTTGCAAACAGCAAAGGCCCTTATCAGACTGCACATCTGCAGAGTCTGATCGGGGCCTTTGCTGTCTGCTTAGAGAATCAATGGCTCCTGTATTATACCTATGTATAACAAGTATTAGCTTTCATAAAAGGCTTGGTCTACGCTTAGCACATAATGTGTGCTAAGCGAATACCAAGCTTTTTGTGAACGCTAATAGTTATAATACGCAGTCCATGGAAAATAGCACTGGCCTTGCATAAAGTTCTTTGGGAGCAATGACAAACACTAAGATTGTCTACACCCTTGGGTGTAAAGGCATACATGTAGGTAACAAAAGGGCATATCAAATTATTGTGCTTTGCTGGCTGAGTTATCTTTATTGTTTGCATTTGTCCTGAACACCTTTTCTCAAAGCATGGGCTATGTGTAGTGAGATCACACAAGCTCATACTTCTTTGAACAAGCTTTGAGAATCAGCCTCAACCGAGCCTCAGAACACCTCCAACCCTGTGAACAGTTTTCCTGAACGCATTTTCTTATAGTGGTCATGGTGTGGGTTGTATGTAGTGAGGTCATCATACAACCTACAAGCTCATGACTGCACAAGCTTTGGGTACCAGCCTATGAAGCTTGAGAACACTTCCCAGGCTGTATGTAGTGAGATTATCATGGGAACCAGCCTACTCAGAACACATCCCAGTGAGTAGCTTTCCTGAACTCCTTTTCTCATGGTGTTGGTTGCATGTTGTGAGATGATCATACAACATAGTATAACATGGCCATGACTGCACAAGCTTTGCAAACCAGATGATCATACATGCTCATGATTGCACAAGCTTTGGGAACTAGCCTACCAAGCCTCAGAACACCTCCCAGTGAGTAATTTTCCTGAACACCTGTTCTCACGATGTAGGTTGTATGTTGTGAGACGATCATACAACAAACATGCCCTGATGACTGCCCAAGCTTTGGGTACCAGCTACCAAGCTTCAGATCATTTCCCAGGCTGTATGTAGTGAGATTATCATAAAACATACATGCTCATGACTGCACAAGTTTTGGGAACCAGCCTACCAAGCTTCAGAACAGTTCACAGAAAGCAGTTTTCCTGAATACCTTTTCTCACAGTGCAGGTTGTATGTAGTGAGATGATCATACAACATACATGCCCATGACTGTAAACAAGCTTTGGGAACCAGCCTTCCAAGCTTCAGAACAGCTCCAAGAAAGCAGTTTTCCACATTTTAATGCTTAACTGGACAAATGTTTCAGATGACATTTTGAAATAGTTTTCTTATTTCAGCAGGAAATAGGATTTGACATTTCATGCAAATTGTCTCCAATGGAGAAAGGGGAAACAAAGGATAATGGTGAGGCACTTCTAATGCATACCACAACATATGTTTTGTTGAGGAAACAAGAAAAATACCAACACTTTTCTATTCATTATCTACAGCTATGTGCCTTCAATGAAAAAATAAAACAAGAGGCCCACGGGCCACAATTCGCTCACCTGAGTTAAACTGCCACTGCAGATATGCAGATGGCATGCAACATTTTTTGCCAATACTGTCAAATATTGAAACTTATGACAAGGCAATGGCTTAAACAGTTTTTTGAGATATCTTGCTTACAAGGTTAAAATGCTGAAATTTTCAAAGCGCCATAAGTAAAAAAAAGTTCAGATATTTTTCAGAGGTCATTTGGTTCATCTACTTATCCTGTCCTATAAAGTTGGTTTTTTTTTTCTATTTTTAGCTCTGGCAACCATTTTGTTCAGCATAGCAGAACCATTTTGGCAATTTTGGTAAAGGGGGATAAGAGGAACATTTCTGTGAAATCATTTTGAAATCAGGCCACTGGCCAAAAAGGAGATGTTTAAAGGTTTTTTTTTTCTATTTTTAGCTCTGGCAGCCATTTTGTTAGAACTTCTTTAACAATTTTTGGTAAATTTTGGTAAAGGGCCATAAGAAGAACTTCTGTGAAATTACTGGCTGCAGAGGAGATGTCTTTTAAAGGTTTTTCTATTTTTAGCTCTGGCTGCCAAAAGTCAAGGTACGAACATCATTTAAGCAACTTTGGTAGACCTCTCGTCCCTGATGACTTGTGCAAAGATTCAGCCCCAAGGCATCCTCTGTTCTGGCGAAGAAGATTTTTAAAGGTTTTTACCATATATGGGCATGTTGGCCATCTTGATGAATGGACCGTGGCCATTTTAGCAATCTTTCATTCCCCTGCCCCAAGGAGGCTCCACATGAAATTTGAGCAAGATTGGCCCAGAGGCTTCAGTGGAGAAGTTGTTTGAAATTCTCAACATTTTTCCCATACAAAATGTATGTTGCCCATACAAATGCATAGGGAAGCAAACTTGACCTTGCCATAAAAAGGTCAAATGTCAATGTACAACCATTATTTTAGCAACTTTGATAGACCTTCCATCCGCGATGATTTGTGCAAAGATTCAGCCCCAAGGCATCCTCGATTCTGGAGAAGAAGATTTTTAAAGGTTTTTACCATACATGTATATGGGCATGGCTGCCATCTTAGTCAACAGACCGCAACCATTATAGCAATCTTTTGTTCCCCCAACCGAGGAGGCTTCGTATGAAATTTGAGCAAAATTGGCTCAGCAGCTTCAGAGGAGAAGACATTTGAAAATGTTAACACATGGACGCACCGACAGATGACAGACAAAAAGTGATCATTATAGCTCATCCTGATCATAGGTCAGGTGAGCTAAAAAGTACTAATTCTTTTTGTTGAAAAAAAAGCATTGATTTACAGACTATGCAAAATTTTGCTTAGTCTGTCTGACTCCATGGACACTGCATGGTTAATCATTTTTAGAATGAATGAACTCCTCCACACTATATATTGGAAGAATTCAATTTCAATTTTAGGTATGTCAGGCTATGTGATTTAGATATTCCTAGAGAAAAGGACTTAACTATTTGCAAACTGTGAAGACCCTGATCAGCTACCACATTCTGAAGCATCTGATCTGGGTCTGCACTATTTGCCAATTACCCTTTTTAGGGTTTGCAGACTAAAATGGGTTAACTCTTGTCATGCTGAATAAATTAAGATGCCACGCCCATTTCTAATATTCAGCCAACCAGATTACTTGGTCCAGGTTGTTGATACAAATTCATATACTTAATGACAAACAATGCAGATCCAGATCAGTTGGCTTCTTCAGAAGCCAACTGATCTGGACCTACACTGTTTGCAAAGGCAGGGTATATCCAAGTTCAGCAGGACAAGGGTTAAAATGTGCATGTCTTGAAATTCTCGTTTTTTGCCAAATCAAATAAATTTGGTCAAATATGTTCAGTGGTTGCATTTGCATATTTAACCTTTACCACTTTCTGGGCTTAATTCAGCAGGGAACAAATTCATAGTTTTTCTTATTTTTCCATGAAAACAGGATTTGACATTTCATGCAAATTGTCCCCTAGGGAAACAATTTACATGAAATAACAACTATTTTTGGGGTAAAATAAGAAAATATATCATAATGTCACCTGCTGAAATTTTTAACTCAGCATGCTATGTGTTAACAAACCAGCCAAAATTTATTATATAAGTTATTTTTTATGTCAAATTTTTTTCAACTGTTTTTTTGTCAATTTTAGATTGAAACTCCCCATCGTTTCTTTAACCCTTAGCACTCCACGAAAAAAATCAGCAGACAACATTCTGAAATATTATTTTCTTATTGTTCCCAGGAAATAGGTTTTGACAATGGAGACAATTTGCATGAAATGTCGAATCCTGTTTTCAGGGAATAATACCAAAAATATCAATTTGTTGCCTGCTAATTTGCCCAGAGTATGGTGAAGAGTTAAACAGATGAAAGTTGCATAGTTTTATCAAGATAATTTCCAATCTTGCTTCTCTCATTTAGCTTCCAGTAAGATCAAGAATTAGAAAAATAAGTATTTTCTAGTAATCCCATGAGAAAACAATAATTTTATTTGAGGAAAATCTGTTGAAACTTGCAAATTAATGAGCTAAACCCTTAAACTGTCAAACAAAATTGTAGCAGAACACTTTCTATTTTCTTTTCATTATGTTCAGAGAAAATAAGGCTCAACATTTCAAAAATACAGAATGTCATCTGCTGTCGATGTGAATGCTAATTTAAGGGCTAAGTATGACCTTAACAATATTAAGTATTGGGACAGACGATCACTGCAAACATGCATTGTCTGATCAGAGTCTACATTGTTTCCCACTCTTCATGTATTATTTCAGATACATCAACAGAAAGCAGAATAGACCTTTTTTTTCAAATTTTAGGATAATTATGGTAAGGAATATAAGTTATCTAATATTCTGGGTAAATATGTACATTACTTGTACAATGAGTTTGAGCTGGAGTTTTACAGCCCAGTCAACACTGTTAAGATCATGCCGAGCCAGTCAGTTAACCTACTCACAATTTTCCTGGGCAGGCTTAATGTCCTCTTAGCAGTTAATCAGTACTTTGCACACATAGTTTTGCCAGTAACTGAAACTGCCCTTCTTAAATCAACATAATGATCATAGAAATATTTTCACGATAAATCTAGTGACCGGAAAATTATTTCATGATCAAAGTTATGTGGCTGAACTCAGACTCAAACTTGCGGCACCTGGATCTGCAGTCAGATACGCTACTGACTACTCTGTTACAGAGCCTGGCTACTAAGGCTGGCTAATCAGAGCTGAAAAGATAATCAATTATCAGTCCTGCCATTGTGATTGATAATCGATTAGTAATCGCTGAAGATTTGATCATAATTTTACCTATTTGAGTATGACCCTATCATATGTTATACTTTATTATATGTATTTTGTCAGACAGGCCTGATCAAACAATGTAGACCCAGATGAGACGCTGCATTTGCGGCATCTCATCAGGGTCTACACTGTTTGCCACTCACCCAGCTATTTTAAGACACAACAGTGGGTAGTAAGTTAGACTTGTTCAAATTTTAGATGAAGTATGGTAAGCAGTTGAGGTGTCTGAATACTAAGGGTAAATATGGTAAGTAACAAACACATAAACTAAATGATCCCTTATTAGCAAATCAGTAATGATAGTCATTTTTGTGGAATTTATCGATCAATGAATCGATTAACCGATTAATTATGCCAGCCTTACTGGCTACCTGTTCAATACTTTCCCTTTACAATTTAGGTTCAATTTATTCAATTATTTATATATATCACCAATATTGTGAGAATATCCGAAATATTCAGATGGATATGCCATAGAAATACTGTACCATATCACCATATACAATGTACAATCTGATTCACACACAGACTTTATCACACAATTAGTACATGTATCAATTTATTAAACCTTTCTTGGATAATAAATGTCTATTTTTGAGAAATATGGAGCCTTTAAAAGGACAGAGTGGTGGCAAAAAAGGGCAAGAGGGCTGGCCTGCCTCTCTGTATAGGGCTAGCTGGAGCACTGTGAAGGATAAAACAGAATATGACATAGAGACACTATTCTTGCTTTTGATTGATTGTGCTGGGGTTAAACGACATGTCAACCCTTGTGGGTCATTTTGTGTTGTCTCCCAGAGAAAGGGAGAAGAGAGATAGCTATAAGAGATAGTAGTGGAGATGAAAGAGAAGGACAGGAGAGAAAGAGGAACAGGAATGAACGTGAAGAAACAGAAGAAATAAAAACATTCCCCCTCTACCCTTACCTCCTACAAGGATAGCAGGCCTTGCTGAACTGTAATCCAATACAAGTTGGACACCCTGGCAATACGTATCTGATATGTATAGTGAAAACAACATAGCTTCCAATAAGAAGAATATCAGGAATACGTATGTCTTATTTCTTCACAAAAACATAAATTGTGGGTACTTTTCAGAAGCACCTGGGGAGGCGCTTCTAATGAGTACCCACAACATATGTTTTTGTGGAAAAATAAGAAAAATTTCAATGACTTTGGTTGAAAACAAGAGAAATGCCTAACGACATTATGGATGGGTTTTTTAAATAACAAAGAAATAGTTGTCTCTCTTGCACGTGAAGCAGTCCTTCTCTTCATCCCTACCAAATATGAAAGCAATCCACTGAAGAATAAAGATAACATATCTTTGAAAAAAGGTTAACAGAAAGGTTAACCTGGGATGACGCCCGACTGCCCGTACATCGCTATTTTAAAGGACAGATTTTTTTAAAAAACCCGTCCAAAAAGTGCCCTATCTGAAGCTATGTGATTTAAGTTCTAAAGACAGAGCTGTGTAATAACATGGCATACGAGACTATGTAGAACAAGGAAATTGACCATATTACCTCTTACGTTGCTAACCAGAACTGCATCAGATAACATTTTTATTTCTTTTTTTTTTTTTTTTTTTTTTTTTTTGTGGGTATTTTTCAGAGAAAATAAGGCTTGACATTTTTTCATGTGAATCATTCACATGAAATGCCAAGTCATTATTTTAATTTGAAGAATTTTGGAATGTCGTCTGCTACAATTTAGCTTACACTTAAAGGGTTAACTGTAACACAACAAATTTATAAACAATCATTTTCTATTTTCAGTAATAAAATAACCATGTATTATAGTTAAATAAACTGCTCAAATTTTCTGAACACCTGGCTCATTATTCACAACCATATTTTTTTCCTATCAAATGGATGGTTTTAGTTTGTTAGACTTTCTTTTAAGACAATACTAGCAAGTGACTTGATATACTTGAATACCAACACTTTCCAAAGATTCTCCATTAGATTTCATTAGTTTTTTATTTGTTTTTTTTTTTTTTTTTTTTTTTTTTTGTTTTTTTTTTTTTATTTTTTTTTTTTTAAACTGTTTCTAAACCCAGAAGACAAAAATTTGATGGTGACAGACACAATTAATCTAAAGTATGTTTATTGTAGGGGTCATTTCGGGCAGTGGTTTTGCAACATTCTAACATTTGTTTTGCTGAAATCACACTAAAATTTCTGAAATGGGTAAACAATCGCATACTAATATTGGGACTAAAATTACAGTTTCGGATCACTGGGCCATCATGGTTGCCATTTCAGATCATTTTCACAAAACTGACGATGTTTCATTATTTGAAAACTGAGTATTCATCACCCAAGTGCTTTTATCTCTGTTTTGAGTGTCAAATTATATAGAAAACCTGATACTAATCATTTTTAATGAAGCACATTTAGAATAAAACACCTCCCAAGTTAATGCAAATGTTCTAAGACTATAAGTTGTCATCTGATCGGTATCTATGCTATAGTGACACTAACCACATACAGGTATTAAGAATTTCAAGTGAAAAGTTTCCCAAATATATTTAAAGCAAAACAAACAAACTAACAAACTTTGATGTACAGGTTAACAGTCCATGACTTTGACCTTTGGTCTGCAGTGGTGGCAAGATGATGTCAACTGACCCATGTCCAACCAGTAGAATTATACTTAACCCTTGTCCTGCTGGACCAGGATATACCCTGCCTTTGCAAACAGTGTAGATCCAGATCAGTTGGCTTCTGAGGAAGCCAACTGATCTGGATCTGCACTGTTTGTCATTAAGTATTTGAATTTGTATGAACTTGGATCAAGTAATCTGATTGGTTGACAATTAGAAGTGGGCGTGGCATCTTAATTTATTCAGCATGACAAAGGTTAAGTGAAGACTTTCAGAAATGCACCACAACTTCCTTAGATAACACTATTATTCAGATACAAAGCAAACTTTGTGTTAGCTAAACAACTGTGTTATATGAACTTGTATTGAAACAAAACTGTTACGATCATTTTTCTGTAAAATCTATACATTTTTGTTTGGCTACAATACTTCTGGAGTCTGCCTTTAAACCATCTTATGAATCTGTTTTATAACGATGTGTCTTATAAAGTGGTTCCAATGTATAAGCAAAGAAAAATTGGTAAAGCAAAACTTTAACGCAAATTAATACTGACAAAGTTTCTAACTCTGTGACCTCGGATTTTGATCTGCAGTAAGATGATGCTAGCTAGCTGATGTGCATCCACCATCCTGCAGTATCAAATATAAATCCTTTCCATGCTGAATAAATTAAGATGCCACGCCCACTTCTAATTTTCAGCCAATCAGATTACTTGATCCTGATCATTGTTATAAATTCACATACTTAATGGCAAACAGTGCAGATCCAGATCAGTTGGCTTCTTCAGAAGCCAACTGATCTGGATCTACACTGTTTGCAAAGGCAGGACATATCTGGATTCAGCAAGACTAGGGTATACAACACATCAACAGCCTGAAGTGAAATCAGAATACGTTCAGAAATATTTCCATGCAAAAGAACTGAACATAAAACTTTGACTCATAATTACAGTCGACTCTCGTTATCTCGACCCCTCTTATCTCGATCCTATCACTTATGTCGAACTGATTTCTAAGTCCCGATTATTTTCCCTATGTATTTATTGTATTTCAGCTTCGCGTATGTCGAACTACTTTTGTGTCGACACTTCGGCTATCTCGTCCATCATTTTCAGTCCCTGAACCTATTTTTCACAGATTTTACTACCGCGTATCTCGAACTCGGACCATGACGATGGAAAACAAAATGTAAGATGCGGTGCCACCCGTCTCTCTGTTAATGAAAATCATAATAGGTCATTGATAAATAAATCAATAGTTTAATTTTCCCCTTTGTCCAGGTAATTACAAACAACACAAACAATGTCTAAAATCCGTAATTATGAAATCACATGCATGTCGAGTCAGGTTTGACACGCGGCGCTCAACACCGTCTCGTGTCATTGATTTGTAAGATAAAAAGCAGCTCAGAATAGTGTTATGGAAGATTAATCAACGAAGTTTCTTTAATTTATTGTTTAGATATGTTCTTCACTATTGAGTACTGTCCGTCTGAATGATATGAGCGTCTTCAAGAAAAGTCAGTGCGCGACAGGTTCCGAATCAGATCAGCCTGTATTGATCAGGCTAGCTAAGTCTGAATCTTCGCTTGTTACTCTTTGGTCAGGCGGTGCTCTTTGGTAAGCCCAAATAAGGCTCATGCGTATAATGGAAAATTCGTGGGCGTGCAGGCTGATCCAAGTCTTTGACAGTCGCACAGTTTTCTAATAGGAGTTGTCGTGCACGGCCTCAAATAGACGATTTACACGTGGGTACCGATGTTAACCCTTCCGACCCTGTAGACTTGTACGGATACCCGCACAAATAGTGTATGTCCAGATGAGATGGTTCATAACAAGCTTTCTCTGCAGGATCTACAGTTTGCCGCGCTGAGATGGTTCGTTTATGCCAGGGGAGATAATCCAAACTAGCTTACAGCTGCCACTTTACATTGTAAGCGTTTTATGCAAAAGCGGAAACCAGACAACTCTTTATCGAGTCGTATATGCGAAGAGAGCTAATCCAAACCAGTTCATAACGTATAGCTAACATAACCCGGAAACCAGTAATTTATTTATAGCTCAAATGGAAATCCTAATTTGCAGGAGTATTAAAAGACAACAAGAGACGTTTGAAATTTATTATTATCAACATTTATTGATGATATTATTCCAAGAGAACCAATGCATCTCCTAAAACAAACAGAAACAATGCAAACTGAAGTACGCGTAAATTATTTAAATTGCCATATACATGTGCCTTCCAAGCACGTTTGGCGAACAGAGAGGCGAACAGTCGCCATACCTATGACGCCACAATTTGGTTGTCTCAAACTACTGATAACTCGAACATTTTTATCAGGTCCCGTGACGTTCGAGATAACGAGAGTCGACTGTATATTAATAAAATTTCTATTCTAAGACTGATCTTTGGCCTGCAGCATCAGCATGACAACGTCAACTGATCTGTAGCGATCCAGTAGTAATATTACCCACTCATCAACAACTCAAAGTGAAGACTTTCAGAAATACAAGCACAGCAAACAAACTTAACACAACACTTCGACTCAGAAGTTAACTGATGGACAGATACAATGTAGGCAGAGGGACATTGGGGTGGATGGAGACAGATAGGCAGAATGATATTTTATGAATGAAATTATACTCGTTTGGCATACTAAAATGTATGCCAGCAGGGATATAAAATTAGACGTAAAAAGAAACACCTCATGGAAGGTGAGCATGATTACTTCTGACATTTTCAGGCAAGATTATTTTTTTCCTTTCCTTTCAGAGCCAAAATGAAATTTCTTTTCTAGTAATAAAGTAGGTCAAATGTTACTGAAGATGTATAGCTACACATGTGGTCAAAATTACTTTGTTGTCCTTCAAGATATACTAGAGTGATCACAAGGACTTTCCTTTATTTGATTTGGCAGTCTAGTTTCTGACCCAATGACACCCACTCAAACTTGATCTTGAAATCATCACGACAAACCTTTTGATTAATTTTCACAAAGTTCAGATAAAAAATGTGGTCTGCACAGTGTTTAGTAGGTTTTCCTACAATTTGACCTGATAACCCTATTTCTGTCCACAATGGCACATGTGAACCAGTTTCAAAAGAAATCTAGACATAATCATGACAAATATTCTGACAGTTTCACTAAGTTCAAGGCTTTGACCTAGTGGCCTACTTTTTTACTCCATGCAACCTATTTTGAAACTTGACCTAGAAATCACCTAGATTGTATTAAGGCATGCATCTTGTACACTTTTCATGCAGCATCTAACCTGTACATAAGCTTTTTACAAGAGGCCCACGGGCCACGGGTCGCTCACCTGAGTGACATAGCCACTGCAGATATGCAGATGTTATGCAACATTTTTCCAATCCTGTCATTGCAACTAATGAAAAGATCATCATTTAAGCAGTTCTTTATTTTGAAGAAGAAGATATATGGCATGCCAGTCAATTGAGGGTGATCATTTGAACAAACTCTAAATGGCAGCCAGCTTGGATTTACGATCGGCACGATTTTAGCTATTTCTGATCTACAAGTCACCCCAATGCTTCCTACCAAGTTTCGAGTCAACTGGCCTTTCAGTTCAGGAGAAGAGGCGAAAAATAGATTTTCAAGATGGCTGCCATGGCGGCCATCTTGGATATCCGATTGGCACAATTTTAGCTATTTTTGATCTACAAGTCACCCCGATGCTTCCTACCAAGTTTGGAGTCAACTGGCCTTTCGGTTCAGGAGAAGAAGCGAAAAATAGATTTTAAAGATGGCTGCCATTGCGGCCATCTTGGATTTCCGATAGGCACGATTTTGGCTATTTTTGATCTATAAGTCACTCCAATGCCTCCTACCAAGTTTGGGGTCAATTGGCTTTTGGGTTTAGGAGTAAAAGCGAAAAATAGATTTTCAAGATGGCGGCCATCTTGGATTTCCGATCGGCACGATTTTAGCTATTTATGATCTACAAGTCATCCTGATGCTTCCTAGCAAGTTTGGAGTCAATTGGCCTTTCGGTTCAGGAGAAGAAGCAAATGGCGGCCATCTTGGATTTCCGATCGGCATGATTTTAGCTACTTTTGATCTACAAGTCACCCTGATGCTTCCTAGCAAGTTTGGAGTCAATTGGCCTTTCGGTTCAGGAGAAGAAGCGAAAAATAGATTTTCAAGATGGCGGCCATGGCGGCCATCTTGGATTTCCGATTGGCACGATTTTAGCTATTTTTGATCTACAAGTCACCCTGATGCTTCCTAGCAAGTTTGGAGTCAACTGGCCTTTCGGTTCAGGAGAAGAAGCGAAAAATAGATTTTAAAGATGGCGGCCATGGCGGCCATCTTGGATTTCCGTTCGGCACGATTTTAGCTATTTATGATCTACAAGTCATCCTGATGCTTCCTAGCAAGTTTGGAGTCAATTGGCCTTTCGGTTCAGGAGAAGAAGAAAAAATAGATTTTCAAGATGGCCGCCATGGCGGCCATCTTGGATTTCCGATCGGCAAGATTTTAGCTACTTTTGATCTACAAGTCACCCTGATGCTTCCTAGCAAGTTTGGAGTCAATTGGCCTTTCGGTTCAGGAGAAGAAGCGAAAAATAGATTTTCAAGATGGCGGCCATGGCGGCCATCTTGGATTTCCGATCGGCACGATTTTAGCTATTTTTGATCTACAAGTCACCCTGATGCTTCCTAGCAAGTTTGGAGTCAACTGGCCTTTCGGTTCAGGAGAAGAAGCGAAAAATAGATTTTCAAGATGGCGGCCACGGCGGCCATCTTGGATTTCCCATCTGCACGATTTTAGCTATTTTTGATCTACAAGTCACCCTGATGGTTCCTAGCAAGTTTGGAGTCAATTGGCCTTTCGGTTCAGGAGAAGAAGCGAAAAATAGATTTTCAAGATGGTGGCCATGGCGGCCATCTTGGATTTCCGATCGGAACGATTTTAGCTATTTTTGATCTACATGTCACCCCGATGCTTCCTACCAAGTATCAAGTCAATTGGCCCAGGGGTGTAGGAGGAGTAGGCTTTTAAAGCAATTGTTGACGCCGCACAACGGACGACGGACGACGGACATTGACTGACCACAATAGCTCACCATGAGCACTTCGTGCTCAGGTGAGCTAATAAGACCTGACCTTGTGACCTAGGTTTTTATCCTATGCGAATCAGTTTTGAATCTGCCCAGATTTTACTGAGACATTCTGAACAATTTTTACAAAGACCATGTGAAAAATAAGGCCTCGTATGTGCACACAAGCTTTCTCTAAGTTGAGTTGTATTGACCCTAGTTTTTGAATACGTATGACCCAGTTTAAAAACATTGATTTATTGCGATTAGCATTTTGAATGTTCTGAGCAACTTTTGACAATCTGATTTTATGAATCTGATGAAAAATCCAGCTGCTATCATGTTTAGAAGCAAACTGATGACATAAAACAGATATCAAGTTATCTTAAAAGTTTACTCTGGGCCAAAGTTGAAAAAAAGCGTGGATCACTTTCAGTTTAGCAGTCCCCAGGCATAGATAATATAGAATGAGAATAATTGGCATATACAGCGGTCTCTATAGTAGCTAGGCAAGTTAAATGCCTAAAAATGAAATAAGCTAAATAACCGAAGATTTTGTTTGTTTGTGTTGAGGTTTTACAGCCCAGTCAACCCAATGGGGTCATGTTGAGCGCTGTCAGTTTACCTAACCACACGTTTACTGGGCAGGCTTAGTCCTCTAAGGGGTTAACCAGTATTGTGCACATTCTTTCACCAGAAATTGACAATTGCCCTTCTTGAATCAGCGGAAGGGAGAAAATGACCGTAGAAAATATTTCATGTTCAATCTCCACGAAAGAATGTTGCCGACCTTGGCGGGGGTTGAACCCTCGACCTCCTGATCTCCAGTCGGATGGCGCATCCAACTGAGCCACCAAGGCCGGCAAATAACCGAAGATGAAAAGTGTCAAGTAACAAAAGATGAAATGTGCTGAATTGTCTGTCTATGCCCTGGATTATACAGACTTCAGGAGGGACACAATTCTTAAAGTAATCTATTTTTGAGAAAGCAAAGTGAAATTAATTGGATTTTTTTTTTTTTTTTATGTGGGTCATTCATGTAGACTAAAGGAATGAGATTTCATTTAGACCTCTCAAAGTTCTCATTTTGCATTATGAAATTTAGTAGATTTAGCCAAAATTTACATGTAAAGGACCCATAACTTGTCAGCTTCTGCATAAACCAAGCTTTTTGTGGAAGCTAATACTTGTTATACTTTTTGCTCTATTCTGAATGCAGTACAATCATCTTTGAGAGAAAATAACCTAATTTCAAAGTTTATTGTCTGTACAAACAAGTTTGAAATGGGGCCTACATGCATTTTCTGCAAAACAATTAGAAACCGAATACAGTGGGTACGAATCTGAACGAAGACAATAACAAATGTTATGGTTATCAATCATGCATGTAATCAATATTTCAAACATTTTCTTTTATATCAGTTAAATAAAACGTTAAGTTTAAATAAACATAACTATTTGCGAATTCATACCTGTATAATGTACACGGTTTTAATTTTTCAAAATAAAATATTTTTTTCACCCATCGAGGGCAGCCATGTTTGATAGTCGATTATCGATTTGTCACACCATTTTTGATTGGTTGAGAGGTCATGATTCAGGATAATACCCGATGCGGATTGATTGATGCAGGTGCGTGGTAGACATGAGTGAGGGTGTCATATGCAAGTATCGACCGTGAACTGCCTGTTTTTATCTGTTAAATGAATGTTAAAAATAATCATTTTCGGTTATGTATATTTATGCTTAAACGCTATTTTATCTGTTGCACCATTTTTTTTTCTCTATTTTATCCATGCTTGAACCTTAAATAAGTTTAAATCTATAAAAAATAATGAGGAATTTTCGCAGAAAAGACTAACGACCAAAGTCGCTTTCTTGACAAGTAATGACTAAACAAGACAAACTGAAATGTTGATTTGACTATTTGCATCGGTACGACTTTATTTTATCCGAAATAAGTAAATATGTATACTTATTTCAGATTTTATCACAATTTTTATCACAAATGGTAAAAATGGTAGTTGAAAATTTTATATAAATTTATTTTAAAGTTGAAATATGAATCAAGAATCCAATTTGAAAAAAAAACGTTTCAGATCAGATCGCCTCTGCATGCTTTATGACAAACTCCTATAACTTTCATCAATCGGAATCAGAATCTGACTATTTTACTGGTGACACATCAATAGACCATTCATTCACCAGGGTTACGATTGCGATGACTAGTCTCCAGATCTCACAAGTGATGTGAATCTAGCGACAAAATCCTCAGAACTTTCAGCAGGGGATATCATAGATGCAGGGAGTACATTCCCGTCCCTAATATGGTGTCTAGGAAGAAACTGTACTTGTAAATGTCAGTTCTAGCATATGGCACTTGAAATGCTATTGGATGCCGATTCCTATTGCGCCTTTTTGGGGGTTGTAGGTCATCACAAGGGATGCTAGCTCTAACTTTCAGACCTTTAAATAGCATAATGAGTTGCTACCTTTGTGTCTATTGTGAAGAGACTCCCACCCTAACTGTTCAAGAATGCTAATCATACTTCCAATTTCAAAGTTGTAGTTACCAGTCACAAATCTAGCTGCACAATTCTGAAACTTTTCCAATTCTTCCTGGACAACTATAACATGTGGGTCCAAACAGTGCTAGCATACTCCAGGATTGGATTGACTATAACCCACATGTTATAGTCCTGAATAATCAGTTTCAGTCTGTCTTCACGCCTAAATCTCCTCTCAAACTGTCACAGTTGTGCATTCAAAAAGTTCAAGACCTCCAAGATGAAGGTCACCTCAGCTCAGACAACATCCCATCTGACCTTCAGAATAAGGCCAACAACATGCCCGACCTAAACATCTCAGTCAATGGTATTATCAAATTACTTCAGGGACTAAATCCCAGCAAAGCACCCGGACCTGACCGCATCAACCCACAACTTCTACAGAAGCTCAGTCTTGAAATTGCCCCATTCCTGCAGGCTATCTTCTCCAGGTCACTGGTTGAAAGTTCATTACCATCTGACTGGCTGAAAGCAAATGTCTCACCCATTTTTAAGAAGGGAGACAAGTCCTGCCCTGCAAACTATAGGCCCATATCCCTCAGCTGTATGACTGACTTATTTCGGTATCACAGAATTATATGCAAACTAATGGAGCATATTATTACATCCAATTTAGTGAAACATCTGGACAGAAATCAAATCCTCTACGACCTCCACCATGGCTTTCGTACACAGCTCACAATGTTCATAGAGGAACTGCACCAAATCCTCCAGGATGGTAAGCCGACAGACATTACATGTATACTGTTGGACTTCAGCAAGGCTTTTGACAAGGTCAGCCACGAGAAGCTCATCTACAAACTACATGGTTATGGTATCAGAGGCAAAACCCTGAGATGAATTGTCATTCCTTAATGGCAGGTCACAGACTGTTGTCCTTGAGGGGGATTGCTCTGAGGCCAGTAACATCAGGTGTTCCTCAAGGATCAGTCCTCGGACCAGTCCTCTTCTTGGCATACATAAATGACCTGCCTGAAAAGGTCAAAAGCCAGGTAAGACTCTTTGCTGATGATACAGCAGCATACTTAGCCATCAATAGCCTTGTTGATTCCCGGTAGCTCCAAGCTCTGCAGGACTGGGAGGTGAACTGGAATATGGAATTTAACACAGGGAAGTGCCAGGTAATACGTGTGACTAGATCACGATCACCCCTCCCCACAACCTACACGTTGTACAACCAAACACTGGAGGTGGTCCTGTGTGCCCGGTACCTCGGAGTAGACATTTGCCATGACCTTTCATGGAAGCCCCATTTTGACAGGATCACCGGCAATGCTAACAAGTCCCTCGGTTTCTTGCGAGGAAACTTGAAAGCCAAGAACCTCCAGCTGCGAGAAAGAGCTTATAAGGCCATAGTTCGCCCCTAGCTGGAGTATGCTGCTCCAGTCTGGGACCCCCATACCCAAGATGACATAAATAAAATTGAGATGGTACAGAGGAGGGCAGCTCGATGGATACTGAATGACTATTCCCCATACTCAAGTGTTTCGAACATGTTGGAGAAACTCAACTGGTGTACCCTCAAGCAGCGGCGTGCAGAGTCTCGACTGGTCTTATTTTATAAAATTATCTATGGCTACGTAGCAGTACCTCTCCCAACATATGTCATACCATTGAGCCGAACCTCACGGCGTACAACCCCCTCACTGGCATACAGACAGCTATACACCCGGACTAACTATTACAAGTACTCATTCCACCCTTTAACAGTCGTCCAGTGGAACCATCTCCCTCCCCACATCGCCACCCTGACTAACTCTGACAGCTTCAAACAGGCTGTCAGTCAGGTGTGCCACTCCAAACCATAAATATTACTACCACTGTTTTTTATCTTCACTTTTCTTTCTTCTGTATAATACACTAACACTATGCACTTTTATTCATTTCTCACTATCCGGACTGTTTTTAACCCCTTTACTTTTACCGCATGTTGCGGGGACCCCGGCACATAATACTCAGTTGAGGGTATATGCCGTATTGAGAGGTAGATAGATAGATTGGTAGCACCAACCCCTCGCATGCCATTTCCTTATCATCTTGGGGGCATGACGATAGGTCAAGTCCTAAGAAACCAAGAGTTCTGTTTGCTTTTGTGCAAACATTGCTTACATGAGTATTCCATTTCAAATCCCCAGAAATTGTCACACCAAGGTATCTAATATTATCCACATTTTCGAGGACTGTTCCCTCTAAGGAGTAAACTGCATTGATCTTTTTTTATCTGCTTCCTAGTAAGCTGCATCATGTTACATTTCACAGGCTGAAATCTCATCTCCCATTTCCTTGCCCATTTGCCTAGTTGATCAATATCCCTTTGAAGTTTCCATGTGTCTTCAATGCTATTAATCTGATATAGCAGACACAGTTATCAGCGAACAGACGAATCTCAGATTCTATTCCAACCATGATGTCATTTATACACAAGGAAAACAACAGTGGACCGATAACAGTGCCCTGCGGCACATCAGACAAAAGAGATTCCCGTTGCAATTTTGCACCATTGACTACAACCCTTTGTTGCCTATTGCACAGAAAGGAATCAATCCATATTTAGGTTTTCCACTTATGACATATCCATTGCATTTCAGAAGTTCATGAGAAGGAGTGTCAAAGGCCTTCTCGAAGTCCAATATGAATGTATCTACTTGACCTCCTTCATCCAACATTTTAGCCCAATCATTTATTACTGTGATCAGCTGAGTTTCATAGCTACGTTTTCAAAGAAGAAGAAGAATAGAAACCACAAGTTCGTGCGTTGGTGGTGTCATACGTGACGTTTGTTATGTAGTTGTTTGCTCCTCATCTCTTTTTCTTTTAGTGCCCCAGAAAGGCTGTGCTTCGTGATTATGGCATTTCCTAGGTATCTTCACTTTCACTTCTTCTCGATCGAAACTTCGCCCCTAATTCTGATGCACCTCCAAATTACAAATATATGTTCGGTCCGCGTATGTTTCTCTGCCTTGTCAGTAAAATATAACAGTATAAACAAACACAACTAATCACAAAAATATAAGTGAAGATACCCAGGAAATGCCACAACTACGGAGCACAGCCCTTCCGAGGCACCAAAAAAAGAAGAGATGGGTAACAAATAAGTACACCATAAACGCCACATGTGAAACCACAGCCGCACAAACAAAGAAGAACTGTAACAGAAAAACCGCCTCGGAACAGTCAGTTGGAAAACTACTAGGGGAAACAGGGTAGCTGGTGCAATGGCGACCTGAAGCCAGAGCAAAAGAAAACCACAAGCTGGACCATGATATGAACCAAACCACATATAACGATAGTCAAACGCCAACTTGATGAGAAACTGGCACAAAAGTTGACATAAAGTCTGTACCCATTTTGTGCGTCTTCTTTCTGATACACAGCTCTTCCTTGGAGTGCTTCCTAAGCGATCGTGCAGTAAAAACATCATTGCGCTGATTAGTAATTTATCTATCTAAAAAGGTGTGAAAATTAGCAAAATGACACTATTGAAGGCTGGCTATTATCCATCGCTAAAATCTATGTTTTCAATTTTAATTATGTGGTCAGTTTGAGATCATTTGACACCTGTAACTCGGATCGAAACCATACCATTTGCTGCTTCCACAACATTACGAAAGGAGTAGTTATAGATTCCTAAAGAGTGTTTACTGTCGTAACCTTTAATTATGTCTTAGCTTTGTCTGTTTGATTTACATGTTGCTTTAATCTAATGAACAAATTTCTTGCAACTGCACACTTCCATATTCTTCTTATATATTTCTATAATGGTTTGGTGACCAAAAAAGGGACTAACTTTCCTGTGATGTCACATGCAATTGGTCTATACCCACCTTGATAACACCAAGGTCTCTATATTCGATATATAAAAAAACCTCCCTGGTACAATCTAGAGACTGGTCATACCTGTTGCATATTCTCGGTGAAGGAATGTCATTTGATGCACCTCGACCTCGCAGTTATCGGTTTGCATTCATGTGTGTGCCCATAAAGACAATTATCACTGTTTAAAAAAGAAAACAAACGACACAGAATAGCTTACCTCAGCTCTAGCTGACCATCTGCTGTATGGATCGTCGAAAATAAGGCTATACCTCACAGACTCTATAAAGACGGACTAGATCACAGACTCTATAAAGACGGACTAGATTGAGTCTGTCAGATAAGGCCAAAGTCTTGTTATGGGTGACCATGTAACCAAGATACGGCTCTGCACTATAATTACTTTGGCAGAATATGTCGAACACTACCCTTATTTGACATTGTTCTTTTTTGTAGCATTCAACGGCAAAAACTGAATTAATAATGATTATTGTTATAAATAATAATCAGTAACTGTAGTTAAGTAATATGTTTAAACAAGTGCCGCAATTTAAACCTTTCTTCCTTCGAATGTATTCTCATTCTATTCAGTAACACCCCTTGCCGGAGCAAAGGTAAACATCACGAAAACACGCCTATATAATTTTGACTCCTTGAACCCCACTTTTTTTATAGTAAAACTGGGGTTTACAGGGGTATACATTATTTTTCTTATTTGCTAAAACATAGATTGTGCGTACTCGTTAGAACCGCCTCGCCGTGGCGGTTCTAACGAGTACTCACAATCTATGTTTCGAGAAAAAATATGAAAAATATCGGAATTTTTTTCTGAAAATTTTCCTTTTCTGGTTGTAAAATTTTTAATATATTTGAATAGGCGTGTTTTCGCAATGAAAAAAATATGGTAAAACCCATACTATCATCGTTATGGACAGCTGTAATGCGAAATTCTCGTGAAATTTTGTCTTTACGCTTCGCTATTGAAGAAATAACACCATCCTTATTTGTGATCATTTTTAGGCACTTAACTACATAAACTAAATTCACTTTGTAAACTAAAGTCTGAGATCAACATACCAAAATCGTATTTCGAAAAATCATAACGTCGATAGACACAAAGGCAAAATTAGGAATGTTCAGACGGACAGACATGGACCCAACATAAATGGGTTGGAATCAGGCGTCCATGGAAGTATTGCTTGGTAAGCACGTTTCACCCACCATGCCTATCATTCTGAAATGAGATTTGGGAAAATACGTGAATTAATGTCCAGGTTTTAGAAAAAAAAATAATAAGAGAACTCAGGAACTGATACAATCAGATCCACATCGGGCCCCAACACCAAAGGGAAAGCCAGACAAATACAATAAAGCAGCCACAACAGATGGCAAGCAGAGTTGATAACTTTTTCCCAAAAAGGTGGGGACTCTGTTACCTAAAACTTAACTGAATATATAATCAACTTAATTGTGAAAAGAAAAATATTAGAAAGTGAAACATTACATAACAATTAACAAAAAAATACCACAATGAAAGTAACGCCTTGGAAGGGCCAGTAATGAATTACTGCGGGGCTTAAGCAAGCTTTACGGGAACCCAACCCTCGCCCTCAGCTTCCATAGTGATAAACATATATTTTTTCGGTCCGTGTGGAGGTCTTCTAACTCATTCATGAATCATTACGGGCAACAGATAAATCACAAATAACGCCTATAATGATGCAAAGATGGGGGCTCAACAGAAAGAACGTGTTGAGACATTTTGAGATCCCTGGGTTGTCAAACAATATGACTAGAATACTGGAGCAAAAGAAAACAACCAACTGAACTCCGGTGAGCCGAGAAACAGACATAAAAATCCGGGCCAGACCATCTAATGAATAGTTTTTAAGTCTGAACCCCGACCTATCGGCGTGGAATTAAAGATGTAATCAAAGTGTTCAACTGTAATTGGATTAACCGCTAAGCAAGCAGACTGTTTTATGACATCAATGTTATACCCCTTTTGTTCACAACATATGACAATTTTACTAAAATGGTCAGAAAATTCAGGTTTCATAAACTACGTAAAGCCTTTTCTAAGTTTTATAGACGTCATTCCGATTTAGTTTCAAAATTCAATGTTGGACTAAAATCTCTTCTATAACAAGGCCTATCGGAACCCGAATTTTATGGTGACTTAGTTTATAAATTCAGAAAAATATATGCTTGCAATGACTTTAGTACCCAATTTCGTAAAATCATTCTTCGATATAAAAAGATTGGGTACAACATAAATGTTATACGACAGACTGCATGCATGGTTGTTAACCCAATCATGGTTGATAACTTTTCTTCCCTCTTTAATTGCACGCCGGCGGGTTAGGTCTCAGATTCTATGATGGTTCCAGCGTAAAGGCTTACTTGAAATTTAATTTTGGGTATGTTGGTTGGTACTTGATGCTCTATCTTTGGTCGGGCCCACCAGAGTCTAACTGTTGGTTTTCTTTTGCTCCAGCATTTAGTTGTTTTGTGTTGTCGAGTCCTTGTCGTTGTTGCATCTCTGTAATTAGTTATTTTTTGTGTTCTCGGAGATGTAGCACTGATGAGTTAGGAAGCCTTCATGCGGACTGAACAAATTATGTCATTATGAAAACACGCCTATTCAAATATATTGAAATTTCACCACCAACAACTGAAAGTGTTCAGACAAAAATTCTGATATTTTTCATATTTCTGTTCAAAACATAGATTGTGGGTACTCGTTAGAACCCCTGCCCACCCCCTCCCCCCCCCCCAACTCCCCTCCCCCCCCTCCAGTGAAATACTTTTCACTGACCGTTCCAAGGCGGTTCTTCTGTCATGGTTTATTTTTGTTATAGTTCGTCTTTGAATGTGTGTGTCGCTTACATATTTTTGTTTTGGATAGACATTTGGCCACTTTGTGGGAAAGTAACTGTCCGTTTGACTTTCCGCTAGTAATGTTTCCATTAGGGTCTAGTTATTTCGTGTTTGTGTTTCTTTCCCTTTGATGTCTCTGATGGGAGGAGTGGGGTAATTGTATCGGTTCCTGATCATTGCCTTCCCTTCTAATTTCCTACCATTGTTTTAACTTATGCATTAAGTCGATCACCATAAAATTCAGGTTCCGGTAGGAGAAGAAGTGTTTTTAATCTGACATCGTATTTATAGATCAATTCGTAGTATCGACAATAATACTTAGAAAAAACTTTCCTAATTTGTATTTATTTTAAGTCTTGCCTTGTGTTATTTTGTTCTTAGGTTTTTCAATCCTTTTAGCATTGCGATTACCTTGCTTGGGGAAGAGAGAGCTAATCTTAGTGCTTTTCGTACGTTTGTTCGATTTGCGTTTGTTTGGTTTTGTCTGTTTCCTCTTCCTCTTGGTGTCTGGGAAGCGCTGCAGCTTGTGATTGTGGCACTCCCTGGACATTTCTCTTACCTTTTATGATACCGATACCCATGTTGAAGTATGGCAGTCAAAGTTTTGTTACGAGCATTGATGTCAGCCAAATGACTATATCCTCCAGCAGACCGAATAAGTTGAGAAATGTAAACACCATAAGAAGGGACACGTGGAAAGCCTGTTTATGGCTTGGCTGGAGCAAAAAAAAAAAAAACATCAGATATAAGTCTGGAAACAGCCACATTGTAGGGACTGACAGTCATGATGCCTCCCATAAGACGTCTTAAGTGTTGACACCAGTTTAGTTCTTTGGTATACCTACGTCAACAGTCTCGTAGTGAGGAGTGTCACAATTTGTTAAGTTGCAAGTATCAAGTTAAATTGTCGAGTGTCCAGTTAAAATTGTCGAGTATCGAGTTAAAAATGTCGAGTGTCGAGTTAAAATTGACGAGTATCGAGTTAAAATTGTCGAGTGTCGAGTTTAAATTGTCAAGTATCGAGTTAAAATTGTCGAGTGTCGAGTTACAAATGTCGACTATCGAGTTAAAATTGTCGAGTGTATATTTGTCCCTTCAGACTCTGCACTTTTTGAAGGCATGTTAATTTTTTAGTATATTATAGCTGTACATTAGCATATACAAAATGAAAGCTTGCCATATTAAAGACTTTTTCTAAATCCATTTTAATAATCTCAATAGCACTTCGAAGGTGAGAACTTCTCTCAAATGATCCTCTGGTCATCTTGTGGTTCCAGCACTCCAGTGGGGCTGTCACTATCTAATTACCCAGTCAATGAGCTTCATTTGTTAGAACAGCATACATAATGTCCATTATCATTAACTTTGGCAACTACTGTTTGTTTAAACTTACTTTAATAGGTTTATTTTGATGTTGGGCATATCAGTTGGGAATTAGTTATAAGATTCAATGTTTCAAGACAGGAACATTGTTTATTTGAAAAGAAAGTTATGGGAAATTTTTTATAAGAAAAATGAACAAAAATTAGGGAAAAATGGATATTTGAATTCTCATTGTAGACATTTTGCATACCGAATTTATCATAAATATTTGGTTTGAAAGGCTTAGACCACTTTAGGGCTGTTCATCAGACTCTGCACTGTTGCCCTTGATCAGCAAAATTAGCTTGTTGAAAAATTGATGACATATTTTATGACAATACAAACACAAAATAGGTTCAGTTTGCTGAATTATTTTGAGTTATTATAGTTATTGCTAATTAAATATTCAAATAAGACTACTCACACAGCTGCATTGTCATGCTGCTGAAAAAATGTTTTATATTCACGTAAATTCATGCTCATGAGGTACCAAAATTTGATATTCTACATCTGTGACTCAAGACTTCACAATCTATTTTAACTCGTCACTCGACAATTTCAATTCGACACTCGATAATTTTATCTTGACACTCGACAATGTTAACTTGACGTTCGACAATTTTAACTCAACACTCAACGATTTTAACTCGACACGATAATTTTAACTTGATACTCGACAAACTTAACTCGATACTCGACAATTTTAACTCGACACTCGACAATTTCAACTCGACACTCGACAATTTTAACTCAATACTCGACAATTTTAACTTGATACTCGACCAACTCAACTCGATACTTGACACTCAACAAAAAGAAACCCTCCGTAGCGAACAGTCTTCCTCGTTTGATAAAGTCATGGTACTCAGCGCAGGCTCTAGCATAACGGATTAACTGTGAAACTTTAATACCGTATGCTGATGCAGAAGGAATATTGCTGTTCAGAAACGAAAAATTAACTATGAGAAAGCTGAAGTCATCCCGCTTGTCGTAAAAAAGGTAAGAGAAAAGTCCAGGGAGTGCCACAATCACAAACTGCAGCCCTTCCCAGACCCCAAGAGGAAGAGGAAACCGACAAATGCAAACAAACACAAACCGAACAAACGTATGAAAAGCACTAAGATTAGCTCTCTCTTCCCCAAGCGAGGTAATCGCAATACTAAAAGGACTGAAAAACACAAGAACAAAATGACACACGGAAAGACATACAACAAATCGCCTCGTAGAATAAACCACAAAGCAACAAAGAGTAAGACTAACACCGGGACCTAGTAGTGAGCTTTCCAGTTTCGAAATAGAGGTATAAATCCAAGTATGCGGAAGAGATTATCATCGCAGATGTTTCTTTAATTTCATGTAGATAGATGAGTTCAAGGTACTCTGAAAGTTTTGATTTATTCAGCGATAAAACATCATTTATGTACGTATCTATAGATGAAATTGAATTGTTGGACAAGACGTTTTATGCCTGCTTCCATGAGACCCTATATAAACTCTGCCTGTATAAAAAAAAAAGAAGAAAAAAGTCGGCAAGCGATGGAACACGTACAATTAGTTCCCAGAGGAAGTCGATGTTTTGTTGAAATATCCGTACACCAGACTCCACAAAGATGTTGTCGATTAGATATTCCAGCCTCTTTACAACAGCTGCATCAGAGTCTTTTTATGATGCATCAGAGAGGCCCTGAAGAAAGTATGTGTCTGCATAGCCAAGGTCAACATACTGTAAGCGACGATTTCCATTCTTGTAAACAACAAATAGGAAAGGTATTTATGCATTAGTTTTGAAGAAAAGTGTTGCAATTTATAGTATATTTTCATTGTTAATAAGCGGTAGCTGTCTCGAACGTCTGTAAAAATGTATCCTTATTTTACAAAATGAATGCTTGATTTTAGCCTCTATTTTTCCAATTTAATTTCAACATTATATCTTTACAAACTATCGTCGAATTACAAACGCACACAGTACAATCATTTTATGACAGATACAGATACTTTAGTCTTCAACTTAATAAAGCAGCTTATCCATTTTAATCACGTTAGAATTTATGAGAATTTTAACGACATAATAAACTTTTAATTCTAAATTATCGTCAACACACTGAATTATATTTGAAATATAAAAGTACTGTTTGCTTGAAAAACGGCTTCTAGATGTTATACGACAGACTGCGTGCTAAGTGGTTAGTCCAATCACGGTTAACAACTTTGATGTGCTCTTTAATGCATTGCACGATAGTGGACTGGGCAGCAGATTCAATGGCTGCTCAATCATAACTTAACCCCCACTCCCCGTAGTTTTCCTACTGATCGTTCCAATGTGGTTTCTCTGTTGCGGTTCTTCTTTCTTTGTGCGTTGATGGTTTCATATGTAGCGTTTGTTTTGTCATTATTTGTTCTTCATCCCTCCTTCTTTTGGTGCCTCGGGAAGACTGTGCTTTGTAATAGTACGCTTTCGTCACGTTGATCTTTTATTTGGCTTATACGTTATATGTAAAAATAGAAATTCCGTACAAAGCTGCTAGACTAGCAGGGGGGTGTTTCATGTCTTCATTTTTCCTCATGACTACACTGCACTATAGTGAAGTACGGGGAGACGTTCTACGACCGCCACACGGCACTAACACCAGCTGCAGTGTAGGAAAATAAACGTCAAAAAGATTGCCTTTGGAAACAAAGAACACATTACAGATTGGAAAATGGGAGCCAGCTTTTATGGCGACGTTTGTAGAGTAATTGGCTTTTTCATGAAGTTAAGCAACGTGCATCTCGGTTAGTACCTGGATGGGTGACCGCGAGATGATCTCCACATATTCTTTTTTTTTTTTTTTTTTTTTTTTTCTTGAATTTCTGTGCTGACATTTTTCTTCGATCGGAAATTTGGCTAAATATTAAACAACGAAAAAAACTTCTGGAGAATTTTCGCATTGTGGATCTCTTTGCAATTTCGCAGTAATGTAAGTCGCGTTTTTAAAGAGGTTGAAGTTGTCTCACATATACCACAATTATCCCAGTGATTCATTTTCGTCTTGTTTGACTTTTTAGAAATATTTGAAGCGTGGTCCAAAACAAAATAAACGTTTTCTTTGACAGTCCACGGAATTTCAGTCAAGATATCAGTTGCAGAATTTAATACACCAAGAAGTGCGTTGGACGAAAGAAATTTGCCTTTCAGAAAAGTCACTTGCTCTGAAATAGACTCAGATTGTGAGCGTTAGCCAAAAAAAAATTTCAAACAAAGGCCCTGGGTCAACCTCTTCAGACGCCGTTAATGAATTTCGTCAAAATTTGAAGGTTGGTGGTAACAAACTTGCTAGAAATTTGTCAGTTTTGCGGTCTGCAGTCAATGGTCTCTTCGAGAAAGGCTCTTGTGGGGACAGAGTTTCGTCTTTGACACCTTCAGAGGAGATTGACTGGACTGTTGCCTCATGTTTGGTAAAGGCCGAGACAAGCTCCTGTGGTGATGGACTATCATCTGTGAGAACTTCAGATGAAACGGAGGGGACTGAGGCCTCGAGCTTAACATTAACAGAAGCCTAAAGAACCTCAGGTGGTCGCAAAATATGGGAATCGAAAATGGTTGGACACGGATTGCATAAAACATTCAAGAAAGTGCTGTTCAATGCCGCAAAATCAACGTCAGGGTCAGTGATCGACTTTCCTTATTAGCGATCAAGGGAACAAAGTGGTTTGGAAGCCAGTTCTTGTGGTAGGCTGTATGAAGTGCTAGTCCACGTGATATGAACAGGATCTAATTTGGATTTCGACGAAACGGGAATAAAGATTTTGTTCAAATAACGAAAGATCACAAAATGCAAATCTGGATTTAAACTATAGTAGGCTTCAAAATTTTCTTGACGTTCCAGCAGGTTTCAAAAGTTTCTTGACGCTTTTGTAGCGCTGGATTAGAAACGAAAAAAAAATACTTTATTGTCATCTAAGGTCTTGAGAAATGTCAATTTGAGAATATAAAATTCGAGATCACAAAACGTAAAGCTGGGTTTATACTGTAAGAGTCCTGCAAATGTTCTTGATGTTCTAGTGGACTTCAAATTTTCTTAACACTTCAGCAGGTTTCAAAATTTTCTTGACTCTTTTTGTAGCGCTGGACTAGAAACAAAAAAAAAATGTCATCTAAAGTTGTGAAAAACGTCATTTTGAGAAAATAAAATTCAAAATCACAAAATGTAAATTTGGGTTTTTCAGTCCTTTTAGCATTGCAATTACCTCGCTTGGGGAAGAGAGAGCTAATCTTAGTGCTTTTCGTACGTTTGTTCGATTTGTGCTTGTTTGTATTTGTCGGTTTTCTCTTTCTTTTGGTGTCTGGGAAGGGTTTACACATTAGGAGTCCTGCAGCTATTCTTGATGCTCTTGTTAGTAGGCTTCAAAATTTTCTTCATGCTCCAGCAGGTTTCAAAATTTTCTTGATGCTTTTTTAGCGCTGGACTAGAAACGAAAAAAAAAGACTTTCGTGTCCTCTAAAGTCTTGAAAAAATGTCATTTTGAGGAAATAACATTCAGGATCACTATATGCAAACCATTGTTTATACTGTACCATATACCTTCTTGTCTCTCTTCCAGAATTTCTTGTCAATTTTTTTCAGTTACGCACGATTTTTTTTTTTTTTTTTTTTTTTTTTTTTTTCAATTTTTGTTTTTGAAAAATATGCCCCTTTTTAATCAGAAATACCTATGAAAATGGCCAAATATATTTAGCTATATCAAAATATATGTAAATTAATAATAAATATTAGAGATAATTAGCAATAATATGTTCTTGACGCTTCTTGTCACTTCAGTCTTGACGCTTATTAGTGGGTCCATAGAAACACCCCAAACCACCCAAAACTCCCCAGATCACCCTTAAAACACCACAAACCACCCTTGTAGGGTAGGGTAGGATCGGATTAGGTTGGGTAAAGCTGGTTGGTGTAGGGTACAGCACCCAAAACTGCCAAGCAAATCACCCCAGCCACACAATCCTTTGTGCTTACTACGAGGCTTACTACCACGAAACACCCCAAACTGCCTTATTTCATCATTGTAAGCCAGTGTAGAGTTTGATAGTAATTTTTTTTCGTCCTGTCACGTTAGCCTATCAGTCTTTGTGTTTCGATGATCTCTTCATGGCAACCATTCACCTATTCACCAACCTCTTTTTTTTTTTTTTTTTTTTAACGGGGATTATTATTGGCAACTTATTATTACAAGTTTCAACTAATTACTTCATAAGGTATGAACATTTTAATGCCCTTAGTCTTATTAATTTTATCGATACGTGTGAGTCCAGTAAATATCGCTATTCTACAATCGGTTTTTATTAATATTTATTTTCTTCCTTCTATTCGTTCATTCATTCTTTCACTCAGGCTCGTTTAAATGTTTGTATATAAAAATCATTTGTTTCTGTAGTTGATACTTCAATTAATGTCAATTTATGCTTAAAGACTTAATATGTGGTTTGATTTTCAGGTTCGGGTGTTTGCTTGGTAGTTTGTGCATATTGTACGCTACCCAGTAACCCAACCCCACCAGAGGCGACTTCAACACACCCAACCCATCTCAATTCGACCCTACCTTACCCTACGGGTGTGGTTTGGTGTATTTTAAGGTGGTTTGAGGTGTTTTGGGGTAGTTTAGGGGTGTTTTGGGGTGGTTTGTGGTGTTTATATGGACCACTAAATTATTAGTGAGACCTATCAATGGTAACGCTACATTTTTTTTTTTTTTTTTTTTTTTTTTTTTTTTTGAACGTCCCTATAATTCTTCTTAAGTATTTTATTTTCGCCTGAGCCTATTGTATATAGATGTTCTCCTTGTCCAAGGTGCATGTGGTGACATTTCATTGTTAAATAACATTTCCCATATTTTGGCCCAGTTCTCAGACTTTGTGATTTCATCTTGCAGCGTGTCCACCGTTTGTCCTGAATCTATTGCATAGTAGATTTTAGCATCGTTCGCAAAGAGCTTAACCAGTCCTGATATTGCTAAATCTTCTACATCCGATGCTAAACTGAGTAATTTTAGGAGTTTCAAACGATTATCGTGGTCAAATAAAGAGCGAGAGCAGCAGAGAGAGAATAAGACCTCAGCCGTGATAACCCGCCACTTGTGTTATTCCAATCTATTTACAACCGCCTTCGGACCTATCCGATTGATCCAGCTGATCGTGTCATTTACCCACAATACACTTCGTGTCGCTTCCTGCATAGCAACATATCAACATCATGGCAGACCAAGAAGAAAGGTTTGTAAATAAATGTGATAAGAAAAAAATATCACGATTGAAAAGTAGCATTATATGTGTATGGTCTACCAAATATATCTATTTATTTTGAAACCAGTCGACTTTCGCCCAAATTCTGCATTATTAGTGATTAATTGATGAGTGCCTCCATCCAGCCAACTGTGTTTTTGAAAAACTGAAGGATTCAGTTGTATTTTGTTGTTTGTTTCTTTATTATTATTTTTTTTTTTCTGCACGAATGTTCGAGTTTTTTTGCCCTTAAATTATGATAAATTACAATCATCTATAATATTTATGTCTTCAACTACAACTATAACTCGAAGCCCAGTTCGTAAGACGGACAGAATTACGATGTAGCCGACAAGACTCCCATTTTATACTACTATGGTATGCTTGTTAAGGAAGCACCTTATATGGGAAAGTTTATTTCAGAATCAGAATCTTTACTGGTGACACATCAAATGACATTCATTTGCAGATACTAAAGAGATAAATTTTCATACCAACAAACTAATTCAGGAAATAAATGTAAGGTCTGTAACGTCCCTGTATCTTGTATTTCGGTAGCCGTTGCACTCACACGGCTGTTATACCAATAGTATGCGGAAATGCGCATATCTGTAGTTTCCCGCTGCAAATATAAATGAGCAGATTTAGAATAGCGATGTTTTGTTCTGTTTTAAAGAACCCAACACAACAATAAACATCTATTTTCTATTTGCAACAATAAACATTTTGAATCTGCCTGCCCTAACTGAAATTCATGTGTCAGTTTGTTGTCTAACATTATGCAGGGCAAATTTTTCACCTCACATTATGCATACATGCCATAAGCTGTGGACTAAAATCTGTGAGGTAAGGTAAAATTTTAAGGGAGATTTGACAAAATTCTGTGAGATTTTCTTAAACATTACTTTGGAGCTCCCCCAATATAGTCTAAAATCTTTTTTCTTTTTTTTTTTTTTTTTTTTTTCTTTTTTTTTTATCATGTAAGAAACTTGTGAAAGCCACTACAGTGTGTGATTTATGTTTATTTCTTCATAAAATCTGTTGTAAAATGGTCTGAAAATTCTGTGCGATTTGAATTTTTTATAGGAATCACCTTCCAGATGGGCTAAATTCTGTGAGATTTTATCTCACACTGTGAGATATGGCATGTATGATTATGAGACAGATAAAATGTTTGTGCGTTCTGTGTTCATGTTTATGTTTGCATGTTCATTTACCTATTCTGCACAATAACTGAGCTCTATGTACAATCTCAAGGCATTTGTCATTTTATTTCTCAGTGACTTATTTTTCAGTTAAGCATGTTTTTTGTTGTTGTTGTTTTTTTTTTTTTTTTTTTTTTCACATGAAAAGAACAATAAAAAAAAATAAACATAGAGAGTGAACTTAAATATGCCCTTTTAAAATGTTATTTATATCATTGTCTATGTTTAAATCTATCTGTACTGTTCAGGAAGTATTAAAAATAAAATGTTCAACTACTAGTCGAGTGGCGGGTACTAGTGTGTTAATAATCTGTAAACTTTCCGTAGTTATTTTCTTGCATTTAACCCTTAAAATGCCAAGAAAACCTGCATCTGAAAATGTTGTCTGTTTATATTGTCTGCTGTATTCTTGCAAACTTGTCATCCTATTTTTTGCATACAGGCAAACAGTGTGGACCCTGATCAGACTGCTTCTGATCTGGGTCCACACTGTTTGCTAAAATGACTTTTAAAATCATAAGCAGATGACAAAGCAGACGACAATTGTTGTGACTGGCAGTTTAAGGGTAAACTGGTGAGCTGGATGAAAATGGTTAAATATTGCAAGAAGCTGTTTCTCTGGTATTCTGACACCTTATTGATAAACTTTAAAGTGTTTTGTACATTCATAAATTGCAAAATTAATCATGTTGATTAATGGCTTGTCAGCTAATTCTGTGCTAAAAAGTAATCAAAAGTGATGTTAATGCAAGTCACAGAACAGGCAGTTTAATTAAGAAATTGATCAGCTGTAGCAGTGATTTGTTGAGTAATAAATCACTGATTGGAGGTCAGTTGTAAAGTAGATCAAATCATGAGCATAGAGCACAAGCGATTTATCTACTTACAACTGACTAACAATTTGTGATTTATTACTCAACAAAGCGCACGCAAAAGCTGATCTATTTCAATTCTAACACATAGAAAAATGATGAAAAAGTAATTGTATCCTTCAGAGTCTTCCAACTTACCGCCATCGCATAAAGAAATCCCGCCAATAGTTTTGACTGTAACGCTGATGTTTACATGCATTTCTTACATTGTTGACTCAAGAAAAAAAATGTTACACCGTCTAACGCTGTGGCAACAAAGACTGCCGTCAGCAAAGTGTCATTCAAAATGACGTCGGAATGGTGCCAGATAGTGTCGTACGCTTCCGCCCAGTGATTTATTCCAGAATAGATCACTGGTTTTCTCCATTGTCTATATAAGTGCACTGTGTTAGAATTTTAGATAACATAAACTGTCAGTACATTTGACTTTAACAAGTTCCAGCTCATGTATACAGACTGATTCCATTACCAATCAATTTACACTACATCAACTGAGAACCAGTCAGCAGTGCGTGTTCATCGGAATGACAGATCAGTAGCAGCAAATCAAAAACCTTGCTTCATGCCTGCCTTCTTCTGATCAAAAGCAATGGATTGTTGTCATAAATTGTTCTCATCAATGAGTTATGTATCCAGCGACAGGTGTCATCATGCACTGTAAAAACACTTCAGAGAATATACAAGTACTCTTGAGATAATTGTTTATTTCACCCCAAGTGGTTAATTGAGAGCATGCAGGATCAATCAGGCATGTTATTTTCGGGTGGAAAAAGAGCGTGGCACAAGTGAAAAGGGCATTGCTCTAGCACATTTGGGCATGGTGCAGCATCATGCTAAAAGGGGCTAGGGGAAACACTATTCTGTTTATGCATAGAGTATCTCAAGATTGTTTGAATCAATTTAAGCAGAACATTGTTGCACATGGCACAAGTGATAGTCAGATGTTCATTTGGAAATTTCTTTTCAGTGAAACTTTAAGTATCAAAAAGTCTGTCAAACAAGATGTTTGACATATACATTTGCAGTTTTTACACTGCGGAGTAAAATGAATTGCCCATGTTTTAGAAATGAACCTACTGAAAACCGAGATTGTCTGAAAGGCAGCATATGGATACTAGGTGCCCAATTTTAAGGGGCTGTATATAAAGATAGATACGAGGGTCGTGCAAAAAGTTCTGTCACTAATAGGCTTCCTTAGTTTTATCCCAGGTATATTTTAAAATGCTTCACTGCACTTGAATGGTGTGTTGAATAGCTAATGATACCTGTTTATTTCGTGCAAATTGCTTTCCAACTGACAGAGTTATTCCAAATTGAAATAGATGCAGTCATATACACTGACCAATTTACTTGTTACATTGGAACATGGACCAGAAGACTGAAATTCGTAGCTATATTAAATGCCGCATTAGGCTCAATATAGAGTCAAAGCAGATATGTAATGAATTGTGTGGTATATATGGACCTCAGACCATTTCAATGCGCACAGTTTTTAGGTGGGTTAAAGCTTGCTAGTCGGGTTATTTCTAACTTGCTAACAGGTGATGAAACCTGGATGCACATGTTTGAGCCACAAAGAAGGGCTGATAATAAGCAATGGAAGTGAAAAGATCAAAAACACCCATGTATTGCCAAGAGAACCATAAGTTCGAAAAAGATATTGTACGCAGTTTTCTTTAATTCAAGTCGGCCAGTCATTCAAGTGCCTTGTCCATCTGGTCATACAGTCACTGGCCGATTCTACAAGAATTCTGTACTGAAGAAAGTGAAAGAGTTTTACAATAAGAAACGACCAAGCAAAGGATGGTCAGGAGTCCACCTTTTACATGACAACGCCTCCTCTCATAAGTGTGAGGTTGTTAAGTCTTTTTTGGCTTCTGAAAAGGTGAAAGTTTTAAACCATCCACCTTATTCACCTGACCTGAGTCCCTGTGACTTCTTTTTATTTCCAAGGCTTAAGAAAATGCTTTCTGGAAATAAGTATACATCTAGAAGTTCTCTTGGCAGCACTATTTATCAGTGTCTCTAACAGATACCAAAAGAAAACTATTTATCTGCTTTTCGTGACTGGGTAAAAAGGTTACAAAAATGTGTTTCAGTAAAGGGGGAATACTTTGAAGGTTTGTAATAAAAATATGTTTGCTAAAACGTAGCACTAAACTTCTAAAGTAATCCGAACCCAGTGACAAAACTTTTTGCAGGACCCTTGTAGTTACAGAGGTTTTAACCACAGCAGAAAGAAAGAAAGATGATGACAGTCTTCTTCTATGAGTGCCTCGAAGGCTTTGCTTCATGGCTGTGGCCTTTTTAATTCATATGTATTTTTACATTAATCCTTTCACCCCTTCTGAAGTGAACTCTTCCATCTGTGAATTTGGACAGGTCCATTGATGCAAATAGGCATTTCAGTCTAAAATCAAAAACAAGAATGGCAAGCAGTGTAGATCCTGATGAGAAGGCTCATTATGAGCTACACTGTTTGCAAGGCATCTGTTTTGGTCTGCAGGGCTAGAAGGATTACTATTGTTACTGTGCTTGTTTTTTTCTAGACCACCGTCTGGGGGTTCAAAGAAGTCTGACAAGGATATGGATCCCACCCCGGGAGATGGTGAACCTGGACAGAAGGCTTCATCCAGACCAGGGTCTGCAAAACCACCGTCTAGACCACAGTCTGCAGCAAAATCAGCAGGTATTAATTTGTGATGGAGTTTATTCTGTCGAAAATGTGTTAATCTAAAAGGGAAAGAATTAGCTGTACTTGGTGGCTTTTTTTTTTCTTTCTTTTAGAATAGGCCCCTTTTCAGACCAAGTATTATCATACTAGTATTTACTGTAATCAACCTAATTACTGCCCATGCTCCTATTAGCGCAATTATTCACCTGACCTGAGTCCCTGTGACTTCTTTTTATTTCCAAGGCTTAAGAAAATGCTTTCTGGAAATTAGTATACTCAAGCAATATAGTAGTCTTTAGATTACAGCCTGTGTACTTTTATCTACTTCTTTATAAAAACATATGTTGTTGGTACTCATTTGAATTGCCTCGACAAGTCAAGGCAATTCAAATGAGTACCAACAACATATGCTTTTATGAAGAAAATCAGAAAAATATTGTGTAAATATCATTAAATACGCCCTCATGAAGTTCTCTGCTGATCTTTCTTAAAGTGTACCCGTATTAGCAGGCCATTTTACTACAAGTTTTTCTAGTAATTTAGAAAAACTTAAGCCCACAGTGCGGTAATTAGAGTGAATACAGTATAAGAATTTTATTCGGTAGCATTGTGACACTGTCTGATGAAATGACAAATAATAAAACAACATTTTTTATATAACCTATCAAGCCATAGCTACCAGAAGCATATTACCCTATGATTTCTATATATTTTACATGACTCTGAATAAGAAGGGTACGGTAAATGTACCAAAGTTTCTTAAAAAATTGCATATGCGAACAATGCAGCCTGGGTTTTTGAAGTTGTTCTGTCTGCTGAGAATACTGACTGATAAAAAATATTGACTTTTTCTTACTCCATCTTATTAACCCTTATCCTGCTGAACCAGGATATACCCTGCCTTTGCAAACAGTGTAGATCCAGATCAGTTGGCTTCTGAAGAAGCCAACTGATCTGGATCTGCACTGTTTGCCATTAACTAATGTGAATTTATAGCAACTATTGGGATCAAGTAATCTGATTGGCTGAAAATTAGAAGTGGGCATGGCATCTTAATTTATTCAGCATGACAACGGTTAATCTTAAAGTGCCAGTCACACAGCATGCTGGGCTCCCTAGCACTGTTGGTAGTGGATCTGACTGCAGTTTCAGGGTTTGCAAGTTTAGCCACATAACATTATGGAGATTGATCATAAAATAATTTCTACGATCATTCTCCCCCTTCTGCTGATTCAAGAGGGGCAGTTGTCAGTTATTGGCAAAAGTATGTGCACAAACTACTGGTTAACCACTTAGAAGATTAAGTCTGCTCAGGAAAAGTGTGAATAGGTTAACTGACCAGCTTGACATGACTTAAATTGTGTTTACTGGGCCATAAAATTCCAAATTTAAAAAAAAAAAATCTTTCAGAACACATTCTAATTTTTATATATATATTTTTTTTTTTTTTGTTAATTTAATTTATTTATTTATTTGTGAGAAAATAAGGCTTGACAGACAATTCACATGAAATGTCAAACCTTATTTTCTTGGCAAAATAAAAATGTTTTAGGACGTCTCTTACAATTTTCAACTTCAAAAAATGTCAGTGATACTTTAAGGATTAATGTTCTTTACTTGTATCAAGGCTCAAAAGGAGGCTCAAGACCAACCTCTGCAAGAGCTGGTTCCCGACCCACATCAGCTAAGAGTGGAGGAGAGCGGCAAGTTACTCCAGTAGGAGAGAAACCACCATCTCCAGCCGGTAGTGGTAGGGGCTCTGTGAAGGAAGAAAAACCACCCACTCCGGAGGCAGCCCCACCTCCAGGGGAGGAGGAGGAGAGAGTCCCATCAAGGGTTTCTGGTGGTTCCAGACCAACAAGTGCTCCTAAACCAACTCCTGAAATGGAGTCAAGGCAGCAAACACAAGAAAGTGCTAAAGGTATACTACACATGTATTTACATTCTGATTTAATTTCATAGAATCTTTAAAGCTCCAGATAAGAGGGGGTATCCACATAATATTTTTCTTATTTCTTCATGAAAACATATGTTTTGGGTACTCATTAGAAGTGCCTTGCTGAGGCACTTCTAATGCGTACCTACAACATTTTTTTGTGGAGAAATAAAACAAAATAACTGATTTTCGCTTAAAAAAAAACAAAACAAAAAAAAGAACGCCTTATCTGGAGCCATAATCAATCATCAGTCATTTTGCCTCTTGTGACTGATGATCAGAAAACTTCGGGTGAATAAAGGTGAAGAAATTTGATAAAAATATCCTGAAATAAGTACTTGCAAGATGGCTAGAATAAGAATGAATATATTTTCTGCAAAATGATTATTAGTCAGTGACCAGTGATTTTTACAAAACTGATGATTGACTATAAAATTCTGGTCGATTCCCAGCACTTCTTATAACTGACCTTGTTCCTACATGGATAAATTTGTTCTGTTTTGGTTTTTTTTTTTGTACAGTTATATACAATATTTAACACGTGAACTCTTACTATACTCGTCCTAAAATTTGAACCTTTGACCTTTTAAAAATTACCGAATGAGTGTTCTGCGGCATCTAATCTAGGTCTACACTGTTTTCTTAAGGCTGTCTGTCTGAATAAGTTAAACACAATATGTATGCATAGCTCCAGGTAATCAACTTTATTGAACCAAAGAGTATTGATATTTTTCTTATTTCTCCATGAAAACTTATGTTATGACAATCATTAGAAGCACCTCAGCCTGCCTGTCCAAACACTTGAAGTAAATATAGTATTACGGGTTTGAGCATAGCTCCAGATAAGGCACTTTTTCTTATGAAAAGTACATGTACTGATATTTTTTTTTATTTTTGCCATGAAAGCATATGTTGTGGGAACTCATTAGAAGTGCCTTGCTAAGGCACTTCTAATGAGTTCCTACAACATATGCCTTCATGGCGAAAATAAGAAAAAACATTATGTGGATACCTCTTCTTATCTGGAGCTATGTTTGAAGTGCTATTTTGTGTGTGTGTGTGTGTGTGTGTGTGTGTGTGTGTGTGTGTGTGTGTGTGTGTGTGTGTGTGTGTGTGTGTGTGTGTGTGTGTTTTTTTTATTTCTTTTTCTGGTGTTTTAATTTTCATTATTACTTGGACCCAATATACACTGGACTAGTAACTATGGTACAGTTATTGAATTTATTGGAAATATGTTGTCGCGGCTGAGTTTTTATAATTTTGTATAATGAAGTTTAAATGCTCAAATTTCATTTATTTCTCCTAATATCTGAGATTTGTTTTTAAAAAGTAATATTCAGTATATTACCTTCAAGACTGCAGCATTATATTAAAGGAATATCAAACAGTTTTTGTAAACATCAACAAGAAACCTAGGTACCCATTTTTGCTATTTTCGCCACTTTTAGCAGAAAATCATCAGAAATTCATAAAAAATGATGGTATAACTTCAATTTTATTAATTGTGACTTCACACTTTTTAACGAAGCCTATTAAAATCATATATTACTACTTCAGTAATTATCCAAAACCATTTTTAATGACCACAGTGCTGTAAAATAACGCTGAAATCAGGCCACGACAACATATTTTGGCAGTTCCGTTAGTGACAAGTCCGGGCATTATTAGGTCCGAGATTATTATTAGAACCGCTTCAGGGGAAAAAAGCCATTTTTGCATATGCAAACAGCAACGGTTCAGCCGAGCTTGCGCATCAAAGCCTATGCTGTGCACTCATGTAAGGGATAGGCCAAGGGAAATTTAGGCAAAGAACTGGCCTAGCTAAGGGGTCGTGCATGTGCCCTGAAAGATTGATATGACAGAAAGTCTGAAGAGCTTTTCTCTCGCCATGCAGCTCTTTTTATTTTGCACTTTTTGATGTAGTTTTTTCCTTACCTTCTTTCAGGACAAGAAGGAGGTGGTGAGGAAGGTGAAGGGGAAGGTGACTACGATTTTGATAACCCTCCTCCAGGAGAGTTTCCTGTAGTCCAGCATATCAGTGACATGGCTACCTACCAGGGTACCGGCCCACCAGATGGTGGTGGTGGTGGTGATGATGATGGAGGTGATGACAGTGATTTGTCTGGAGGAGAAGAGGAGGGAGGTGAAGAAGATGAATCGGAAGGAAGTGATACAGAGAGTAATGTGATGGTGGTGCTGGATGCAGACCATGTAAGTTGAGAAAATATGTGAAGATAGTTTTCTATATTACACTAAAATCCCACTATTAACCCTAGTCCTGCTGAGCCCGGATATACCCTGCCTTTGCAAACAGTGTAGATCCAGATCAGTTGGCTTCTTCAGAAGACAACTGATCTGGATCTGCACTTTTTGCCATTAAGTATGCAAATTTATAGCAACAGTCAGGATCAAGTAATCTGATTGGCTGAAAATTAGAAGTATGCGTGGCATCTTAATTTATTCAGCAGGACAAGAGTTAAGACCACCTTTGGGACTGCCTAAAAGTGGTCTTATTAGTGGGATGGTTTTACTATTGACTGGAATAATACAAAAGAAACCACTTTGAACTGGCAAAATTCTGCTATTAATAGCAGAGTGGTCAATTTGCGAGAGGTCTTAATAGCAGAACTTTACTGTATTTTTAACACTTAGCATGTTAGTGGCAAATTCAGCAGAATACAGATAGATATTATTTTTCTAAGAAAATAAGATTTGACATTTCATGCAAATTGTCTCCAAAAGAGACAATTTGCATGAAATGTCAAATCCTGTTTTCTGGAAAAAATAAAAGAATATTTCAAAATACCTACTGAAATACTTACCCAGCATGCTAAGCCTGAAATACCTTTTTAGCGTCTTTGACTGCAGTCGTATTTTATATGTTTTGGAGTCAAGAATTTATCAGATGTGTGCAACATTTTTTAAAATTTTTAAAATTTATCTGAATTCATTCGTATTGCATGTTCTTGTCGCCTCTGGCTGTAAGTTTATTTAACATGTCGAGCAAAATTGTAGAAGACAATCTCATTTTTTAATTAATTTTCTTTTAATAGTCTATTATTTTTTTACTATTATTTTTTCAGAGAAAACAAGGCTTGCGTCTGGTGTTAAGTGCTTTATGGTAGTTTTTATTTTATGTGGTTTCATCAAAGCAATTCCACCAAGTACCGGGTACCCAGAGCATGGTTTTGTTGAGAAATAATAAAAGCGTCAATATTAATGGTTGAAAAAGTGTATTACTAAATACCTAATGCCAGCTTTTCAGCGTGTAAATGTTCATTGTATCTTTTTTGTTCTTTTATAGCCACTGATGAAAAGGTTCCAAGCTGCATTGAAGAACCAGCTGACGAAGCAGGATGAGAAAGTCTCCCTGGAGCTGAGAGAACTGGTAAGTAATGTCATATTTACCCAAAGTATTGGGACAATTAAACTCCATACCATACGGTAAATGCTGTAAATTTTTTAACATTTTATTCCATGTGATGTGCAACATGGGAAAAAGGCCCTTATGCCATATGCGAACAGCGAAGGTCCAGATGAGCGTGCACACCCATGCAGTCTGATCTGGACATTCTCTGTTCATCGAGATATCCTACAGTATCCATTCATTCTGTAAGCGGACAACAAATGCCCTGATCAGCCTGCTTGAGTGATAATTCTGGAATAATTTTCTCCAATTCTCATAAAAATATATGTTGTGAGTACTCACTAGAAGTGCCTCACAGAGGCATATATTACGGATACTCATTAGAAGTGCCTCTGAGGCACTTCCAGTGAGTACCCACAACATGTGTTTTTATAGAGAAATAAGAAAAGTTATTCCAGCAGTAACAAGTTCCCTGATTTTTATACCCCGCCACACAATAGTGGCGGGGTATTATGGTTTCACGTTGGACGTCCGGTTGTCTGTCCGTCCGTCTGTCTGTCCGTCTGTCCGTCTGTTTTTCATTTCCGGATGATAACTTGCGTAAACATCAATGGATTTTCACCAAACTTGGTATGTGCATTGATATTGTGGAGATCTGGTTTGGGATTGCTGATGGGTAAATTTTGTCAAATTTTTTACGTAGTTATCTGCCCGAGACACACCCATATTTTCGTTAATGGACGATAACTTGAGTAAGTAACAAGGGATTTTAACCAAACTTGCTATATGCATTGATATTAAGGAGATCTGGTTTGGGATTGCTAATGGGCAAATTTCGTCAAATTTTTACAGAGTTATCTGCCCGAGACACACCCATATTTTCGTTTCCAGACGATAACTTGAGTAAATAACAAGGGATTTTAACCAAACTTGCTATATGCATTGACATTAAGGAGATCTGTTTTGGAATTGCTAATGGGTAAATTTCGTCAAATTTTTACAGAGTAATCTGCCCGAGATACGCCCATATTTTCGTTTCCAGACGACAACTTGAGTAAATAACAAGGCCTTTTAATCAAACTTGCTATATGCATTGATATTATCAAGATCTGGTTAAAGGATTGTTATCTGTCCATTGATATTATTAAGATCTGGTTTAGGATTGTTACCATATCTGTCCCTCCATCATTTTCTTTTCAGACATTTTTGCACCGATAACTTTAATACATAAACAAATAATTGCTGTGGCGGGGTATTATGCTTGTGGTGCTTTTATTTGTTTTTTTTTTGTTTTGTTTTTTTTTTCTTTAAGATACATTAATTTGGTACAAGGTTGGGCCTACACCATGAGGGTGGAGGAATTATTCATATTAAAGACAGATTCTTATAGAATATTTATGTTCACTATACAAGACATACAGTGAATGTCCTAAAATTCCAAACACTTTATTCCTTACTTTTTTGGCGTACATTTTGCTTTTTAAGCAGTTGTTCCTTAAAATACTTAGTGGAATGGCAAACAGTGTAGACCCTGATCAGACTGCTCCTTCAGGAGCAGTCTGATCTGGGTCTGCACTGTTTGCATATGCCATTGGTCAAACACTTTGGTGTATGAAATTTAATGATATTTACAAAAATATATATACAAAAAAATTGGCTTTACTTTTCAGGATGAAACCTTAAGAACAAGGAAAAAGGAAAGAGAAGATCTTGGTGTGGAACTGTACGGAATACAGCAAGAACTTGCCCGTTTCCAGATGATGCTTGAGAAACGTCACGACGAATACGCAGATGTTCAGCAGGTGCGGCAACAAGAGGAGCAGCAGCTGACTGATGTACAGAACATGTATAAAGATCTCCAATTTAAAGCCAACCAGGAGAAGAAAAAGAGTAAGTGGATCATGTATAAAGTTGTATAGCTGTAAGTGGGGTACCTTAATTACCCTAAGATCTGGCTTTTGCTCTTTTCATAATATGCAAAGAAGACTGGTTTTAAGATGGTGCAGCTTAGTTGTTTTTGTAGGGGGTGGTTGGGTGGTGTGGAGGTGTCATTTATCTTACGTCACCGGGGCGTCCAGCTGATATTGGCTTACAGCTGGGCAAGGCCTGCTATCCTTGTAGCATGTAAGGGTAGTGGGGGATGTGTTTATTTCTTCTGTTTCTTCACTTTCATTCCTGTTCCTCTTTCTTCTCTGTTCCTCTCTTCCATCTCCTCTACTATCTCTTCTATCTCTTTTCTCCCTTTCTCTGGGAGACGACACAAAATAACCCACAAGGGTTGACATGTCGTTAAACCCCAACACACACAGTTGTTTTTGTCACAATTACTTTAGCAAGCATGAGTAACATAGGGATCAATTTCTGGCCTTATTGTTGGAATTTGTGTTGTCATTGTCATTTTTGGCTTCAACAATGTTAAGTTTGTGTGTTAAGCTGCTTTTCTTATGTCTACTTTAGCAAGCAGGAGTGACATAGGGATCAGTTTCTGACATTATCATTGGTATTCGCGTTGTCATCATCATTGTGGGCAAGTGTCTGTGCCTTAAGCTCCATTTCTAAACACCAAGGCTTCTAGGCTAATGACACTTCATACATACATCTGCCTTGATGCACCCTGCCCACTACCATTGACCTTTACTGGCCTTGCCTACTTCTCACACTTGGCTGAACAATGTTTAGTCTGTGTGTTTAACACCTTATCTTGACTTCCCCGTGTGGTAAGACTATGTGAGAGCAACATTAGCATGGAGTGTGGGGATTTGCAATGGCAAGCTACTGATGGGCAATCTAGTTTTGTTTTGTTTTTTCCTTAATCTTTTGCTATCACTTTTCAGAAGGAGACAACTTTTGCAAACAGGAATTTAGTTCCCTAGTTCTTGAATCCTTTCAAATTGGGCTACCTTTAAAGGAAGATTTGCTCACAGAGGGTGCAAATTCTTTCCTTTAAGAGTAGCTCTCATTGAGAAGGGAGATAAGTATTTCCATGTCAGAGTTATTTCTCTTGAAGTTCTGTCCATTTCTCTAAATTGTTTCATTATTGTTTGTTGATTTGTTTTGCCAGGTGCTGAGTTACAGGGTGAAGTAGAGAATCTGGCTCTGAGATTGTTCTATATGCAAAATGCAAAGGAAGATGTCAGATCTGATATTGCCATCATGAAACGTGCTGCAGAAAAAGCTGAAACTGAAGTGGCTAAGGCTGAAATTGAGAAACAGAGACAGGTATAAAGGATTTAAGAAACCTATAGATGAATGTTAATGATTGTCACATATTATTTACACTATTTGGTTTGATAAGCTGCCTTTTGCATATGTTATAATGTGTTCCCTATACCTTGGTTACAATGTCAGTGGGTACATTGTCTCAGACAGAAAGTGATTATCAGACTGCCCAGTCTGATAACTAAAAGTAGTATATTTTGAATGTATAGAGGTTATCAGCCCTCTCCCCTTATGATGACATTCCCAACAGCATGACGTAACTAACATGACGTTAAGTGCATTTGTTCAAAACTGGAAATCAAGATTTTAAGGAAAAAAAAATGTTTTTTTGTGTCTTTGGAATTGTAAATAAATTTGAAAGACTTTTTATTTGTTACTTGTAGCATTATTTTCTTGTTTAAATTAGTAATTACAGAAAGTTCTGAATCTGAATACATGTATAGAGAAGAAATACATCTTTTAAATAAAACTCATCTGACAAAATAATAGAGAAATGGAGAACAAAATAATAGACAGAAAATAACAGATTTGGTTTGAGTCTGTTTGTAAAGGATAATGAAAAAAAAAAGTAACATCCCTCATTTCTCCACACAGCATTTAGCATAGGTCTAGATAAGAGTGGGTATCAGGTAAAAAGTTCTCTTATTTCTCGATGAAAATATATGTTGTGGGTACTCATTAGAAGCGCCTCGGCGAGGCACTTCTAATGAGTATCCACAACATATGTTTTCGTTGAGAAATAAGAAAAATATGTATCCTTTTTGGTGGAAAAAAGCACCTTATCAAGAGCTATGGGCATTTAGGTAGAAGAATGTTAAGTAGAAGTTCCATGTTTTATTACTGACAAATCAAAATATCTATGTTTATGAGGTAAATAAAATATATATTTGTGTTCCAGGACTTGTTTGTTGACAGACTTGTGGAGAGAGTAGACAAACTAAAAGAAGAAATTGCCATGTATGAGGCCCAGCTAACAGCACAGTTGGAAGAAACCAAAGCTGCTAAAGAGGCCCTGATGGAAGCTCATATGGAAATAGAGGTAAACGCTGAATTACAGAGATAGGGAAGAGTAAGGTGAAGATTGGAAAATAAAGAGCTGGTTTGTTAGGAAGGGAGATGATTGACTTGCAATATGATCAGCAGTGTCAGTTATACATGAAGAAACAAAAACTACTTGACTGAAAAGGTTTTGGTAAACAAGGTATATCAGCTGAGGAATTAAGAAAAAGTATTTGGTGATAATTTGGGATGATTTTCCTTATTTCTTCATAAAAAACATATGTTGTGGATACTCATTAGAAGTGCTTGTAAAGATGCTTCTAATGAGGACCCACAACATATGTTTCTATGAAGGACTGGAAAAAACTATACTAGAATTATCACTTAATACTTCATATATTCCTCCTCTGTATGTTAATTGAAATATGCAACTGGAGAGTCAGCGTCAGGGGATTTGGTTGGTAATGAGTTGCAGAAAGTTTATTATGGAAGGTGTCAGACAAAATAAGATTGTTAAAACTATAAACTGAATGAATGCCTGACTGTCAGAAAAAAGAAAATCAGTGTGGTTAAGTCAGTTTTATAGCAAAACTGAGAGAAAAAGATATTTGCTGGTTATTTATAAGCATGTGATGGACCACTTAGAAAGTCAACTTTTCACTCCAAAGTAAATTTATTTTAAATAATCTTATTCCAGATGCATTTAAAAATCATAAGATTCCATTCTTTGATCAGAATCGTGGGTGTATATACGTGCATGCATGTATGTTTGTTGTGTACCGGTAGTTTCTTTATTATATACAAGTACAGTGAAATCTAGATAACTGGAACAACAGAGAGCTGTGAAAAATAGTTCTAGTTATGGGTTGTTTCAGTTATTGAGGTGTTGAATTGTGTAGAAAAGAGATGGTGGGGACCCATAATTAGTTCCATTTCACCAGTGTATTTCAGACATCAGTATTCTAGTTATTATCAAAGTTCTGCTGTATAATTGTTTGAAATTTCACTGTTAGAAATGCAAACTTAACGCTTAGCACTCTGGGTAAAATTTTCAGCAGACGACATTTTGAAATATTTTTCTTATTTTTCCCAGAAAACAGGATTTGACATTTCATGCAAATTGTCTCCTAAGGAGACAATTTGCATGAAATGTCAAATCCTGTTTTCTGGGAAAAATAAGAAAAATAACATCATTTTGTCGTCTGCTGAAAATGCCCAGAGAGTGGTAAAGGTTAACACACCTGCATTATAGTGGCATGCCAGCATTTTATACAGGAGAGAAAAGGTCAATGAATATGTTGCTATGTAAGTAAAAGAATGTTACATACTTTCCAGGCTATAAGCTTAGAGAAAAAGCAGCTATATCAGCAGTGGAATAGCAGTTTGATTGGGATGAGAAGAAGAGATGAAGCACATGCAGCCATGCTTGAAGCTCTTGGGTAGGTCTTTTCCTATAACTCCTCATGCTCATCCAAAATTTATGCCTTTTTTTATGACAGAAATATGATCTATCTAAATAACACTTTTTTTTCAATGAAAGATGTAGATTTCGTATTTCTTAATGTAAACCTATGTTGTAGGTACTCATTAAAAGCTCCTCATGTTGCTGAGGTACTTCTAATAAGTATCAACATCATATGTTCTCTTCCCTCTTATTTCTCTGGGAGTCTAGGATGGGTCTGTTAGTTATCAAATAAGTCCCAGTTAACCCTTAAAGTGCCAGTCACAGCTGCAGCAGACAATGTTTTGGAATATATATTTCTTTTTTCAAATAAAATAAGGCTTGACATTTCATGTGAATCATCTGTCTATGCCTAGCAGACAATTTATATGAAATGTTAAACCTTATTTTTGTCGGAAAAATAATATAAAAAAGTTTATAGTTCAATCTGCCACAATTTTACTTGGCATGCTGTAAAATATTTTGACATGTAACTGGCAAAGACCCTGATAGGACTGCACAGAAGTCTCATAGTTCTCAAAGACACATTTTCTCATGGTGCAACACAGTTGTCATTGATTAGAAGTTTCTTCACAGCAGTTTTATATGTATAAAGGTATATGGTTCAACCTGGATTAAATAAGGTTATTTAAAGACCACCTCTGTTGAGAGATTATGTGAAAATGTTACTACGTGAAAGAAAAATCCTATTCTGGCCTGTATTAATGATTTGATAGGATTATGTAGACAAACTCAGCAGACGACAAAATCGACTTTTTTTTTTTTTTTTTTTTCTCTCAAGTAAAAAATAGGGTTTGAGATTTCATTGTAAACTGCATGAAATCTTAAACGCTTTTTCCTGAAAAAAAGATATATAAAGATAAAAAGTCATTCGGAATGTTGTCTTATAAAACTTTTAGCCAGTACAGTAAGTGGTAAAAGATTACCCATCTATAAAGACCACATTACTTGACTCCTTTGGGCAGTATTTAGGACAGGTTCCATTGTAGATTCTTCCTTTTACAGTCAACAACAACAAAAAGTGCTATCACTGGAGACAGAAATTGAGGGCTACAAGAAATCCATACAGAAAGAACAAGAACAGAATGAGAAGTTGACACTAATTTTAAACAAGACAGAAAGAGATATAGAGACCATAAAGAAACAGCTAACAATCTGCCAGAATAAACATGATGCTTTGAAGGCCGAGTATGCTACATACACAAGAATCTTACACGAGACGGAGCAAAGCTTGAACAGAGCCATGACTGTAAATACTCTTTATACCATAAAGTGGTTTTAGTTACTCTTAAAATGCCAAGAAAACCTGCATCTGAAAATGTCATCTGTTTATGTCATCTGCTGAATATTCTTGCAAACTTTTCAAACCTATTCTTGCATACAGGCAAACAGTGTGGACCCTGATCAGACTGCTCCTCTAGGAGCAGTCTGATCTGGGTCCACACTGTTTGCAAAAATGACTTATAAATCACAAGTGGATGACAAAGCAGATGATTGTTGTGATTGGCAGTTTAAGGGTTAAACTGCTTGGTTGTAATGCACAGTCAATGAGCCTAATTATCTGCCATTTTGTGACTTTACAGTTCAGATACATGTAGATACATTTCTATATTATTAGATAAAATTCTGCGTGTTACCTTGCAGAAGTAAAGTTCGTGAAAATATGAGATTGAAGCTAAAAAACACACACACACACAATATACAAATAAAATTGATAATATTTGTCCTTTAAGCAATGCAGATATCACTATTTAAAATAGGCATATAGGTTTCTTCTTGGTGGACAGCAAAATCTCTAAACAGATGCCACAGGTTTGCAAACTAGTCTGTATCTTTGCTGATCACATATTCCCTGACCTGTTTTTGTGTGACACAGATAGTACATTGACTATGATGTAGCAAGGTAAATTTATTTCCCGCTTTAGAGTAAACGTATAGTATCAATTTCAACATACAAATTTGATCTGATATGAACTTTTGATATTTTACAGGATAAGTCCCTGAGAATGAATGAGCTGAATGCTCTGCGTAAACAAATAGAACGAGAATATTTAGAAAAGGTGAAGTTGGAGGATGACATTATGGAGAAGATGAGAAGCCAACTGACCATGGACAAAGCTGCACAGTACACTAAGAAATTGACAGGCAAAAAGAGGGAACTAACCAAACAATTGGTGAGTATTGTAGATACCCAAAATGTTCAGACAAAAATTGTAATACCTTTTTCATGAGTGAACTAAAGTTAATAAGTATACATCATGGATTTACACATCATTTAATTTGAACTCGGCATCATCAAACAGTGTAGACACATATTAAGCTGATCCTGAAGGACAGTTCTGTCATGATTTGCATTATTTTCCATTGAGCCAGCATCTTTTGAATCTTTCATCAGGTTGCCAAATATCGGGGAAATGGTCAGCTCGTGGTCAGTATATTGCAACTGGGTGGAAAATCATGTCATGTATCTGGGACGTGATATTTCAGTGAGGCAGCACTTTAACAGTGACTATTGACCTCCCTGCCACATCCAGACACCATCACAATATGACTGACAGATTGTTGAAAGTGACATATAAAACCTGAATAAGACAAGTAAATTAAATAATGAGATGAGTAAAATAAGAATTTGTCTGAATGTCTCATTCAAATTTTAGGATAGTTATAATAAAACAGATGTGCCTGACTGTCTTGTTCCATGTACTTGTTCAAATATTAGGATAATAATATTAGGAAGAAGGTGTCTGAATGTCTTGTTCCAATATTAGGATATGTACAATAGTGTCAATGTTTATGATAATTATGGAAATGAGGCAAAGAGTGACTTCATTTTGTTTTTTGTTATTGTTTTTTTGTCCAAGAATAATACCATCACGAAAACATGCCTATATAATTTTGACCCTCTTTTATACAGTAAAACTGGGGTTTATAGGGGTATACATTATTTTTCTTATTTCTGCTCAAAACATAGATTGTTGGTACTCGTTAGAACCGCCTTGTCGAGGTGGTCCTAACAAGTACGCACAATCTATATTTTTGAGCAGAAATATGAAAAATATCAGAATTTTTTATCCGAAAATGTTCATTTTTTGGTGGTAAAATTTTCAGTATATTTGAATAGGCATGTTTTCGTAATGCAATTTTTTTATTTAGGATTGTTTTGTCATTTTTGCACCGAAACATAATTTTTGGTGGTTAGATCTTTTGTTTTATATTAAAGAGAACAAAAATAGTAATTTGTTAATAATTTTCCATATTTTTGTTTGATAACTGCTTTAGACAACGATTTCTGGATATTATACACATTTTAGCTGCAGCTGTTTATATTTTAATCTACAGGAAACCCAAATGGCTGAAGTAGAAAATGAGATCTCCCAGGAGACGTTAGAGATTGCCAATGTCCGTGCCAGGATAGAGCGACTAATGAAGATAACTGCAGATCTTGACGACCAGATTATGCAGAAAAATGAGATTATTTCTCGGAGTGAGGCAGAGATTATAAAGAGAAATGCCATCATTGAGAGAAAGCAGAATATAATTGACCAGTTTAATAAGAAGTTGGAACAGATGATCAGTAAAGCTGGGGTATGTTTTTTTGTTTTTTTTTTTTGTTTTTTTTTGGGGTGGGGTGGGGGTGGGGTGGGGGTGGGGTTATTGTTTGTTTTTTATTTTTTTTTCATAAAGTACAGTAAATGTCCAAAAATTTCATACACCTAACTTTCTGACAAAATGACATGCAAACAGTGCAGACCCAGATCAGACTGCTCCTGAAGGAGCAGTCTGATCAGGGTCTACACTGTTTGCCATTCCATTGTGTATTTATGAAACAACTGCAAAAAAAGCAAAATTAAGACAAATAAAGGTACGGAATAAAGTGTTTATAATTTTATGACATTAGCCATAAAGGGGATAAGTGCTGTCAGACCTGTGTTGTCCTTTACTTTTTATATCATCCTTACGTTTAAGAGCTTAGCTGTGAAATGTACAGCATGATTTCTTGAACCAGAACCTATTATACCATATACATGTGTCATCTTCTGTTATAGGTCTTGATAGGAAGAAATATCAGCAACTTATTACCTTTGCCACACGCATGTAGAAAAGGGCTTTCTTATATATATGCAAACAGTGAAAACACAGATCAGCTTGCACAGATTCTGTTCTTGCTTTCTGCCAGTCGATGCTACCATATTCAAGAAGATAGTTTACTGTATTTTGTTTTCAGATGCTTGGCTAACCAGCGAATGCACAACATTGTTATAATGTTGTTTTGACATTGCTGCGACATCATGGCATAACAGGGATGTGGAAACAACATTATAGCGATGTTCTGTGTATATTGGATACATGTATTTACATTTCATGATTACTAATTTTAGGGTGTAGAGTTAGGTCCACTGGAAATCAACATCAACTCCTTGCAGAAATCAATAGATGCTCGTGTCCAAGAGATTGTAGATTTGCAACAGCTCTGGCTGAGACAACAGACAGAACTAGTCCGACTTACCAAAGACAAGGATGAACAGTCAAAAGATGTATTAAAACTCAAGAAGCAACTCACCATTCTGACACAGAAGAAGGCCAGAACTGAAGGTAAAAATATGTCAGACCAAGCATAAAGATACATGTATCTTAAACCATTGTAGTCGAGAGACCCATAAAAGAGGCAAACAGTGTAGACCCAGATCAGACGCCGCAGAATGTGGTGTCTGATCAGGGTTTTCACTGTTTGCAAATAATTTATCCATTTTTTTCTAGGAATATCAAAATCGCATAGCCGGATGTACCTAAAATTGAAATTGGACCCTTCCAATAAATAGTGTAGGTGAGTCTATTCAGTCTACAATGGGTTAAGGGGACTGGATACTTGGTGCACTTTCTGCCATTTTTATGAGGGTGACAATTTTTGTGATTACCTGTTTGCTTTATACTTGTTCAATACATGTAAATACACTTATTTGCATTGTATGGGATCTGAAAAACTGGCCTTTAAATACAGGTTATTGCTTAATATAGGTGACCTTTAAGACAAGTTTGACTGTATCTAATAGAGTTAAAAAAAGTATTGACTGAACAGCCTGTAGACTAATTAGATTGCTGCTTTAGGAGTGGCTTTAATCTGCCCCTACACTGTTTAGTCCAGCATGCCTGTCCAAAAATACTGCCCAAGGGAGTCAAGAATTTTGGTGGAGAGCTTCATAGAATAACAGCAAGCAGAATTCATCATTATTTCATCTGTACAAATATAAAAAGTAAAACTTCAGTGACTCAAACACTGATGGCTCGTTTACCATTGCTGATTTGAACTTGTTATTTAGTTGCTAGGAAATTTTTCAAATAGTTCAAAAAAGCAAGTATTTTGGGATATTTAAGGATTTTTTTCCTTATTTTATCATGATAATGTATGTTGGATGTACTCATTAGAACTACCTACATTACGAAAACACGCCTATTCAAATATATAGAAAATTTCACCTCCAAAAACTGAAAATTTTCAGATAAAAAACTCCGATATTTTTCATATTTCTGTTTGAAACATAGATTGTGGGTACTCGTTAGAACTGCCTCACCGAGCAGTTCTAACGAGTACCCACAATCTATGTTTTTGAGCAGAAATAAGAAAAATAATGCATACCCCTGTAAACCCCAATTTTACTATATAAATGTGGGGTTTAAGGGTTCAGAATTATATAGGCATGTTTTCGTGATGATTGAGGCAATTCTAGCTACACTCAACATATGATTATTTCATAGAAGATCGAAAAAAACATCCCTAAAATATCCCTATTTGCCTCCTGATTTGGCACTATGATTAACCCTCAGCGGCTCAAACTACTGTCTAGAACAAATTTACATGGTCCCAAAGATGTTTGAGTCATTTTACAGTGAACCTTTGTTACAACGACAGCATCTATTCCCAAAGATGTTGCCATTAAATTGAGCTTGCTGTTGTAAAGAATCCTTAATGGACAGAATGATATGTAAGAAAGGCCTTGTTTTATTCTTATAGAACATTATGTTTTGGATATTTGTTAGAATTGCCTCACAGAGGCGATTCTAACAAATATCCAAAATGTATGTTGCTGAAGTTTTAATGCAATATTCCTGCATAATTGCTTATTAATCGTCGCCTCTTGAGCGAAGGTTTCGTGATATTCAAATTGTCATTGTACCGAATTTTGTCGTTGTATCGAGTGTCGATATAAAGATGGTTGACTGTAGTTTAACTGCATTTGTTTTATTTCCAGGTGAGATTGATGGGCAGCAACGTGAAACTTATGACATTGAGCGTAGCATTAGTAACATGCAAAATGACATGATTAAGTTGAACACACTCTTACACAAGGAGAAAGGAACCCAAGTCATGCTACAACAGGAGAATATTCTTAAAGAAAATGACTTCATCTCAAATCTAAAGGTGAGATTTTCCTACCAAACATGTATTTGATCACAGTGATAAAAGGCTTTTAGTGCTACAATTTGAAGTCCAAATCTTGACAGAATGAGGAAAACTGTTTATTACATTTTCAGCAGTGATTTACTGAGATTTGTCAGTGAATTATAATCTATAATTCATTGAGTGAATTATTTCATTTCGAATGTTTTGACGTCATAATTGCTAGGCGACGTTGCTGACGTTGTTGGTTACCACAATAATAATAGGTGACGTTTTGCAGAAAATTTGATAAAATCATTGAAATCAGACTGCAATTTTCATATCCAGTAGATGTTTTGAGAAAAGACCTGCAACACAAATATAAAGTATGATTTTCTTGATAATCCAGTTCTACTTTCGTGACATTGTTGCATCTGTGTTACATACACAGGCTGATTTTTGCATTAAAGTGAAAACAAGATGGCGACTGATTTTCAAACTAAACAAAGCCTCCTGCAATTCATGCACTGACTGGAACTATTTTTGTAGGAAATCATAATGGCTGAATGTGAAAATTCAAAGGTAAAACACGAATGAAAATGAAATAAACAGTCTATTCTGAAGAAGCCAACTGATCTGGATATGCACTGTTTGTCATTAAATATGTGAATTTCTATCAAAACCTGGATCAAGTGATCTGATTGGCTGGAAATTAGAAGTGGGCTTGGCATCTTAATTTATTCAGCATGACAAGGGTTAACTTTTCTATCCATTGTTTAGATTGGGTTATCTCCCTTAGATTACATCTGAAAGGCAGCCTTTGCCCACAAATGTTAACCCTTAAAGTTTCATTCAAAATTGTAGCAGACAATGTGCATGAAACGTCAAGCCTGATTTTCTCTGGAAATAGGCTGCATAAAGCAAAAAAAAGCCTTCAAAAATGCGCAAAATAGAGCATCATCCATGCCTTTGCTCTCCATTCATACATTCTGTAGTATCCAATAATTCTTTTAGTAGACAGTGAAGGCCCAGATCAGACTGCGGGGATGTGCAGGCCTGCACATCCCCGCAGTCTGATCTGGGCCTTTGCTGTCCACATATGCCTGATGAAACATTTTTGCATGACGCGGCTCATATGTAATATTGAATATGCAACATATAAGTATTATTCTTACCTTCAAGAAATCAGGGTGATCTGATCATGTTACATTTTCTGTACATTTAAAACAGGATCATGAGAGGGAGTCAATTGAGATGCAGCAGAACTTAGATGCTTTGAAAGAAGAAAAGGAGAGATTGCTCAACAGCTTGGTGGAAGCAGAGTAAGTCTACTTTTAATTCTTTGCATATGACAGTGATGTTTTTTCTATGAACATTGGAATTCAGTATTCCATTTAAATCAGCTGTTTCAAAACTATAACTGCTGTTCATACGTCGGCTATTTCGGAAATAATTTTTCTCTACTGTGAGTTATCGCAAATAATGCATGGTGCTGGAGAGCAGATTGCGAAGTATTAATTCACAATGATGAACTGAATCCTCAAACCACTTCTGCATCTGATTAACCGAATCCTCAAACCCCTTCTGCTCTACCCCCGATAATAGCTGATAAGGGTCTGTACTACCACTCATCCAGTATTTTTGACACCACTCATCCAGTGGTGACACATTAACATTCAAAATTGACATGTTCAGATTTTAGGACAAGTATGATAAGGTATTAAGAATCCAAGCATTTAGGATATGGTATCCATGCTGATGGAAAGGAGAATAGCAAATGGTGCTGACCCAGATCAAACTGCTCCAGTTTGATCCAGGTCTAAACTGTTTGCTGTGATATGCCTATTCAAATATTTATGGCAAATGCAGTAAGAAAATTTTAATAGAGTAGGAAATGAATTCCATTTTATAGACGACAGATCATGTTGTGGGAGAAGAAGACACAGTTAGCTCGTGAAACCCGTGCTGCAGTTGACTCCGAGGTGGGACAGGGTGAGGTGCGTGCCATGAAGGCAGAGATACACCGCATGCAGGTACGATACACTCAGCTGATGAAACAGCAGGAGAAGATGATACAAGAAATGGAAAAGGCTGTCTCCAGGTTAGAAAATGTTTTAGTTTCTCTTGACTGTGTTTGAGCTACCCTTGAGAAAATGTGTCTGTGCAGAAAGTGGTAGCCCAGATCAGCCTGCACATCTGTAGTCTGATCAGGACCTTTGCTGTCTACTTTTAGAAACATTGAATATTGTCAAGTACATGTTTTTTGGAATCTCTTTATAATGCTACTCATTAGGCTAAATAAAAAAAAAATATGTGTGTTTAGGGTAACCCTACCCTACCTAATTTTCCTGGTGAAACCTAACAATTTTTTCATGTTTTCTCAAGAAAAAAAGGTAGGTGGTACTGGAATAAAATAATTATGGTAAATATTTGAAGAAGGTCTGAGCAAACACTGTAGACCCAGATCAAACTGCTCCTATAGGAGCAGTTTGATCAGGGTCTACACTGTTTGCCATTCTGTCAGTACTTTTAGATACATCTAAGGATATCAATCAAACAGATTTGGTAAATTTTTTGTGCAAAGTCCAAATATATTAGGTAATTATGGTATAATTCTAACACCCCTGCACGTGTTGTTCCTTATTTATCTTTACATTTCTAGCCGTGCTTTATCTAAGGTATTTGAGCACAGGAATTTCGTCGCGCGCTATCGACGGGAAACCAATCATATCTGCGAAAGTTTCGCCCCCTGGTAACTATGGACGCTAGATTAGCATACAATATTGGCCGAAAGATTCATATACATAATAAATTATTTTATTTATTAAGACAGAAAATGATCTATGAGCATATTGCAGTTCTTTGACTTTTTTTTACCTGATGAGTTTCTCTACAGTTTACACCATTCAAACACATTCGTTTTACGTCTTGTTTCCATCGTGTATTTGTTGACGTTCGAAAACGAAAGTAAGTCGGTTAACATTCTTATTTGCTGTTTTATATCTGTCCTTATTAAAGTCCATCGCGGCACTCAAATTTCATACGTTTTGCATTTCTTTCATGAACACAGGATTTAAGTTTGTATATTAATACATCGTTTATTTATATTTTACACCGTCAGCTGATTCGCACAAGTTATCCGCCATTTTGAATATTCGTCATTGAACCTTGTAACTACGTAACCGCGTGACGTAATGCTTAAGAGGTATTGTCAACTACCAAAGGGGAAGTCAGGTAATAAAAATAATAATGAAAATCAATAAAAACATTTATGCAAAACTCGCTCAATGAGGGGTGTTAGAAAAGAAATAAATTATTCCAAACCGTGCTCAAATATCCCATATAAAGCACAGTTGAGTTTGGGTTGTATCCATTTGAGCGCTTGCTCCCTGCGCTCGCTCATGCTCAGATGGGTACAACCCAAACTCAACTGTGCTTTATCTTAGGCATTTGAGCACGGTTTGGAATAAATTATTTCTTAAATAAAGAATGTAAAAAAAAAAACAGAATCCCTACCTACCCTACCTATTTTTTTCTAACATGTTACCCTAAACACACATATTTTTTTTATTTGGTCTTATAAGACTAATTTGGACATAACGTTATCAACCCATGGTCCTCAAATGTTTATTATGTCCCCAACTTCAAAAAATTGGAGGGGCATATTACTGTTGGATTGTTCATCCATCAGTCTGTCATCCATCCATTTGTCACTCTTAGCATATGGTTAAGAATGGTTAGAGATAGGATTTTGAAGTTTTATGTATAGAATAGGGATGGAAAATAAATAGACCTGTATTTTCTTCTTTTTTCTTTTTTTGTCGGACTTGTAATTCTGCATTTATGCCCCTTTTTCAAGCCATGCATTGTAAGTTTATGGGAAATAATGAAATCTTGTTAGCAATATATCTCAAAAACTGTTTGAACTAGGACCTTGAAACTTGGTGAGCTTATTGGAGATGATGAGTAGATCACTTTGTTAACTTTTGAAAAAAAAAATCAGATTTATTTTGTCAGAGTTGTGCCCCTTTCCAGCATTGGCATATTGTATGGCCAAGCATATAGTTAGGGGCTTAGTATTTTACAAATACATTTCTAGTTTTCCTATGCTTTCTATACATTTACATGGCTGAGTAAGAAGGGAATGAGTACATGTAATTGTCCATTATACTTATTGCTATTTTTAATGTTGTACATTGTATTTATGTGAATGATGATTCACTTTGGAGGTCTTTTATTAACATTTTTGCATTATTAGCAGATGACATTTTGAAATTTCTTTTATTACACCCCCTGCATACGAAGTATGCTGAAGGGGTATATAGTTTTCGTCCGTTCCGTTAGTCCATTTGTCTGTCTGTCTGTCTGTCCGTCCATCCATCCGGGTGTGATTCATGGATTAATGATACTTGGAATATTGGTTCTGACACCATGATTGACAGCATAACAAATGTAGGTCACCTTGACCTATATTTCATGGTCCAATAATTTTGCCGCATATCTTGAATGTTAATTGATGTATGAACAGCATTATTATACCCCAGGCATAATAAGTATGCCGAAAGGGTATATAGTTTTCGTCCGTTCCGTTTGTCCGTCCGTCTGGGTGTGATTCCGTCTGTTAACCCTTTCTATAACCAAGTTTTACTTCAAAGTTTTTTAATTATTTATAACTCTGCAGCTGCTGATCAAAAACTTTTCATATTTGATACGGGGGGACCTGGGAGGGTTCTCTTTCATTCTATGTCATGCCCTAGGACGGGGCTAGAGGTCAAAATCTAGGACAACCCAATAAAGTAGTATATTGCAGTTTGTTTATACAAACAACCTCTTATTAAAGAAGGATGGGCGTCAGACATGTTTATCACATCAACATTCATTGTGACCTTATTTTCATGCTTCAGTGATTTTGACATATTTTGAAGCATATTTCATGGATTAATGCCTCAAAAAAGTAGTATGTTACAGGTTGTTTATACAAACAACTTCTTATAGAAGGATGGGCATCAGACATGTTTGTCACAACATTCAGTGTAATAAAGTCAAGGTCATTGTGATCTTATTTTCATGCTGCAGTGATTTTGCCTTATATCTTGAAGATTATTTCATGGATTAATGTGATACTTGGAATATTGGTTCTGTGTGACACCATGATTGACAGCATAACAAATGTAGGTCACCTTGACCTATGTTTCATGGTCCATAAATTTTGCCGCATATCTTGAATGTTAATTGATGAATGAACATCATTATTTGGGATTATGACTTAGTATGGTCCAACACTTGTCCTAAAACTAAATGTAGGTCACTTTGACCTATATTTCATAGTCCAGTGATTTTATGTTACATCTTGAAGACAATTTGATGTATTACTATCATATTTTGGGATTATGTGACCTATATTTCATAGCTCTGTGATTTTCTTATATCTCCCACTGTTTGATACCTAAGTGTCATATTTACATATAATGACAGAGTGTGACCCAAACTCTCACCTCAAAGTAAATATAAATCAGTTTGACCTATATTTCATGGTCTAGTGATTTTTGCTTAATATCTTTTAGATTATTTAATGGATTAACATCATAGTTGGTATAATGCATCAGTGTGACCATCAGATTAATTTCTCAAGTATATGTAGGTCAGTGACCTATATTTTATGGCCCAGCAAATTTGCTTCATGTCTTGAAGACTATTTACTCCAGGAAAGTTGTACTTGGGATTATAGGTCAGTGTCACTCAGAGACTGACATTGTAAACTATATCTTGCCTTATATCATTGTCATTAACTTTAAAATATTTTATAATTAAGAAATGGCGCCGGCCGGGGGTATTCGTGGGCATGTAGTGGTGCCTCTGGGCACTTGCTATAGTTATTTTTCCGACAAATAAAGTAGGGCTTGACATGTTATATGAATATCTACTTGAGAGAGTGCAGATGCACAGCCAATTCAGTTAGAATAATAAGAAGATTATCACTGTTGAATTTATGAGTAGCATGCAAAGAGTTTATAGGCCGTCTGCGAATATTTCATTCCTACAGTTTAATGTTCATGGTTCATGGCCAGCTTTATTTGGGACTTTGCCCACATCTCCAGATAAGGCCTTTTTTCAACCAAAAAGTATTAATAGTTTTCTTATTTCTCTACAAAAATCCATGTTGTATGTATTCATTAGAAGTGCCTCATCGAGGCACTTCTAATGAATACATACAACATATGTTTTCATGGATAAATAAGAAAAATATTTATTCAGTTACTCCACCTATCTGTAAGTATGCTTGCCATTGTTTTAAATGATTCAATGTTTTAAATATTTTGGGCGAATATAATACGGTAAATGTCCTAAAATTTCAAGCACTTAATTCCGTACCTTTGGCCCAAATTTTGCTTTTTTATGCAGTTGTTTCCTAAAATACCTAGTGGAATAGCAAACAGTGTCAACCCTGGTCAGACTGCTTCTTCAGGAGCAGTTTGATCTGGGTCTACACTATTTACATATGCCATTTTGTCAGACAGTTTGGTGTATGAAATTTTAGGACATTTACTGTAATATTCATGTTGTAATCATAAACTTAGTAGAACAGATAATTACAAAACAGTTTAGAGGAACACAGTTTCTTAAATAACTTCGGAATAATATGTGAATTATGACAAGTAAAATGGTACTTTTTTTTGCTTTATGGAGTAACCAAATAAATATTTTTCTTACTTCTGCATGAAAATATAGCTGTAGATACTTTTTTGGAGCTCCTTATTGTACTTCTATGTTTTGAAAAGGTCCATGGCATTAGCTGATTAGGTAAATTGCAGTAATTGAAAGGCAAATAGCATAGACTTTTATCAAAGGAGTAGTTTGAATTGAGTATAAACTCTCTGCTCAGGCCTATCTGTCTGACTTTTATGGTTAAATTACTTTGGTATTATGGTAAAATATTTTGAGAGATAAGTGAAAAATAAACTCTCTTACAAGTCAATTAAATCTGATTAACCCATTTTAGTCCAGAGACCCTAAAAAGGTAATTAGCAAACAGTGCAGAATCAGATCAGATGTCAGTGTAGACTTTAATCAAAGGAGTAGTTTGATCTGAGTATACACTGTCTGCTCAGGCCTATCTGTCTGACTGTTAAGGTAAAATTATTTTGGTATTGTGGTAAAGTATTTTGAGAGATAAAGTGAAAAATAAACCAAACAAAAAAAACAAAAAAAAAAAAAAAAACAAGTCAATTAAACTGATTAACCCATTTTAGTCCAGAGACCCCAAAAAGGTTATTAGCAAACAGTGTGGACCCAAATCAGATATCACAGAACGTGGCATCTGATCAGGGTCTCCACTGTTTGCAAATAGTTTAGACATTTTCTCTATGAATATCTAAATCACATAACCTGACATATCCAAAATTGAAATTGGATTCATCCAGTATAGTATAGTGGGGAGAGGGGGGAGGGTTTTTTCAGATTAAAATGGGTGAATAGCAAATTTTTTTCATGGATTTTCAGACGTGATACAATTGTGAACCGTGGTGATGCTCAACAGAAGATGAACAAAAAGGTGCTAACTAAAGGAACATTTGAGAGGCAGATGGCCGAAACAAGAAAAAAGATTAAACAAACTATTGCGGTAAGATTCTGCTTCCTTTAACCAGGGATGTGGAATTATAAAATTTTATTACTTGTCCACAGACAAGTAATTGGTCAAAATCCATTTGCCCAACTAAGATTTACTTGCCCGAAAATTGACAGTTTTTCTTATTTCTTGAAGAAAACACATGTTGTGGGTACTGATTAGAAGCGCCTCACTGAGGTGCTTCTAATGAGTACCCACAACATATGTTTTCTTCGAGAAATAAGAAATATCTATCTTATAATCTGCATACTCTTTTGCCAGAGCTATGAATTGTTTGTTTGTTTGTGTTGAGGTTTTACGGCTCAGTCAACCCAATGGGGTCATGTCGAGCGCGGTCAGTTTACCTAACCACACGTTTACTCAGGACAAGTAAATTGAAATTTCTTACTTGTCCTCAGGGAAATGGGAGAAGTTGGACAAGTCGGGCATGGTATTTCCACAGCTCTGCTTTAACCCTTAAAGTGCCAATCACAACTGCAGCAGATGATATTCTGAAATATTATTATCTTTACTTTTCAAAGAAAATAAGTCATGACATTTCATATGAATCGAGTACTATTCACTGTTGAAAGGACCATAAAACTCCTTACATGCACTATCACTACATCAGGTAGATTTAGACTACATCTAAGTTTGTAGTTCAGTTAACAAAAAAATAGACTAAAAATTATTACAATATTTACACCAAACATTCAGACACCTTAACTCCAAACCATACATTTATACTTCTCTTAAACCAGCCATTTGGCTACCTTATGATATACAGTCGACTCTCGTTATCTCGAATTCCAAGGGACTCTCTGAAACACTTCGAGATATCCGTACCTCGACATACCAGTGTTGCGGAAGTGAGGAAAAAAATAAATCGAACAACCACATTTAACAAATGTATATGTAATTTGACTCCTGAAGTTAGAGATATATTGAAAATATTGTGGAAAAGAGGAGAAATTGCTCCTAAGGAGCAATTTCTCCTCTCTTCCACAATATTTTGTTACCTGTTCTTAGAATCCCATGTTAAAACAGGGACCAGAATTTCACTTTGATATAAGTGGTAACTCGAGATAAGCAAAGACGAGATAACGAGGGTCGACTGTATCTAAAAACTGGTAGTTGAATGGCAAAATATGTAGATCTTGATCAGAAAACCACATTCTGCTGCACACCATATTTGCCCTACTATGCTTTCGACATCTTTCAGAAAGTTGTTTTTTGCTTGGCGCTATACACCAAAGAAGTAAATTTGCAAAAATTTTGTCATGATTTAATGCAAAACCATTTGTCGTAACTATCTTATGCACAAAAAGTTTTATTCTAGGGATAGTCCTTCTTTTTTAAAAAAAATCAGATATTATCACTTTTTTCCCATAGTAACAAGAAGAATGCCTAATGGCATTTTGGACAGATTTTTTAAATAATGAAGAAAGTAAGAGTTGTCTCTCTTGCATGTGAACCATTTACTGGTCCTCCTTTTCATACCTACCAAATATGAAAGCAATCCATTGAAGAATAACGGTAACATATAACTTTGAAAAAAGGTTAACCAAAAGGTAAACTTCGGACGACGCCCACCCGCCCATCTGATGCCCACCTGCACAAACATCGCTATTCTAAAGGACGAATTTTTTAAAAACCCGTCCAAAAATGAATGCAAACTGTGCAGAAATGTGTAGGGTAGGTAACTTGGAGGCAGATTTCCATTCCGTTTGTTCAATTTTCTGAAATTATCACAATATTGTTGCGAAACTCAAATTCAGCAGAGAAAAGTAAAAAATATTGTCTCAGAAAAAAAGTCCAAAAAATCACTTTTGTATAGAAATTGCATAGGTCAGAAAAATTTTTGACCGTAAATTTAATTTTAGGGTAAATTTTTGAGAACACATCACAGAAACAGAAAAGACAAATGGTTTCTGATAAGATATGGTCAGTCAGAACAAAATACTTTCATTTAAAATAAAACGCCAAGCAAAAAACGTCTTTCCGAGGGATGTCGAAAGCACAGTAGTTCAGTTCTCTAGTGTTTGATCTGGGTTTATATTTTGCTCAAGCCTATCTGTCTAAATTCTTAAGTAACTATTTTGTCCTGTTTCTTTTGCAGGAAGCTAGCGCTTGTGATGGAGACATACAACAACTCAAAGATCATCAAGGGGAGCTAAGTCAGCAGTTAGAAACAAAACAGACAAATGTGCAACATCTGCAAGGCTCATCTGATACTCTTGATGGAGATATTGATAGACTAGTTGAAACGAAACAAAAGGTAAAACTTGCGAACATATTTAACTCTTTCACTGCCACAGGCGATAATAATAGGCTTTTGCAAACAGCATAGATCCAGATGAGACGGCTCAATGAGCCATCTCATCTGGATCTACACTGTTTGACATTCAGTCTTTCAATTTTACTTATGAACGTCTTTCCAAACTATAGTTTGTTAAAATAAAAAAGCAGACGACAAATGTTGTCTGAAATTTGGCACCGAAACAGTTAAAGAAACTGATACATTTTCAAGGGGGGAGGGGGGGGGGGGGGGGGGGCGGGTAACTCTTGTCAGAAATGTGTTTTGGCTTTCTTGTCAATAGGGATCTACTCTGAAAGGAAAGAATTTCCTTTTAGATTAGACCCCTTTCCTAAAGGGGAAACAAACAGGAATACATTCTTAAATGGATGAGCAATGAATACACTGAAAGTCACAGAAGATATCTCTCTTGTAAATTTTGCAAAACCAAAAATATACTGAGTGTTTCAGTCACCTTTAAATTACCAGAGTCTTATTCTTTTTTTCTTTTTTTTTTTCTCACAGGTTAGTGTACTAAAGTTTGTGGAATTCTTTCGGGTACTTTGTAAGAGTGTGGTCTTTTGATATTGAACTACAATACTACAGAAAAAAAAAAGAAAAAAAAAAAAAAAAAACATATTTGAGAATATTTCCTGTGTTAGGCTTAGGCACAGTAATGCACAAGACCTATTATTTATGCAATTTGGATACATGCTTCTTCTAGTTGGGGAGTATAAATGGCTATGCCATTCTTTGCCTTATTTTAATTTGGGTTGATTCCCTTGCCTTCTGTACTGGAAATATTTGAAGAGACATGACTAAACAAACACTACAGACACAGATTGGCAAGATTTTATAATCTGTCTGCCCTTGTCTAATAACTGTTTGCAAATAGTTTGGCCTTTTTTCTCTAGAAATATACACATTATATAGCCTAAAATTGAAATTGGACTCTTCCAGTATCATATGAGAGAGTCTATTCAGAATAAAATAGGTTAATCGGTCATCCTTGTATGAATATTTAGGATAAACAGGGTTACCAGAAAATGTTCTGTTTTAATAATTATTCAAGTGTTTTAAATTTAGATTCAAAATTCAAGTGTAGTAAATATAGATAAGACCAGACAGACACTTACACAATAAAATAAATTTGATAATTGATGTTCAAGAATAATTATACCCAAATTACATAAGTTTAACTGAAGTAAGCATTGCCTTTTAATTATCTCAATTACTACCTACATAGATGCACCAGGCAGATAACAGTAAAACCAGTATTCTGACAATAAAACTGAATTTGTTAAAACCATAAAAAGTGACAAGAACAAATTGTTTAGAATTTATGTTTGGCCTTGGTAAGTTGAGACAGAAAAATGTCCCCTAGCAATGAGCAGAGACCCAGATTAGCCTGCTTGGTCTTGGCTCTTTGTCTACACTATCTAAACATCTTTAAGTTGTTCATGGTAAACAGTGAAGAGCTTGCCCAACCACACAGCTATGCAGTTTTTCCAATTTTTGTGTGTCATAAGGTCCCTTTTGTCAATTTCCAAGACAATATAAGTTCAAACTAGGAAATGGTGATAACTGTCAAGGAAATAAAATTGCTACTATTGTCTAAAGTCAAGTTTACAGCCTGGAGGGTTGGAAAGTACAAATTTACTGGTGATCAATTTTCTTTTTATTGTTTGCTGGAGGGACTGAGAAGAAAAATTAATGCTGTCGTTTGGAATCCTTTTAACTGTCTGTCTTTAAAAAAATATTGAATTTGGTTCATTAGTCCAGATAAGGTGATAATTGAGACAATAATTTAGGATTCATTACGAAAACATGCCTATTCAATTGTACTGAAAATGTTACCACCAAAAAATGAAAATTTTCAGATAAAAAAATTCCAATAGTTTTCACATTTCTGCTCAAAACATAGATTGTGGGTACTCGTTAGAACTGCCTCAAAGAGGCGGTTCTAACGAGTACCCACAATCTTTGTTTTTGAACAGAAATAAGAAAAATAATGTATACCCCTGTAAACCCCAGTTTTACTTTATAAAAGTGGGGTTTAAGGGGGTCAAAATTATATAGGCGTGTTTTCGTGATGATTTTTGTTATTTTTGCTCTAAAACATATCTTGTGGGTACTCATTGGAATTGCCTCACTGGGGCAATTCCAGTGAGTATCCACAAGATATGTTTTGATGCACTGTTTTGTACCCACAAGATATGCTTTGATGCACTGTTTTGTACCCACTAGATATGCTTTGATGCACTGTTTTGTACCCACAAGATATGCTTTTGATGCACTGTTTTGATGCACTGCAAAGCAATTCCAGTGAGTACCAACAAGATAGTTTAGGCATAAAAGTAACAAAAAAATTAAAATCTTTTAGTTACTGCATTTATCCAGACCTGCGGATGAATTATTGGAACTTTTCCGTGTAAAATGTATCCCAGACTTTATATATTAAAACCTGCGACAAAGCGGGTATCTCCTATATGAGCATACAATGTACAGGTAATGTTTGTGTGGAAGATGTACTTTTTGTGGTCAGAACTACTGTTTTATTTCCCTTTATAGGAATCTGACAGAGTTTGGATCTGTTTGGGATGATTTATAAACAAATACTCACACAAAGTAATCTGGCTATTAGACACTTATTAATGACATAAAGAAGTTCCCATTATATGCAGGCTGATCTGGGTGTGCGTATTGTGCAGTTATTTTGGCATGCCACTACAGCCCGGAATTTTATGTAAAAGTTGCCCCCTATTTCCTTAACATACCGCAATAAACCTAAGTATTGGAACAGATAGGCCTTTGCAAATATTGTAGACCCAGATCAGATGCCGCACAATGCGGCATCTGATCAGGGTCTACACTGTTTGCTGTACATACAGCAATATTTTAAACACACCAAGAGGCAGTGGAATGGACTATTTCAAATTTTAGGACAAGTATGGTAAGTAGAGAAGATGTCCCAATATTTAGGGTTATTACAGTATATAACATACATAAGGAAATCCTGGAAATATTTTTTAGAAACCTTGGCAAACAAATCTTTCATGTTAGTAATAATTATGTACAGAATTTGTCATTTGCCTTTTATAAAAATCAAAATTTTAATAACTTTGAGATCCATTCAAAATCACTGGGTCTGCACTGTTTACCACTATTTCAAGAATGTTTTTGACATATCATCAGGTTGACAAATGGACTTTTTCTATTCTTTTAAGACAAGTATGGCAAGGAACTAAGGTATCTGAATAGTTGGGGTAAATAAAGGATTTTAACTCACTTTTTTACTTTCTCTTTTTTGCTAAACATTCTCTTTTTTTTTTTTTTTTTTCTTTTTACTCTATTCTTGAGCCACGTTTCATTCATAATATCAGTCGCTTTCTCTCCTTGACATTAATTTATATAAAAGTTGTCATAAAAATAAACAAACAAGATGTTTAGTCCTTAAAACTACAGTTAAACTAACTTTTTATTGTTTGTTTATTTTAATGGATAATTTAAATTTGCCGCTATACTGCGTGACATTCAAATTCGAGTTTCCCAGCAGGCCAGACCCAGCCCAAGGCACTGGGTCAGAGAGAGATATATTATCTGTCATGTTTGTTGACAGTTAAACATTACATGCAACTACCCACAGGGTATTGTCAATAGAAATCTAATCAATGAATATGGGTAGATATATAGTTCTGAAATGACCCCCACACTTCAGAATTCTACCTGAGTTGTACTTGTCTGTATTTGGGATTTATATTTATTTGGACATTTAATTAAGTTTTGCAATAATTGGCATAAGCTGGTATGAAATGGAATTCCAGTTTGAATGAAATCTTAAAATTAAAAATGACTACAGTATAAGATTATTTAGAAGTGTTATAAATTTAAAGCTAAGTCAGGCTATATTCTTTTTTATTAATAAGGGTCTTATACCTGAATAATTTGTACATATATTTGCCAAAACAGAACCAAGACCATTCAGATTCCTAGTATGAGAAATAAATTTGTCAATTCTGACTACAGTGTATACCTTCAACATGAACAGTATGTGCTAGTATGATTTTATATCCATATGGGAATCAAATCCCTTTTCAGTGGTTATACTATATAAAGTATAGCAAATGTACAAATGTATGTTAAAATGGAGTATATATTCACTAAATATACATTACTAATACAAGTATAATTTGAATATCTTCAACATTTAATTATAAATAAATACCTAATGGAGCAACTTAGATTATTTTGTTTTTTTGAGGGGGGGGTTTGTTGTTGTTTTTTTTCACAGAAAAGAAGACTTGACATTTCATCTGGAGATAATTTGAATGAAATGTCAAACCTTTCAAGAGACATTTTGAATGAAATTCAATGAGGCAGTTCTAATGAGTACCCACAATCTATGTTTTTGAGCAGAAATAAGAAAAATAATGTATACCCCTGTAAACCCCAGTTTTACTATATAAAAGTGGGGTATAAGGGGGTCAAAGTTATATAGGCATGTTTCCGTGACGTTTTTTGGTTGAAAGAAGCATCCTTTGCTTGAATATTCCTGCCATCATAGCTCTAGTTAAAGCACTTTTTTCAGTCCAAAAGTATTGATATTTTTCTTATTTCTCCAAGAAAACATAGGTTGTGGATACTCATTAGAAGCGCCTCATCGAGGCGCTTCTAATGAGTACCCACAACCTATGTTTTCTTGGAGAAATTTGAAAAATATTAACCTGATACCCACTCTTATCTAAGCCTGTACTGCCATCTTGCTGTTGTAATTCACAAACTGACATGAGCAGCCTGCTGCCTACACACAGCATTGCAGGTTATAGCATTAGTTTATTGAGACCAAACTGATCTTTCTTTCAACATTGCATTTACCTGTCTGATGGTAAAGGTGCAATTTAAGGACACCTGCAAATGAATTGGCTGTCCCTTTGTCAGGGAGTAAGTAATAATAGACTTAAATCAATAATGGCCTTTTCATCTCTTACCACATATGTAATCTGCTGTAATATTACTGCTGGTACAGTTTTAGCCCCTGATAAGTATGTTTCTTGTGCAAATATTGTCCAGTAACAATTTTAGGACAATGCATCTGTGAGCCTTATTAACACAGAAATATTTGGTTAAGGATTATACCCCAGACCAGGGGTTAAGCTTGAGTCTTAATTTTGGAGGGAGCTTTTCTTACCATTTATAAATAAGAAAATGTTTTAATAAGGCATTCAGTAGTTAACTACAAGTTTACAAATTTTTCTGACATGCATCCAAAATGAAAATAATGCGTCCTTTCAGTAAAAAAACTTAAAGGAAAAAAAAAAAAAAAAAAAAATATATATATATATATATATATATATATATATATATATATATATATATATATATATATATATATATATATATATATATATATATATATATATATATATGTGTGTGTGTGTTTTTTTTTTTTTAAAATCTAATTTTATAAAAGGCTCCATATTCCTCAAAAATAGACATTTTATTATCCAAGAAAGGTTTAATAAATTGATATATGGTATTAATACAATCATAAAATGTGGCACCTGACAGCCTGTAAAACTTCAGTTAGTCTCTCGTTTTTGAACTGGATCAAAAATGAAACGATTTTTTATCGTAACTCTGAATTAATGTTACCAACATTAATTCAGATACACGATAAAAAAAAAATTCTAGGCCAGACTAGCTAGTTTTGGCCAGTTAGGCCTCATCAGCGACCCTCATATAAATTTTCCAAAATCCCAGATTGGTCTTAATGATTACAAATGACTAGAAAATATAAACCTCCACTATAGTGAAGTATGGGGAGATTTTTACAGCCGCCTCATGGCACTAACACTAGCTATAGTGAAGATAATTAGATCCCAAAAGGAATGACCCTTGAGAGCAATGAACACACAAAACTGAAAACAGCTGGGCCCAGTTGTTCAAAGCGTCGTTAGCTTAACGAACTTGTTAGTGGTCAAAATGTTAACTGCTCTAGTAATTACAATATCTAATTCACAGGTATTTTTGCTGAAAAAATGTGAGTAGCTTTTGCAAATGCAAAAGCTACTCACATTTTTTTCAGCAAAAATATTAGCATATATGCCATATTTAATTATCAAAGTTTTAACGATTCGTTAACACTACATTGTTAGTGTTGAACAACTGGGCCCTGAAGTATAAAGTGTTTTCAGAACAGCAGCAGATGACATTCTAATCATGTCTCCCAACCTATGGGGAGGAGGACATATTGATTTTGGTGCAGATCCCGTTGCCATCTGCATGGGCATCACACTTTATTGTCTGCACAATGTCTTGCTAACCAGTGGTTGGATTCTTACCAAATTTTCATGGATATATAATTGGGACATAACAAAGAACTGATTAGATTTTGGTGACCTTGACCTAATTTTCAAGGTCAAAGCAGTAGAAAAGAACTGAAAATTCATGGTGGGGGATATCTGTTTTCTCTGAAAACTCTATTACTAGTTTGGTTGTTTTTTTTTTTGTTGTTTTGTTTGTTTGTTTTTTTTGTTTTTTTTTTTTGTTTTTTTTTATTAATCATTATTATTTTTCTGAGAAAATAAGTTCTGGTCTTTGAGGCGAATTGTCAGCTTATTAATTGTCATTTAATTTTCATCCAGTTATTTAGCCTACAGTGGGTCATTTAAGAAAGAATGTGTAATGGTAGAGGAAACAAACATATTTGGACATTCTGAATTGTTTGTGCATGTATGAAATAATAATAATATTACCAGTACATCCTTACAGTTAAAAAAAAAAAAATGAAGTACAAGAAAAAGAAATCGTAATTATAAACAAACACTGTATGACTGGCAAAGTGCATGCTCTTATTGGCCAGAAAGTTGCATTTATTGAGCCGCACCATGAAAAAACTTGTCTGCTGGCGTACAAGGACAGCAAAGGCCCAGATCAACCTGCACATCTATGCAATCTGATTAGGGCCTTCACTGTCCACTAAAAGAATCTTGGATACTATAGAATGTATGAATGAGAGCAAAGGCCCAGATGATAGTATGCACAGGCCACAGGATGATCCAAATCTTGCACATTTTGTGTATGTTCAAAGGCACTTTTTCGCTTGATGCTGTCCAATTATAAGCAAATGTTACATGACTGGCATAGTGCATGATTTTATTGGTCAGAAAGTTGCATTAATTTAAATTAGTTGCCATGTTTCATATGGTCAAGTAATTTATCAATCAAACCTGTATAAACTTTAAGGTCAACTAATCTAAACACATCAGTTTATCCACTCATTGCTTATGTTTATAATAGCAATTAACTGGAATTAGTATGCATTACAAATGTAATAATGATGTTTTTACAAGCACCATAAAACTGTGAAAACTAACTAGTAAAGCAGTTGACATGTTTATGCTGGTTTGGGACCTAATTGCAGTAAGCAAATTGACCTTAAATCATAACAAGATTTTGTAACTGTCAAAACATACAAATTTAAAAATCAAAATGTGCAAAACTGCTATGAGGGAGGAGGAAGAAAATTTATGGTTTACAATAATTGTTTTGGTTGTCACTATCTGTCCATCTTTGTTGAGAAATGGTCTTTCCGTGTGATCTTCATCACTTTTTGTTGTTATCTTTCCAATAAATTGGCCCCTGGCCTTAGTTTTCAGTTAGGACCCATTTGAATATACCGCCAAAATGAGTGTGAAAAGATTCACGTAAGATAGTTAAGGTGACTGAATTATCCCATTTGTTATATAGATCTTATCAAGAATGTTGACAAATGGTCATTCACACAGTTTTACAGGGCTAATCAACTCTAAAGATGACACCTATATTGAATATGATGATTATTGAAATATGGTAAATGTCCTAAAATTTCACACTTACTTCCATACCTTTTTTGGCCTAAATTTTGATTTATATACAGTTGTTTCTTGAAATACTAAGTTAGATGGCATACAATGTAGACCCTGATCAGACTGCTCTTTCAGGAGCAGTCTGATCTGAGTGCACTGTTTCTAAATGCTATTTTGTTAGGAGTTTTGGTGTTCAAATTTTTAGAACATTTACCATATCCATCATATTCTTTTCAATCATAAACTGCCATATTCCATTAGTTGGATTATCACCCATATATAGATAGACAAATAATAAGACAGACAAATATTTATGTTCAAGAAGATTTTCTCTAAAAGCTGGGATAAAAAGTTAGATTAGATCAATATTAAAGAGATAAAATTTGCAGTTACTGCAGATACAGTTGTATAAATAAATAAATATAAATATTTAATTAATTTTTGCTCAGAAATTGAGTAAAAGATAAGCAAACAGGATTAGGAGCACAACTGAGCTAAGCATTATCTTACCTATGTCAGATTAAGATTGTGTTAATCTTTAGCACTGTCTGGATAATAGATGGTGTACAGGCAATATTTTTCTTTAAAGGGCAAATATAAAGAAATTTAAAATATTCCTGGTTTTCAGGGTGTTGATAGAATGCTTTAAGAGAATTAGTTTGTTGAAAACCCCATCAAAAATTCCAATCCAATCAAAAGTTATGGTGATTAATTTACGATACCTACCTTTTTTCCTGTTAGAGTAACCTCCCTTGGATTGTGTATTGATTAAGGCCCACAATGCAATATTCTGTGATGTCATAGTGGAACTTAAATTTTAAATTGAAATTTTAAGTAGGAATATTCTGCATTTTCTTATATGCTACACAGTTTTTCTCCTTAACCATTATTGAAATTGGCCACAAATAAGCCCATGAATAGAGAATTTAACTCAAAATTTAATCTGTTATTTAAGTTTAAAGCTAAATTTTAAAATGTTTAAAACTTGACTAATATTAAATTTTTCGTAAGTTTTTTTAATAATAGTGAATTTTGGCTGTATATCATATAAATGAATACCAAAAAAGTCAATTTTGGCTAATTATTAAGCATTGTAACTGGATTTTAAATTATTTAAATGAAATTTTTAAATTTGAAATGTAACACTTTAAATGGAAAATAAGAGTTAAATTCCTATGTATACTAGTTTAAAGGAGCTGAATAAATTAAACAATATGAAAACTGAAATGATGCAGATTAAAGAGCAAAAAATATTGGCAATTTAAAAAAGTTTAAAATTTTACTGTTCCCTTATGATGTCATAAAAAGGCTCATGAATATTAATGAGGCAGCCTGAATTCAATCCTCTTGGATGTTAAATATCAAATTTCAAATCGCAATATTTCAGAAACCGTTTAAGATAATTTGATGCGGTTTTCGGCAGTCACCTCCTTACTGAAGTGCCCTTAAATATTTAGTAGAATTAAAACCTTTATATTTGCCCTTTAATCTCTCCCAGAGTATTAGCCAACATACCTTTATGAAATGTTTACTGCTTAGCCAAATCAGCCTTACCAACCAAAAACTTCTGTTTTTCTTATATCTCCATTTATATTGTGGGTACTCATTAGAATCTCCTTTTTCCAAGGCACTTTTAATTAGTACCCACAACATAAAGACTACTTTCGTCATGATACAACAAAGCAAAACCCATGTTAGCTAACAAGAATGTTATATCCAAACAAAAAATGTATAGATTATAGAGAAAAATGACCATAAATGGTCATTTTTCTATATAATCTATACATGTTTGTATATAGCCCATTTGGGGTCCACCTTTAAATCATCTTGTATCCAAAACATCTTGTAATGAACCCTCTCATAAAGAGGTCCCAGTCCATTATCAAAAAAAGCCTATTCAAATATACTGAAAATTTTACCACCAAAAAATGAGAATTCTCAGACAAAAAATTCTAATCATCACGAAAACACGCCTATATAATTTTGACCCCCTGAAACCCCACTTTTATATAGTAAAACTGGGGTTTACAGGGGTATACATTATTTTTCTTATTTCTGCTCAAAGCATAGATTGTGGGTACTCGTTAGAACTGCCTCAATGAGGTGGTTCTAACGAGTACCAACAATCTATGTTTTGAGCAGAAACATGAAAACTATCAGAATTTTTTATCTCGAAATTTTCCCATTTTTGGTTGTAAAATTTTCAATATATTTGAATAGGCATGTTTTCATAATGATTTTTCATGTTTCTGCTCAAAACATAGATTGTGGGTACTCGTTAGAACCGCCTCATTGAGGCAGTTCTAATGAGTACCCACAATCTATGTTTTGAGCAGAAAAATACGAAAAATAATGTATACCCCTGTAAACCCCAGTTTTACTATATAAAAGTGGGGTTTAAGGGGGTCAAAATTATATAGGCATGTTTTCGTGATGCTATGTATAATATTGCTTGTTTTCTGACTTTTTCAGAATATGACTGAATTGTTGGGGAAACAGCAGAAAATGAAGTACTTCCAGCAGGCTAAAGATGGGAAATACACTCGCCTGTGTAAATCTGAGGCGTCACTCGAGAATGAGTACCAGAAACAGGTGGACCGCATGCAAGCCCTCAGTGCAATCGTGGACCGATTGAACCAGGAATACCCACACACTCAGCCCACGCTCCGTAGAGTCACTTTACAGCTTAGCACCAGAACTGCTGAGGATGAATCTGTTTAAACTTACCATGATCTAGGATTTATTATATATTAGTGTCTATACAGTCAAACCTGTCTTAAAGGTCACTTGTGTTAAGCAGTCACCTCTATAAGAAGTCATATTTTCAGATCCCTTAAAAATCAAATAAGTTTAAACATATACCTGTATTATGCAAGCACCTGTCTAAAGCAACTGCTTTTTACAATTCCCATAGGCGCTTGCTTAACACAGGTTTGACTTATAACACTTTTACCTACAGATGAAAGTGATATTTTTCATTTGAATATAAGGCTTGGTATTTAACCTAAAAACATCATTCAAAATTGTAGATTTTTATTGGTGTTGAGGTTTTACGGCCCAGTCAACCCAATGGGGTCATGTCGAGTGCGGTCAGTTTACCTAACCACACTTTTACTGGACCGGCTTAGTCCTCTAAGCGGTTAACAAGTATTGTGCACATTCTTTTGCCAGAAGCTGACAACTGCCCTTCTTGGATCAGCAGAAGGGAGAGAATGACCATAGAAAATATTTCATGCTCAATCTCCACAAAAATGTTGCTGACCTGCCGATGGGGGTCAAACCTGCAACCTCCTGATCATCAGTCAGACACACATCCAACTGATCCACCGAGGCCAGCCAAAATTGTAGAAGACAGAATTCTTGAAAAGAAAAAATAAGGCTTGACATTCCATGTAAATTCACATGAAATGTCAAGCCTTATTTTCTCTGAAGAAAACAATAAGAATGTTGTCTGCTGCTGGTAATTGATTTGTACAATAAGGGTTAATTTGAATTGTCTTCATTGCATATGAGATGATTCAAAGGAAATTCCGGGCCTTATTTTAAAACAATGAAAAATTATAACACTGAGCCACAACATGTGAAGAAGGCTCTTGTGTTATGAAAAAAGTGAAGGGTTAAGATTAGCCTGCACTGATCCACACAAACTGATCAGGGCTTGATAAGATGCTTTGCATTATGAAAACAAATATATAGAAAATTTCACCTCCAAAAACTGAAAATTTTCAGATGAAAAAACTCTAATATTTTTCATATTTCTGCTCAAAACATAGATTGTGAGTACTCATGCAGTTCTAACGAGTACCCACAATCTATGTTTTTGAGCAGAAATAAGAAAAATAATGTATACCCCTGTAAACCCCAGTTTTACTATTTAAAAGTGGGGTTTAAGGGGGTCAAAATTATATAGGTATGTTTTCGTGATGGTTCAATGCAAAAGTATTGATATATTTCTTATTTCTCCACAAAAACACATGTTGTGGGTACTCTTTAGAAGCACCTCTGCGAGGCACTTCTAATGAGTACCCACAACATAAGTTTTCATGGAGAAATAAGAAAAATATGTACTCGATACCCACTCTTCTCTAGACCTATGCTTGCTCTGTTCTTTGATATAATGTGCAGGATTAATTTATTCTGTAGGCATGCAAGAAAGGTTCTGCATAAATGTGCAGGCTGATCTGGGCTTTCTTTGCCCTCATATGCAGTATGAGTCCTCATGTTAAAAATGTCTTTTTTTGGTTGCCATTTATAGCTGACCATGTTTGCTTGCATTTCTGTTCTTTTTGGAAATACGTAATATTAGTCTATATGCCAGATTTATCTTATGTATTCAGACACACAGGCCTACACAAACTTTGTAGACTCAGATCAGTTGCTGCCTTCTGTGGCATCTGATCAGGTTCTTCACTGTTTGCCACTTACCCAGCAGTTTTTAGACATATCAGCATGAAGTAGAGTGGACTTTATATTTTAGAACAATTATGGTAAGGAGTTAAGATGTCAGAATAATTAGGGTCAGTATGGTATAACCCCTTTTCGCTTGATATTGCTCTGTTGAAAAGCCAGTCAGATTTAATCGTAATATAAATTTGGTTATATAAATTTGGTCCATCTCGCACTGCCAAAAAGGTATGTTTTCTTTATCGTATTTTGAAATCTTGCTTTGTGTTTGTTTGTCTATCATTATGTCCACTTTTTTGTCAGTCAGTACCTGATAAGAAAATAGCCTGCCAGAAAGATGTGTTTTCTCAATTATATTATGAGTTGATGCCTTGTGTTTGTCTGTCTGTCTGTCATTTTGTCTGTTTTTATTGGCATTCAAAATTGTTGCTAAGATTGAAGTGTTCCGAAAATGTTCTACCAAAGGTGAATCATCTCACTGAGATTGTTCCAGTTAGATGCAGCAAGATATGTTTTCAAAGAGAAATAAGCGTATGAACCGCAGTGTGAAGAAATGTACCTTCGGATATGTGCACCCAGCGTAGCTTGCTCATCAATGCGGTCTGATCATCCACCGGCTTTGCTTGGACCTCTGTAGAGAGCAAAGTATCCAGTATTGGATATTGACAAAAATTGTCAACTTTTAACCCTTAAAGCGCTAATCACAACTGCAGCAGATGACATTTTTATTTATTTTTTTTTTTTTTTTTTTTTTTTTAACTTTTTCAGAAAAATAAGATGTGGCATTGCATGTGAATTGTCTGCCTAGCAGACAGTTCACATGAAATGTCAATCTTATTTTCTCTGAAAGACAATAGAAGAAAAATAAAAATGTTGTCTGCTACCATTTTGCTGAGCATGTTTATAGTTAATAGTGGTTATAGTTGTCATGCTTTTTTAATCCTAGTACTGCTGAACCTGGATATGTCCTGCCTTTGCAAACAGTGTATATCTAGATCAGTTGGCTTCTAAAGAAACCACCTGATCTGGATCTGCACTGCTTGTCATGAAGTATGCGAATTTGTATCAGCAATCTGGATCAAATAATCTGATTGGTTGAAAATTAAAAATGGATGTGGCATCATAATTTATTCAGCATGGCAAGGGTTATGCCAGAAAAATTAATTCTGATCTTATTTATCTCAAGATTTTATTTCCTTTGTTTAATATAATATTTTTTTCATTGTTCTTGTGTATACATGTATGTTTATTGATTCTTACTAGATCATTCCAAGAACATATGTTTTCCTAATTATAGTGAGAATATATTTACAAAGACTGTGATATTTCATGTGTCCATGATACATGGCTCCAGATAAGGCACTTTTTGCAACCACAAAGTATTGATATTATTTTCTGATTTCTCCTTGAAAAATATATTGTGGGTACTCGTTAGAAGCACCTCGTCGAGGTGCTTCTATTGAGTACCCACAACATAATGTTTTCATTGAGAAATAAGAATATTTATCTTGATTTTCCTCATATCTGGAGCTAGGATGATATGAGTCACATCAAGGAAAAAGGGGGCTTGCAACTTACCAATAGCATGTTGGTTAAAAATTTCAGCAGAGAACATTTTAAAATATTTTTTCTTATTTTTCCCAAAAAACAGACTATGACATTTCATGCAAATTGTCTCCTTTGGAAATAGTGATTTAACTGGTGTTTCTGCTTTTTTGCATGTGTGAAGCACCCTTTTCACTTGAAGAGACTATTATGTGTTTATATGTTAATTATTTATTTGAGGTTAGACACATTTGTTTATTTGTGAAACAGAGTAAGATGTTACATGTGTATGTTGACTTATTAAAGTTGAATGCAAATAAACCGTCCATATCACACTGGTGTGTGTCTGTTATTTTCCATCTCCATAGTCTACTGTAGCAGTTTCAGCAAAAGCACCTTTGTCAGAATTATTCCCTTCCCCTGCCCCATTCCTTTTGAAAAGGGATCTACTCTAAGAGGTAAGGATTTTAGCAAATTCTTTCCTTTTAGAGAGGAACCCCTTTTCAGAAGGGATTTGATGTGCTGGAAAGGAAAAAGGGTCACAAAACTTGTCTTCTTGGTAAAAAATGGCATTTATAGGCTCTACATTCCTCAAAAGTAGACATTTTATCATCCAAGAAAGGTTTACTAAATTGATATATGGTATTAATATAATCATAAAATGTGGCATCTGACAGCCTGTGAAATTTCAGTCTCTCGTTTTGAACTGGATCAAAAATGAAATGAATTAGGGTTAAAATGGTGCTGCAACTAATACCACAAATATTCATAGGTCACAAGTCCATAACCTTTACCCTGAGGTTTTTTAGCAAGTCCATATAACTACCTCTTGGGTGATACATGAAATGTGCCAATATGAATAGCAAACAGTGCAGTCCCCAATCAAACCAATCCTTGAGGAGTTCCAACCATGCTAAGTTAGGTTTGCCTCCCAACTGTACGATACTATCCACGCATGTTCACTCTCCACAGAAAATTTCAAAACATTTTTAGGAAAAGTTAAAGGCTCTCTATTCTTCAAAAGTAGGCATTTTATTATCCTAGAAAGGTTTGATAAATTGATATATGGTCTTAATACAATCATAAAATGTGGTACCTGATAGCCTGTGTCCAGCCTCGGTGGCTCAGTTGGATGCGCTGTCCGACTGGAGACCAGGAGGTCGCGGGTTCAACCCCCGCCAAGGTCGGCAACATTCTTTCGTGGAGATTGATCATGAAATATTTTCTACGGTCATTCTCTCCCTTCCGCTGATTCAAGAAGGGCAGTTGTCAGTTTCTGGTGAAAGAATGCGCACAATACTGGTTAACCGCTTAGAGGACTAAGCCTGTCCAGTAAACGTGTGGTTAGGTAAACTGACCACCCTCGACATGACCCCATCGGGTTGACTGGGCCGTAAAACCTCAACACAAACAAACAAACCTGATAGACTGTAAAATTTCAGTTAGTCTCTCATTCTTGAAATGAAATGATTTTTTTATCATATCTCTGAATTAATTTTGGCAACATTAATTCAGAGATATGATAAAACAAAAAAATCATTTCATTTTTGATCCAGTTCAAAAACGAGTGCATAACTGAAATTTTACAGGCTGTCAGATGCCACATTTTATGGTAGCATTAATACGGTCCCGGGTCGTTTCGCCCGTGAGTCGTTTCGCCCGTGGGTCGTTTCGCCCTGGGTCGTTTCGCCCTGAGTCGTTTCGCCCGTGGGTCGTTTCGCCCCTATTTGGTGGGTCGTTTCGCCCTTGTTTTTTATTAAAGCACCAAGGCTTGAGCCAGTCCATGTTTGGAGATATTTACGGTGGCCTGGACTTTCCCACGATAATTTTTAGGTGAGTGCGGGTTCAGGGGGTGGGGTCCTGATTCATACTGGAGAAAACCCCTTACTCATGAGGAACGTGCACCGTTTCATAGTCCAGCAACCAGAAGACATATGAGCCGTCACACGAGATAATGGAACTTTTCATCTTCCGTAATGACATTCTTCAAATGCGCATGTACAGCCACTTAGTGGTTCTAGATGACTGATTCTTGGTCTGAACCTTCGTCTAGTTCTATACTAGATGTGTGCGAACAGCGAAGGCTCTGGCGTGACTTCGCGGATGCGCAGTCGCGCCTGAGCCTTGGCTGTTCGCATATGCGATAAGTACCATAATCTCGTGTGCTGGCTCATATGTTGTTCCATACTAAATAGAAAAAGGGTGCATATATACCATGACCTCTTCATAACACGTTTCGTTATAATAACACTGCTTTAGACTAAACAACAGTGTTATAAAAAGGTTACGGTATATATACACACCATCGCAACTACTATAGCCGATTCTTGGTTTGAATAGAAACACAACGTAATACATTGATTTATTTTATTTTTTCCCCATTAATTTATGCATAACAAAACAAATAGTATTAGATTGTCTATCTGTATGTCGTATGGGCCTTTTAATATATTGGGGCGAAATGACCCAGGGCGAAACGACTCACGGGCGAAACGACTCACGGGCGAAACGACCCACCTAATATGGGCGAAACGACCCACCCCAAAAACAAGGGCGAAACGACCCAGGGCGAAACGACCCGGATTCCATTAATACTATATATCAATTTATTAAACCTATCTTGGATAAAAAAAAAAAAAGTCTATTTTTTTGAGAAAATATGGAGCCTTTAAATGGTTACCTTTTATGTTTAAAACCTGTACTTGAATTATTATCATTACATATCATTATGATTAGTAGTAGTAGTAGTAGTAGTAGTAGTAGTAGTAGTTAATATATCAATTCGAAAATTAGATAAGAGGCCCATCAAGACAAACCTCTCTCTCTCTCTCACTTTCGTTGCAATATTGCCCTTACTAAAGCTATTATTAATTTGAAAAGTCAAAAAGTAAGTCTTTTAACCTTTTTTTAACCTTTACCAGTCTTGGCTAATTCAGCAGATGACATTTATGATATTTTTTCTTATTTCTTCCAGCGAATAGGTTTTTTGCAGAAATATCAAAACCTGTTTTCTGGGGAAAATGAAAATATTTCAGAATCTTGTCTGCTGAAAATTTTACCCAGATTGCAAAGCATTAAGGTGGTCTTCCAACATTAAATGTAAGTTTCTGTTCTAACAGAATGGGAGTATCTACGAGTCTACAAAGATAAGTATCTTGTATCTGCAACCATCTGTCTGAAGCTGACTTTCTTCTTTGTTCCTTTGGTATTTGAGAAGAACCCAGCTCTTTATCTGCCTATTAACGGAGATTGTCAGCCTCCCGATCGCTAATTCAGTGACGCGTGCTTAATTAGCACATGAAGCAAAAGTTTATCGGCATCATCTAATGTAATCTGACGTAATTTCATCTATCCAGAATGTATCGGTATTTTCCTTTCCTTATGGTAGATCCCTTGGGTAGCCATGCGCCACTATTATCGGCTTTCAAGGGAGACAACTGTCAAATTTGTTCTGGTCCCTTCTGAAAAGGGGTCTACCCTAAAAGGGAAAAAAAATGCTCCCATTGGGAGCAAATTCTTTTTTAAATAGACCCGTTTTCAAGGTAAAGGGGAGCAAATTCTTACCTTTTAGAGCAGACCCATTTTCAAGGGAGACTGTCAAAATTGCCGCAGCCCCTTCTGAAAAAGGGTCGACCCTAAAAGGAAAGAATTTGCTCCCATTGGGAGCAAATTCTTTCCTTCCAGGGTAGACCCTTTTTCAGAAGGGGGTCTACACTAAAAGGAAAGAATTTGCTGGGAGCAAATTCTTTCCTTTTAGGGTAGACACACTTTTCAGAAGGGGGTGATGTACAGGAAAGCAAACAGGAAGTCACAAAAGTTGTCTCCCTTGTCAAAAAAAGACGGAGACACTACCAAGCGTATCCATTAACCTTACAGCTAACAAAGCAGACCCAGATCAGCATGTGCAATCTGTGCCTTTGCTGTTCGCATACTTGCTATGCCTCGATGGACATTCACGTGCAAAAGTGAAGCGCACATCAACTGATAATATCTTGTTTTCATGTCAAATTCTTTGTGTAATTAGCATGTCCATAGTGTTTATACTAAAATTTTGACATTTTATATTAAATAAAAATAAACTAGAGCGACATTAGAACGTGTTTGACAGCGACACGTTCCTTGCATTTTTATTTTATTTTATGATTTTTTATTGATCTTTTTTTTTTTTCTTTTCTTTTTTTTTTTTTTTTTTTTTTTTTGCAATTCTTTATCAAAACAAGTACACATACGTTTCTGAAAACATATTTCTGACATTTAAATTTACGTATATGCGGAATAGGGAAAATAATCATTTCAATTAATAATGATCATTTTCCTTGTATCTTAATAAGAAAGAAAAAGGGGATACAGTTAGCAGTGGGGAGGATTGCGTAAAATTTTAAAGATACGTCGGCAGCAGCACATGACAAAATATTTCCCACGATGGGAATTTCTCCATGCAAGAGCTCATCACACGTGGATGTGCTACTTGCTCCATGTCATTATGCATTCAGACAGACAGTCCTGAGTAAACAGTATAGACCCTTGTCAGACGCCACAGAACCGTTTTTGTTGTTTTTTTTGTTGTTTTTTTTTTTTTGTTGTTGTTGTTGTTTGTTTGTTTGTTTGTTTGTTTGTTTGTTTCTGCTTAGCTTAACTTTGTCAGCGAGGAAAGAAAACTAGTATTAAACAAGAAAACACGAGTAAGGAAAATATTTTTTACGAACTAGTCAGGGCCTTCGCTGTTTGCGCATATGGAATAAGACATTTGAACCCGGATGCTGAGACCGGTAGGCCGAGCCCTGAGAAAAGGTGTCTTCTAGATATATGCAAACAGTAAAGATTCAGATTAGCCAACAAAGCTGTGCAATCTGATTAGGGCCTTTGCTATTTTACAGTATCCAAAGATTTTGTAGCGGCAGCGAAGGCCCAGATCAGCCTGCGCAGATGCGCAGGCTGTTCTGTGCCTTCGCTATCCGCATATGCCATGAAGAAATAGATACTCAAATACTTTCCAATGAAAATATCATAAACATAATTTATAATATGAAAAAAAATCCGTAGTCTCTAGCCATTTTTAGCACACTCGCGAGCAAGAAACGTTCAAATTCCATGACATTCTGAAATCCCTGTCCGAAACTTGGCGAGAAATCACCAAACTTGTGACTTGTTTGTTTTTCGTGGAGGTTATGGGGCAGTCTGCAAGACCTAACGAAAAGGTGTATGCCCAGAACACACTGAGTGCCTGTGCCAAGTGGACAAGGCCACACGTTCTCTGCTACATACAGATAGAGAGTACACAGATCTGAATTAGAATGCGCAGGCGACTGTATGTCTTTGCTGTTCGCATATGACATAAGGGTTGTTTTCACGTTGAGAATAATCTTATTTTCCCCGCCTCTCGCAAACACCCATCATGCATCTAAACGCTTAGCATGCTGGGTAAAAAAATCAGACGACGACAACATTTTGAAATATATTTCTTATTTTTCCCCAGAAAACTTTCTTTGGCATTTCATGCAAAGTGTCTCCTTAGGAGACAATTTGCATGAGACGTTAAAGCCTATTTTCTAGGGAAAATAAGAAAAATAGCAATTTGTTGTCTGCTGAATTTGCCCAGACAGAGGTAAAGGTTAATGCAAGACGATAACGGTCTGTCGTGGGGCTTCAAATAAATACTTCAGATGGCGCATTCAAGGACCTTACCAAAATGTGTCAATTGAGGACATTCAAAACCAACAAATACTCAAAATCCTGCATAACTAATGTTTGTAAGAAGATAACGTGTTACCATCGTTCTAATCGGATTTAACAACGATTTAACCGAGGGTTTAACATTCCGAGTAAAATTACAAATTATCTGTGTACAGTTATCTGGCTGACCGCGCGCGCCAAAATATTTTACAAAGTGCTTTACCGCGCAGGACACCTTATAGCATCCTGCATATCCCGCACAGTTCGGTCAAGATATTTGCAGTTAATTTAAAATGCTAAAATGATAAATATTTTGGAATACTAGTAAGAAACGGGGACGCAAAACGTTTTTATTTATTTATTTATTTATTAGGTATATTGTACTATACGATAAATAAACAAATCTGTTTCGGACAACATTACGTTAACATACATGTATCAGATGTAACCAAAAATATTGTATCACGAAAACATGCCTACATAATTTTGACCCCCTTAAACCCCATTTTTACATAGTAAAACTAGGGTTTACAGGGGTATACATCATTTTTCTTATTTCTGCTCAAAAACATTGATTGTGAGTACTCGTTAGAACCGCCTCGTCCAGGCGGTTCTAACGAGTACCCACAATCTATGTTTTGAGCAGAAATATGCAAAATATCAGCTTTTTTTAACTGAAATATTTCATTATTTTGGTGGTAAAATTTTCAGTATATTTGAATAGGCGTGTTTTCATAATGATATTTTGCTTCTTTCTCCGCAAAAGCATATGTTATGGGAATTCATTAGAAGCGCATCTAATGAGTACCCACCAAATATTTTTTGTGGAGAAATCAGAGAAAATATTTATCTCAGTTATGTAAGCCATAGCATTTTTTCCATATAATATGAGAAATGAAGACTATTTTTGGTTGTTAACTTTTTCAACCCTGAGTTTTTGAGTTGGACTCTAATGTCCCAGTAAATCTTCTTTATAAATCTATAGCGGGCAGTTATCGGCCCATCAGCCTAGGGTAGCTGACGGGCCGATAACGAACCGCTATAGATTTAGAATGCTAGCTGGGACATGTTCGAATTTTGGCATGTTCATTGTTATAAATAGGAATGTCAGCACATATCCAATACCAAATGGCAAATTGTAGATTCAGATGAGACGGTTCGTTATGAGCCGTTTCATCTGGAGCTACAGTGTTTTCAAAGGATCTGTTTTGATATACAGGAATGAAAGGGTGAAGTAAAAAGACAGATTTTAAAAGTTATAAAAGGTTGTTAGAAGTGTATACAATATTGAATGGCTGGTTAAAAACTGCAAAATTCTAAAAATCCACGTAATAAGGTAGACCCCTGCATATCATGGTTTTCATTATACATTATGAGGAAACAAGAGGGACTTGTTGTATTTAGCTGGAAAAATATCATGTTATGAACATTTTTATTCCTAGATGTAGGTATTGGTGTATAGCGGCAATACAACTACAACATAAATATTTTGCACCTCTGAAAAGACAATAGCAGATTATCATTAATCCGCATCATAGTCTAGGCCATGAGCTGCCCGCGGGCGATCCGGACTAGCACGGTCGCCAGAAGGTCGCCTCCGCACCATGGCGCGTGTCTGTTCATGTAATAATAATTTGATTACATACATTCTTGTCTTTAATTAGGGACACGGGCCAGCTGTTTAATGCATCGCGGTAGGTTAATCAAAGACTTCTTAATTGCCGCTTATCACCAGAAGATACAGGTATACGGGTCATGTTTACAGAATAGAATAGAACCCAATTTTAAACGGTAATTTAAAAGTATGCGCTTTCGAAAAAAAACAACCCAGGTTGTGGCGTAGCAGACAGCAAGCTAGCCAAGCAGACGATTCACGTGAAATGCCAAAACTTCTATAAAGAATAAAAAAAATAGATTGTCGTGTGGTACAAATTTTGCTGGGCTCTTTAAGGGTTAATAATACTACTACTAATAATAATATTATTATTATAGAAGTTAATCATGTATATATATCTTATATATTTCGTATGTTTGATATCAATTCCTGCTACGATTTTAATCAAATAGAATCTCTCTCTTTCTCTTTGTCTTCTTCCGTTATAGTGCCTTCTCTGAAGCATCGTCGCACTATCTGTCTGCTATTTTTTTTTTTTTTTTTTTTATCATAACAACCATTTCAAATCGATGAAATCGGAAAATAGAAGCTATATTAATTATTGGATATGAGAAAATATGCAGAATATTCCACTGTCCTGACACCTCGGACAAAGGATTATGAACATCAAAAATACCCTACTAAGAAAACATTGGTCGACGTGTCAGGGTCATTATTGGGTTTTCCATGTATGGACTTTGAAGATGATAAGGATATTATCTAGGGTATATTTTGAGGTGATGATTGTGTCACATGCCAATCAGCAGGGGTCAGGCATATGTTTTTATAAACAGACAGGTTGTTATTTTTGCAATAAACTTGACCGGATACGCGCGCGATCGAAGAAATGCAGCAACGAAACCCAGAATAAAATGTTCATTATCAAAGTATTGAATTAATAGAAGTGTTTTACAATAGCGTTTGTGCGCGCGTGCGTGCCAGTGTGTCCCGCTAAATCAGTTGTATGAATTCTGTTTTCATTTACTTTTTATCACAGTATTTGCGTTACCCGCAAATCAGTCTCACCCATCGCCATCGGGCGCAGCATCACGAAAACACGCCTATATATATTTTGACCCCCTTTAAACCCACTTTTATATAGAAAAACTGGGGTTTAGAAGGGTGTATATATACGAGTTTTTTTATCTGAAAATTTTCAGTTTTTGGAGGTGAAAGTTTCTATATGTTTTATATAGAAGTTGAATAGGCGTGTTTTCGTAATGGAACCTTGAACCTGTTCCTCTGTTGCAGTGCTTCTAATAATCAAAGAAGCGTCAGGTAGGACATGAGCTCCTCAATCGTCTCCGGTCGGACTGAAGTCCTACAAATATGGAGGTAACATATAGTCCTTGACCTCAGTCAAGCCCAACGGTTATTTTAAACATTTAATATCTCTTTTAGATATTACTCAATATTCTTAAACGAAATTTTCACTATTAACTGGAAAACATCAAAACATGAAAATCATAATAAGAAGTGGCTATAAAATAGTGTGTGGTGGGAGGGGGGGGGGGGGGGGAAGCGAGGTCTGGGGACGATGGGTTCTGCAACGGTAGGCACAAACAATACACAATTGTCCTCAGCACGATAAATTATAGTTTTCTTAACTCTGGCGAGTCATTATTATTATTATTATTATTAGTCTATTATTATTTAAAAACAAACGGGGAAATAAATGGCCGTTATTCTATTGTGTATAATTGGAGAATAAATAAAATAATATCCCAGAATATACCCATATACAAACAATATGATTAAAACTGTGGGCATGCAAACAAATCTTTGTTTAACAATTTTAAATTATAAAGTGAAATATTCTTTAGGTCATAAAGAGAGAAATTATATAAAGTGGAATTTGTCACCAATAAGGAAGCTTAACATTGACATTTTTAAACCATTACATCATCTTGCACAAGAATATTAGAACATCTTGAGCGCAGACTATTGCCACAAAAACCTATTATCTCTTTAACTATATTTAATTCGCAATGACAGTTAAAGAGGATTTTCAAAAGTCTTTAGACAGTTAGATCTGTTTCCCTAATTTACTTGTGGTTAATCACTTTTGGACACAAAAGGCCCTCCAGCAATTGACCAATCAACTGACGTCTAGTTTTGAATTTTGAATGACAGCGCGGCACTCTGGGAAGGCGTATTCCCCGTAGTTTGTAAACGATTATTTATTTCGACCAATCAGTGGTGTTGATGTTCAAATGTATGTCAGTGTGCCGGTGAATGGATGTGTGTGTAGAAGTGTGTAGCTGAGTTTTCAACGGTTTTTGTGGAATATTTTGAATGTGATATAATTCGTCATGAAAGGTAAGCTAAAAATATTTTTTTTAATTCATTGTTTTGAATCATATAAATAATTATCAGGCAAATGATTATCTGTATCGGAGATGCATTAAAGGTAATGGTAACGACCGAAAAGGCGATAGATCCGAATGAGAATAACGAAGATTTTGTGTATCGCACAAGAAAAAACGGGCTAAACATACATTTTTTCAAAGATATTTTATGTGTTTTGACTAAAAACAAATTACTTAATAATATATAAATCGGTCAGGTAGCTTAATACACCATGTCAACTTTTGGTTGACGCGTTTTTTGGGCTTCATTTCAAATGGCCCGCCTATTTTCTAGTTTCAGTTTGACAGAACCAGTAAAAAATAAGTTGAGCTACAATACTGTATTAAATGTAGGGCCCAATATTTTGAAGATTTTGGTTCTATTTGTCCTGATGTTTAAATTTCATCTTTTCTAATTGTTTCTGATGGGTCGTTGACCTTATCATATGATTGGGATGAACGCAAAATTTCCCTCCAAACCAATCCCACCACCGCCCTTAACTTTTTTCAAATTTCAGCTATCGCACACATCCATCATTTTCAAACTTCCAAAACATAAACATATACATCTCTTTTTCTAAGTTATCATCACACACACACACATACACACACATACACACACACACACACACACACAACTTGTATGTAATTTGAAATGGAGTTACTGCTTGATTGCACCCATTAACCTACTTATTAGGAATCATAAGGCACATTTATTTATTTTATCTATTCTATTTACAGGACATATCTAGGGGAGAATATTTGCTTAATATATCTTGAGGGGAATATTAGCATTTTGGGGAATAATAATAAAACACTTTAGGAACATGTTCCCAAACTTTTAGCTAGGGAATTAGGGGAACGCATAGATGCCCCGGGAGATGCCATGCCCTCTCACCCCACACCGCGGGAGATGCACAGGAATGGAGTATTTCATCCCCATTTGTTATGTGGGTCTGGGACCCTTACGTATATGCGCTATCCATGTAAATTATGTAGCATTGAAAATCTGCATCAACGTCAAAAACATTATCCAGTGTGTGTGTGTGTGTGGGGGGGGGGGGGGGGGGGGAGGGGTGTAGGTTAAGGGTATTGAAATATTACCAGTATAACGAAGGGACTGGGGCATTCATTCTGGGTGTTCAGCAGCCCCCGACCCCCACCCCACATACACATCCATCCCAGAAGACATACCAGCATAATAGTTTTTTAAATTTATGCTCTCTCTCCCATCGGATCCAGATCAGTCTATAAAACGGTACATGTGTATCCTCTGCATATCCTCAGTCTTTGAAGGCTGCAGTTTAGGGTATGCATCCGATAAAAAAAAAAATCTGAAGATGCAATTCATCTTAAATTTATGGAGTAAATAACCACATATCAGTCACCCATTGATAAAACAGGTACCCAAAAGAAAAATCCTGATACCTCAACGAGAAATGGGTGGGTAAAATAGCCAAGAATACCACTTCTTCAGCCTATGCAGCGGGCAGGATATTTACTTGACCTGTTTGTCAAAGTATATATTGGGTGAGGGAGTTGGGATGGTTGTCATCGTCGGGTATAAAACAAACAGGGCTTTTCTCCGTTTTCTGGCTATAACATTGGTTATGTGACTGGTCTGTCGTTGCAATTTTTAACAGGTACTTGCTGTAGCACTGTCTTGCTTCTGTCGTTAATTAAATGATTAACCAGATTATCGACAAATTAAGTAGGCGCTGGATGACAATAGACCAGAAAGCACCAACAGTATTATAAGCGACACTTAACGGTTATTCAATAAACAAATGATTATCGACAGGTAATTATCGATAATCCATTCAAGTTGACATTCGTTTAGACGTGCATCTGGCGGAATTCCCGTTTGGACATGCTTTTTTGTGTCGACGGTTTTCATTGGCTAATACTGCTTCATGTACATGCTTGTTTACGTTTTGGACCAATGAAACGGAGAAAAGCCCAAAACAACTTTTTATTTTTAGAAATAACATGTGGATACGAACTTTGAGAGAAATGTCAAAATAAATTACCTGAATTTGTGATTTTCTGTTAGATTCATTGCAAAAATGGTGCTTGTTTCGTACTGTAAGTACAGTTTGATTTGTTTATCATATAAGTTGATGTTTAGTTTTTAAAAAATAGCAATATTAATTGCAAATTGCATGAAGCTATGCTAAATTGATTGATAGCAATAAGCATTGGTGAAAGTATGCACAAAATAAGCATATTCAGTGCAGCAGAAGTTTTTGAGGGTACTTTGAAGTTGCTACAGAATCCAGTGGTTCTGTATGAGAACATCAAAACATCAAAAAAGATCATACTATGTACATGGATCAGGGGCTTTATTACTGATTTCAGCATGGATGTACAGTTTGATGTGAGCCGTCACAAGTTCACAGTGTCACCATCCACATATTCCAAGACGACCCCTTTTCTCATGGTGTGATCAGAGAAAGCTGACACCAACATCCTTGCAGGGTTAAGCTATGACCTGTTGGTTTATAACTTAACAGAGGAAGAACAATTTATGATAATTCTGGGTTCTCCATGAAAACATAAAAGAGAGTATCCAGATATTTTTTCTTATTTCTACATGAAAACATATGTTGTGGATACTCATTAAAAGCACCTCAGTGAGGTGCTTCAAATGAGTAGCCACAACATATGATTTTGTGCAGAAATAAGAAAACTATCCAAAAAAATTTTGGTTGAAAAAAGCAGGCAAAGAGGCATATAGCTTATGAGTACCCACAATATATGTTTTGATACAGAAATGAGAAAAAAATATCCTAAGAATAAGGGCTTCTACTGTACGCCCCTACATAATTTGAATATCAAATTATGTAGTCTAGGCGTTCACAGATTGCTTTTTTGTAGCATTTGTTGCATGTAAATTGTTAGGATTGTACTGTGCATACTTTAGAGTTTAGAATATTCAAAATAAGGTGACATGCCTTTTCCTTTATTTTTCAGTGTTGCGTGTGTTGGGTGGTTTTCAGCGATCACCAAATGAATTCATTCCTGTCCACAAACATCTGCGTAGTTATCGACCCCGTCTTACAGTATGGAATCTTCCAGAAGAAATATTGATACAGCTGTTAAAGAGTTTGCATGTGAAAGACTTGCTCAGTATGAGAGCGGTAGGTGTAAAATATTTTATTCCTTTGCACAGCTCTTGATTGGACACTTTTTATCAACCAGAAAATATTGATATTTTTCTTACTTTTCCACAAACAAATGTTGTGGTACTCATTAGAAATGCCTCACAGAGATGCTTCTAAATTCTGAAGAGTACCAACAACATACGTGTTTTATGAAGCAATAAGAAAAATATTTACCTGATACTTGCTCTTTTCTAGAGGTAGTGGTATCTCTAGATTATAGCACTTCAGTCAACTTGTGTATAACACCTGATGTGACAAATAAGGCTGGTTAATCAGAGCTGAAAAGGTAATCGGTTATAGCCAAGGGACTGAAGTAAACAAAAATTCTACAAGCCATACAAGTGTTGTGTCCCCTCAAAAAAAAAAAAAAAGAAGAAAAAGAAAGAAAAGAAAAATAAAGAAAGGGTCTGGGGCCAGACTAGGTAAGGAGTTGAGGTGTCTGAATACTAAGGGTAAATATGGTAAAGTAACACACACAGAAATCAAATGATTGACTATTAGGAAATCTGTAACGATAATCATTTTTGTGGAATTTATTGATCAATTAATCGATTATCGGATTAATCATGTTAATTGTGACAGCCTTAGTGACAACTTATAACACCACCAAATGGGTCATTGTATAAAGAATTTTCCTATTAAGAAAATTGTAATATAGGTAGAATTTGACCAGATGGTATTGTCCAGTCTATCAAGAAGTGAAGGTTTATCTGATTATGTTTAAAAAGTTCATTTGCAATCTTCTGTATACCGTATTTATTACCCTAAGTATTCAGACATCAAAAGTCATTACCACACTTTTCCTAAAATTTAAACAAGTCCATTTGACTATCTGTTGATGCATCTAAACAGTGCTGGATGGGTGGAAAACACTGTAGACCCTGATCAGATGTCACATTCTGTGACATCTGATCTGGGTCTACACTGTTTGCAGTCTGAACACGGTACTTGGGATAAATACAGTAGGTATTAAATATAACAAAAAAAATGTTTGATGAGATATTTATGGCTTTTGCTTTGAAAGGCCCTGCACATTTAGGTCCATGAGATAGATGGGACTGCCAATCACAACAATTGTCGTCTGCTTTGTCATCTGCTTGTGATTTTAAAAGTTATTTTTGCAAACAGTGTGGACCCAGTTCCAACTGCTCCTCTAGGAGCAGTCAGGTCCACACTGTTTGCCTGTATGCAAAAATAGGCTTGAAAATTTGCAAGAATATTCAGCAGACGACGTAAACAGACGACATTTTCAGATGCAGGTTTTCTTGGATTTTTAAGGGTTAAAATGTCCCACATGTCTTGAGCACTATTTTTCTCCCAGTTACTTGTAATTTGCCTTATTGTGTGCAATAACAAAATAAACATGCGCACACATCTTAAACTATATTGGTTGTTAATATTTTTTCAGGTTCACCCATATTTCCGTGATTTGATTGACAGTTACCAGTCTATATGGACATGTGTGAGTTTCCAAGATTCCTGGCCATCAACAGCAAATCAGCATCATTTTGAGAAGTATGCTCTTATTTCATATTTTTCTTTTTGACAATAGTCGTGACTGCTGAGTAATTCTATATGACTGTGATAGTGGAAAAGGAGCTTAACTCATGCAGACAACAAGAGGAGCCTATATGTGCATCTATACAAGAATCTGATCTTGGCATTCTCTCTTACTTCGCAGAATCTTCTGTGGAGAAAATTTGCATATAATTTTGCTAATTCTGTTTTCTGGAAAAAAAATTAGAAAATTATTTCCATTTGTCACCTGCTGAAAATTTTACCCACTAGCCAGCATATATAGCTCCAGATAAGAGGGGGTAGCAGGAAAATATTTTTCTTATTTTCCCATGAAAACATGGGTTGTGGGTACTCACACCTTTACAGGTTAGGTATATTTGTAAAATATTATTGCTGTCAACATGATCCACCACAATTTTGATGTACATGTATATATGAAATCTAGGTTTCTAACCGTTTGTCTGTATTTTTCAGAGCTGCCGAGGTTGGTAACATTGAAGCCCTTGTCAAGTTAGCAGTGGCATACTTGTATAATGAAGGATGTAAGTACGACCTTTGCTGAATTAAAAAAAAGTTGTCATACGAATTTACAGACGATAAAACCTGCATTGAGACCTGTGTGACAAGGAAAGACTCATAGCAGCCTGTATATCCACCCAGTTTGGCGAGGATTCTCATTTATCTCTATTTGGATAGGCTGGAGGCTGTAGAAGGCACATACCATCAGCCAAGATTCTGATCAGACTGTGCAGATGCACAGGCTGCTCCATCTTCGCTGGTTGCACAAGCTTAATGTAGGTTTTGTCTTGTGCTCGAACAAATATACTTACATCACTCTAGAAAGTACCTTTTATAATAAAATATTAATATATGTATACAACAAGAAAAAAACAGCATTATGGACAGATTCTTCAAAAAGGTTAACAAAAAGGTAAACCTCTGACATCAGAGGAGATAAGTACATAATGAAAAAAGTGAGAGTTGTCTCTCCTGCACATGCCACACCTACTGGTCCTCCTCGTCATCCCTACCAAATATGAAAGCAATCCACTGAAGAATAAAGGTAACATGTCACTTTGAAAAAGGTTAACCAAAAGGTAAACCTTGGACGGCGCCTGAGGCTTGCCCACCCGGACATCCCTATTTTAAAGACAGATTTTTTGAAAAACCCGTTCAAAAAGTAAAGCCAGTGATCAGCTGGCACATCTGCAGTCTGATCAGGACCTGTGTTGCTCATCTATTTTCTACATGATGTCTTTCATATTTAAAATGAACGGATATAGTTTATACCGAGAGGCTTACGCTATCATTTTGCAAAGGGAGACAACTTTTAAAGACAGGATATTTGAAACTTTTTTATGTAAATGGGGATACTCTTAAAGGAAAGAATTTGCTCCCCCAATGAAAAGGGAGTGAAATATTTCCACATCAGCGTTATTTCCCTTGGCAGCGAATCATTTGCTCACAACAGATTTTCTCATGACCATGATGACATGATGTTTTTATTTTTACAGTGCCTGGTGATGCAGAAGGTAAAAAGGTGAACAGAAATGGTTTGAAAGCAGCAGAAATGTTCTGTCGTATCGAGTCCCTAACCCCTGGTACTGACCCCTTCACTTGGCTATTTATCCGCCCTCCTTGGTCCTTGAATGGAGCCTGCTGCAAAGAATGTGTGTTCAATTATATGAAAGACTATGTGAAAAAGGTTGGTGAAATATATATTTATGTACACGTATATTTATTTAGAGTTGCTTTATGATTTTAAAAAATAAGTTTTTGATATATTTTGTCTAGTATAATAATCATTAGCTTGCTGAAGTGAAATGACATCAGACATTTTGAAATAATTTTCCTGGGAAATAAGGTTTAGTTTTTCATGCAAAAATAGAAGACAATTTGCACGAAATACATATACCAAGCTCAGTATTCTTTGTGGGAAAAATGCACTTGAAATGTCATTATATTTTCAAAGTAGCTGTTAAGGAGGGGTATTTGGTGATAATTTTGGGATAATTTTACTTATTTTTCAACAAAAACATATGTTGTGGGTACTCATTAGAAGTGCCTCACTATATATGTTGTGGGTACTCATTAGAAGTGCCTCAGTGAGGCACTTCTAATGAGTACCCACAACATATGTTTTGAAGGAGGAATAAGAAAAAAATTATCCCAGAATGATCACCAAATATTCCTTCTTAACAACTCTTTTGTATTTTTTGTCTGCTCATAATTTTCTTCAACCAGTTTTAACGAATATGCAGATTTACACAGATTGTACTACGGTATTTACCCTAAATATTCAGATAATTTATCTCCATGCTATTCTCTCCTTAACATTTGAACAAGTCCACTTTACTACACATTGATCATGCCTAAAGGTCTAAAAACTGCTGGATGGGTAGCAAGCAGTGTAGACCCTGATCAGATGCTGTGTCACAAAGTATTTGTGTATGCTGTTTTTGTATTGTATTAACATAGGTCCAGATATGATGTGTTTTTTGTTTTTTTTTCAACTAGAAGTATCGATATTGTTTCTAATTTCTGGATAAAAAGATGTTATGGGTTTTCATGAGAAGCTCATTACCGATGCATTTTTATTAATACTCACAACATGTTTTTATTTAGAAAATAATTTTCTCTGGATCCTCTTATCTGGTGCCGTGTATTAATTCTTGCTGGCTAAAATTTTCAGCAGCTGAAAAATTGATGAGATTTTTCTTTTTCTTTTTTTCAGAAAATAGGATTTGACATTTCATGCAAATTGTCTTCCTAAGAGACAATTTGCATTAAATATCAAAACCTATTTTCTGGGAAAAATAAGAAAAATCTTATCCTAGGAGACAGTTTGCGTGAAATATCAAAACCTAATTTCTGGGAAAATAAGAAAAATCTCTTCAATTTGTTTCTGCTGAATCTGCCTTAGGGTGGTAAGTGTTAAGTAAGCCAAAGATATTAATTTTCTGAAAAATCATACAAAATCATTTTTTTGCAGGAAAGCAGTAAAAAGATCCAAGTGTGTGTTGCAAAGACTTTACAACTGTTAGACGATAAAAATGTGGAAGAAAGTTGCTCAGAATACCTGGAATTAGCGGCCAGTCAGAACTCAGGAATTGCTTCCTATATGCAGTGGGCACAGATGAAAGCTAATTTACCAGTAAGTAGGAGTTTACATGTGTTTTCCAGTTCTGCAGATCGGGATAGTTTTTATAGCGACTGCTGTAGGAAGCAGAGCGATATAGGGATCACTTTCTACCAAATTGGGTTTGTGTTGACATTAACAATATTAAGTCTGTGCTCCAAGCCCTTAGCTCAGTTTCTCAAACACTAAGGCTTGTAGGCTAATGAAACTTTCATACACACATCCACCATGATGCCCCCTGCTCACTGCTATTGATCATATATGACCTTGACCTACTTTTCACGCTTGACCGAACAGTGCTTTTAGCTCTTTTCACAGTCGTGCAGCCAGTCAGCAAATTTATTGTTGGATCATATTAGTAAAAATGGATTATTCATTTCTCTTTTATTTTTTATTAGTTTTGCACTATAACATAACTTGTAACTCCCATACTCTTTGGAATTGCTTCACTGAGGCAATTCCAATGATTTGGGTTGCTAGGTCAGTGAGACAATTCCATTAGCAAGAGCACCTTATTTCTTAATTTGGCAGACCACTGGCCTTAAGTAAAATTGTGTAGGAAAATCAGTTAGAAACATACTTATACTAAATATTTAGGCAGACATGCTGGAGCAAACCATGTTTAGATCTTGGTCTACCATTCCATCACATTATAAGCACATCACACAGTCAGATGTGCCCAAGAAAAAAAATATATTATTGCAAGGGAGACAACTCAAAACAATATATTGCAGGCCTCCTAGTGAAACCTATAAAACCTATAATAACCTATAATTTTGTGTCAAACCTATAAAACCTTTATTTTGTTCATAAAACCTGTAAAAAGCCTGTATTTTCATGAAAAAACCTATATTTTTCACTTTTTGAACCTTCTCGCGACTCAGCCCTAACTTTTCTTCAAAATGCCCTACTATTTTTACTTTTTAGTCCCAAAAAATGATGAAAATTGTCAAGAAATTGTATTTTTTACCTCGCTTGCTTCGCTCGCATGGACTTTGTAAAATTCAGATCAACTTTATCTGAATAATTGTGGCGCAAAAATTCATCAAGTATTTTTTCTTCTCAGTTTTAAATCTTTATATGAGTTTGGAAGAACCTTTTTTTAACCTATACTTTTTATTGAAAAACCTGTAAATATCCTATATTTTGAGTAAGAAGAACCTATATAAAAACCTATATTTTCAAAGTGGGCCACTAGGAGGCCTGATATTGATGGCTGAAAAACTGAGTTATTCATACTTTATTCTCTTAAGGGAGGTAACCCAATTTCAAATCATACAATCATATTTTTCAGGTGACTGACAAAGCTGGTGAACTAGAGTGTATACGTAAACTCAGAGATATTACTAGTCTAGAATATCTAGATGCTAAATTGCAGCTCTGTAAATATTATGCAGTTGGCAAATATGGTGGCATTTCCAAAGAAAAAGCGATGTCTTTCATCCAGGAGTTTGTACATTCCGTCCCACCTTTAAATACTCAGGATAGTTTCAAGAAATCTCAGGAATTAACAGCATCTATGAGGTAAGTGAATCTACTATAGACAGGACTCCAGATAAGAGGGGTATCCACCTAATAGTTTTCTTATTTCTCAATGAAAACGTCTGTTGTGGGTACTCATTAGAAGCGCCTCAGCGAGGCGCTTCTGATGAGTACCCTCAACATGACATTTACTGTAATACCTTCTTTACCCTTAGTATCAGGACAGACAAGCCTGAGCAAACATTGTAGTCCCAGATCAGACACTGCAAGATGCAGTATCTGATCAGAGTCTACTTTGTTTGCCACTCAACCAGTCAGTTTTTAAACACATCAGAAGTAAGAAAAATAGACCTGTTCAAATTTTAGAACAAGTATGATATTGATTTATGGTGTCCAAATATTTATGGAAAATAGTTATACAGTAGCAGAACAAACAACATGTGCCTGTGCGCGTTTCACAAGTATAGTGCAGACCCCCTCTAAGTACATGTAGCTTCAAAGGATACAGAGTAATTTGTGAAGCCCTAATTTTAGGAGAAAATAAGAATGATATATAAGCTGTACTGTAGAAAACTGCATTGGGGGCATATGCAGACAGCAATAATGGTCAAGATCAACCTGCTCATATTTTTAAACAAAAGTAAAATAAAATAAAGGTCCAGTTATTTAATTAAAGGGCTAATCTCAGCTACAGCAGACGACACTTTGAAATTTTTTTTATTTTTCAGGGAAAAAAAGGCTTCACATTTCATGTGAATCATTTGCCTAGCAGATGATTTACAAGGAATGTCTAGTCTTAATTTCTCTGAAAAATAGCAAAATCAAATGTAGAATGTTGTCTGCTACAAATTTGCTTTAATAGTCCTTCAAGGGTTATTAAAGATGATCCAAGTACTGCGTATGGAAATGGTAAAGGCACTTGCCAAAGTGCATGGATACACAGCTGGCAAGGGTCATACATTTGACTATTTTTGATTTTTTGACAGCATGCTTTATTCGCAATATTTTTCTGCTTCCAGATATATTCTTGTAGACTGGTTAGCAGAAGTGGCTGCGATGAAAGAATTTTCCTCATTAACATTCCATGTAGCAGTCAGTGTTGTCGACAGATTTTTACGTGTTCATCCCACAACAAGATCAAAACTACAACTTTTAGGAGTCTCTTCTATGGTGCTATGCTCCAGGTAAAATCCTTTTAAAAATATTTTTGAAAAAAATAAAATAAAATAAAAAAACATTAAAGTTTGTTTATTTTACTTTGATTATAAACAGTCATACACGCCTGCATCTTGGTATTGAACAGGGTCCAAAGCAGTGGCAGGAAAAATATTGACTACATGGGTAGTTAACTGCCAAGTTAGGTTATGGAAGATGAGTACAATTTCTGTTAATGTTTATGACATAAAAGCTTTGTGGCATATTCATAAATTTATGCATTTTCTTAATTAAAATAAAGTAAAACCTCAGTGGCTCGAAAATCTTTCAGTTTGGTAGGTAGTGATTTTTTTATTTGTTTAATACTTTAGCTTTCTGCTGTCAGTAATAAAATTAATGACGTTATAATATATTATATTTCAGATTTCTTGGCAAAGATATCATTACTATTCGTGAAGCTGCCTGGCTAACCGATAACACATACAAGTATGAGGATGTTGTTCGGATGATGGGAGAAATAACGGCAACTCTCAAAGGAAGCATTAGGGTATGTAACAGACATGTCGGTAGTGATTGTACCACTTGATATGAGTACCATATTTATCCTAAGTTTTTGGACAGACAGACCTGAGCAAACACTGTTGACCCGCACCAGACTCCACAGAACACAGCATCTGATCAAGTTCTGCACTATTTGCCTCTCATCCAGCCTGTTTTAAGACACATCAACAAGCAGTAAAATAGACTTGTTGAAATTTTAGAGTAAGTATGTCAAGGAGTTAAAGTGTCCAAATATTTCGGATAAATACAGTAGTGACTTCAGACATAGGTCTAGATAAGAGTGGGTATCAGGTAAATATTTTTCTTATTTCTTCACGAAAACATATATTGTGGGTACTCATTAGAAGCACCTCACTGAGGTGCAGTGAGGTGCTTCTAATGGATATGGGTACTCATTAGAAAAACCTCACCGAGCTTCTAATGAGTACCCACAACATATGTTTTTTGAGTAGAAATAAGAAAAATATCAGTACTTTTGGATTGAAAAAAGCATCTTATCAAGAGCACCAGATGAACTTTTTTTTATTATTTCTGCATAAAAAACAAGTTGTGACATTTGATTGAATTGTCACCAGATGTTTCATGATGAAATAGCAGATTTTTGTGTCTGAACAATGAATTAAACCAGTAGACAGCAGGCCATGCTAAGTTATTTGTCAGCAGGACAGAAAATAGGTTTTCTATATGCCTGCTGAAAACTTTTGTAGTTTTATACAAGAAATGTCTTAAAATTTCAAATACATGTATTATACATGTATCTCATGTTTTTGTTATATTTGTATGCATAGATTTCATATGGAATAGAAAGTAGTGTAGACCCTGAGCATCCTGATGTTGGTGTGTGTGTGTGTGTGTGTGTGTGTGTGTGTGTGTGTGTGTGTGTGTGTGTGTGTGTGTGTGTGTGTGTGTGTACAAAAGTTTGGAACAATTACCAATTTGTTTTGAGAAATGTAGCAGATGTCGTCTCCTCCAAACAAATGAATTAAATTTCCATACCATGTGGTGTGTTAATTATTGTGGAAATGAACCTGACTATGAATTGAATGATACAATATTGAAAATCATATGTATATTTGTACATTTACATTATGACAGGTTGCAACCAGTGTTGACTTTGCGGAGATTTTCAACATGATTGTGAACCATGATAGACGACTATGTTACCTCACACAGTATATCTGTGAGCTGGCCTTACTTCAGGCTGAGATGGGACAGTACAGTCCAGCAGAAGTAGCCGCCAGTTCAGTCCTCTTGTCAAGATTATTAGTAAAAATAGGTAAGCATAATTATCTTTATGATTTAAACTTGTACATGACAAGGAAAAGGACAATTGGCCACATCAAGCAAAACGGTGTCTTTGAACATGTGCAAAATGCACATGTGCATTTTGCACATATTCAAAGACACCTTTTTGTTTTCATAAAAGTCTCATCCAGGCAGTTGCTCTCCATTGATACATTCTGTAGTGTAAAACTTGTGATTCTGCTGGCCGACAGTGATGACCCCAATAGACTGCATATCCACAGTCTGATCTGGATCTTAGCTGGTGATAGGCTCTGAAGGCACTTTTGCGCATGACGCATCCCAGTTATTCCTTGACCATCATTAAACCAGTCATACACTTCCTTGTGAACATGTGCAGTGTGGTATTATTTTATGACTATATTATTGTCAACTCTATTGTTTCTGATTAACCACAATACCTACATTTGTCAAACCAAGTAATAGTCTACTATTTCAGTGTCTGATGACTTTGTCACTCTTTACATGAATCATATGTTTAGCACCATTTTAAGACAGACAAAACCCAGACAAGTGGGCTGCCTCGGTGACTCAGTCAGATGCTTGTCCAACTAGTGATCAGGTGGTGGAGGGTCTGATGCCCACCAAGTCTGCTAACATTCTTTTGTGGAGATTGATCTGAAATAATTTCTACAGTCATTTTCTCCCTTGCTCTTATTGAAGAACGGCAGTTGTCAGTTTCTGGCAAAAGTATGTGCACAAGTACTGTTAAACCAGTTAGAGGACTAAGCCTGGCTAGGAAAAATGTGGTTAGGTAAATTGACTGGCTTGACATGATCTTAATTGTGTTGACTGGGCCGTTAAACTCCAAAGCGACTAAAGCCCAGACAAGTGTAACACTGCTTTCCCCGAAATTCTTCTTGATTTATGGTATTGAAATGGTACTCAAATAAAGTTTTGTTTACTTTTAACATGTTTAATGAAATGTAAATACAATACATGAAACATGTTTTGTGTCTGTAGGTTATAGTTCATAACTGTAATTTCAGATGATCCTTGGCCAGATTCATTACAAGAAGCCACTGGATTTTGTATAGAAGACCTCAGCAGATGTGCATTTCATATGCATGAGAAATGGTGAGTTGTCTCCCTTGCCCTGTATTTGCGAGATATCTACTGATTTTGTAATCAAACTGCAGTGTTTACAGACAGGGTCAGGACAAGCATTACGGTAAATGTCCTAAAATTTCGAACACCAGTGTCTGACAAAATGACATAATCAAACAGTGCAGACCCAGATCAGACTGAAGGAGTAGTCTGATCAGAGTCTACACTGTTTGCCATTTCACTAAGTATTTTAAGAAACAGCTGCATAAAAAGCACAATTTAGGCCAAAAAAAATATGGAATAAAGTGTTAGAAATTTTAGGACATTTACTGTATCACATACCCATACTGGATTGCATGTTCATCAACTAGATTAGTTTGCACAAAGATGCTGTCTAATTTGAATTTTCCACATTTTTTCTCCCTACCATATAAAAAGATCATTGAATTGTATAGTGAGTGTTTTTAAAATTCAAACAGAAAAAAATGTAATAAAACCTAAATTCATTGTCTCTTCATCAGTTAAACAAAGGGAAGTAACCACTTAAATTGCCTTCCTTTGCAAAATTAGCAACTTCCTACAGAAAATTATCCATGTTTTTCTGTTTGAAATCAAGATTTTAGGTGTTCAGATTTTTAAAATGTTTCCTGTTTATTCAAAGTGTACCAATCTGACTTTATGGGCTGATTCTGGTTTACAAACTTAACTTGTTATAATTTGACAGTTTTTATGCAATGACTTGCTTATTTTGATTGTTCTTTACATTTTTTTTTTTTTTTTTTTTTTTTTGTTTTGTTTCGTTTTTTTTTTGTTGTTTTTTTTGTGTAACTTTATTTATCAAAAAAATTTAACCTATGTTTGTGATGTCTTTAGTGGTATATGACTGCATGTGTATTGTGTCTACAAACTTGATGAGACATTTTTTGTGCAATGGCTTATTTGTTTTAATGCTTTTTACACTTTTTTATACTTAACTTTATAAAGAATATACTAGTGTTTGTGATGCCTGTAATGGTCCAATGGACTTGGTACTTCATGTATATTATTTTTTGCAGTTTTCTGGAGGGCTCAGTGGTAGACCACAGGGATGTAACTTTACAAGCTGTCAAACAGAGATACGCAGATGAACAATGTTACAAAGTCAGTGAAATTGAGGTATGTACTATAAAAAATGTCAGAACTTCTGGTTGAAAATAGTGTCCTATAGGTAGGGCTCTGTATATATAATGGAAGAAAACTTTGATTTAGTCACAGAGATTCAGATATGGGCTACCAGCATTGAACTTTCACTGTTCCATGTTGTATAGTTGCAGAATAAAGTTTTGCTCAAGTGCTCCTTTTCTGCAGTGAGATGGAGACAGTAACTCATTTGTAGGCTTGTATGATACCAAGTACACACATCCTTTTTATACTACAAAGAAATTTCAAGGCATATAGATTTATATACATCTATTCATATTAAAACTAGTCATATAAATACTTCAGAATTGCCACCAAAAAAGAAAAAAAAAAAAGAAAAAAAGACCGGAAGATAGTTTGCATGCCCATGCCGTTTGTTCAGTGTCTGCTTCATTTGCACATTATTTCCGATTTGCGGTAGATGCATATGTATACATTTGGTCAGTGGTGAAGATTTCAGTCAGTCTGGGCAGGTGATAAATACTTTACTAGTAAAATAAATGGAATTTAAAATTGAGACTTAAAACTATAAGGTCGTAAAATGACTGTATTTACCTGAAGTATACCAACAGTCAGGCCGGAGCAAACAGTGTAGACCCTGATCAGATGCCACAGAATGTGGCATCTGATCAGGGTCTACACAGTTTGCTACTCATCCAGCAATTTTTAGACACATCAACAGACAATAAAATGGACATCTTTATTCAGCATGACAAAGGTTTCCTTCTTACCAGTACTGGTAAGAAGGAAACCCTTGTCATGCTGAATAAAGATGCCACACCCACTTCTAATTTTCAGCCAATGAGATTCCTTGATCCGGATTATTGCTATAAATTTACATATTTAATGGCAAACAGTGCAGAGCCAGATCAGAAGCCAGCTGATCTGGATGTACACGGCAGAGGCAGGGTAGGGCATGTCTGGGTTTAGCAGGACCAGGGTTAAGATGTCCAAATAGTTTGGGTACATTTGGTAAATCTAGCAGAGTTATGTGCATATGTGTCAGTTTCTGTTGTTCTTTTACAGATCATCAGCTACCAAGAACTGTGTATGCTACTAGGTGTAACAGAACATATCTTGCAAGGGTCGGACATCCACGTAAAGTTCCGCAATGATGATGAACTAATTGTTTCACCTCGTCGTAAGCGGAGGAAGGGCTCCAGAAATGGTCCAGTTCTAGCCGCCAGTACACCAAGAGTGTTGAGAAACAGATCTATGGAACAGAATATCAGCAGGCCGCAGTTGAACGAGTCCATGCTTTCAGGTTACGACGGTGATAGAGAAGATGATTTGGATGATTCTTTAATTTCTCTTGATGGTATGATTGTTTTGCATTTATCATGTTTATGTACATTTGTACATGTAAACTTAATAGGAGCTGAAAATCACGTAGCTTCAGATACAACATGACTGAGCAATTAGCTCCCTTTTGGAGGTGAAATTTGACTCATGACAGTTTGTGCCTCCATATAAGGCTTTTTTTTTTTACCAAAATATGTTTGATGTCTTTCTTACTTCTCCATGAAAACATACATTTGGGTACTTATTAGAAGAACCTCACCAATGCACTGCTAATGAGTACCCAATAACATGTTTTCGAGGACTTGGGAGAATAAGAAAAATATTTATCTGGAGCTAGGATGACTATAGTGTTTTATTGCACAAATTCTTTCATTGTTTTATTGCACAAATCTTTTCAGAATTATGCATCCACTATCTTGATATAGCTGAAAAAGAGCCTGAAATACTGTTAAAAATGCAATTTCTTCCATCTACCTTTTATAGACAGAAGTGTGTATTAACTTTAAGCATTCTGAGCTATTAACTTTTAGATGATATCTTTCCCAGAAAATAGAAATTAAGATATAATAAGTCTGCTTAAGAGACAATTGGCATGAAATGTCAAGTTCTGTTTTCTCAGAAAAATGAGATGTCTGCTGGAATTTTACCCAGTGTACTAAGTTTACCTTCAGCATTTTCGATTACACAGAAGAAATATGAGGTGTATTTTTCTTAATGTTCAGAGAAACAAAAGCTTGATATTTCATTCTGTTTATCTCCCTTCGTATATGATTTGAATAAAGTTTCACATACCCCCCACCCCACAAACCTCTGTCTTCTTAGAAAAGCTATTTCAAAATGTCATATTTTAGTTGTTAATTTAAATTTTGTTTGCAAGTTTTAACAACATTCCAAATTCCTTCTTTCTTACAGAAATAGATGGTGGTGAGCTGGGTGATAGTAAACCAGACCTATTTTCTGATGAGGGAATGGGTTCTGAAAGTGACACAATGTTTGCTAGTCTATCAAGTGACAGTGCAAGATCACCACAGAAGATGAGCTTTAATTTCTCTTTCTCCATTCGATCTCCAAGCCATCGTCTTTCATTTACAAATCAAAACATTTTCTGTGATAACCCCAGTACCAGTTCGGGTGTATCATCATCTCAGAGTTCGGGGTGTGCAGATGAAGAGGATGTAACAACGTCTTTCAATACCAGCCAGTCTTTCTCTTTATTTAGTAGTCTAAAATCTACATCAATGACTTTGAGATCTGCCTCGGCAGCATCAGCATGTGCTAGTGGATTTTTTTCTAGTGACTCCGAATCTAATAATGAAGGAGCGTCTAGTGTTAAAAGATTTAGAAATAGTAGTTCACCAAAACACATGACACTACGGGACTCAACAAGAAAACATCGCAGACAGGGAAGTTGCAACACAAAAACTTACATCTTTAAGTAATAATCCCATTTATAGTCCTAATCATACTGAGAACACACAAACCAAATGGCATTGAAATGAGTGTTGATATCAGTTAGGTATAGCACCCTGAGCAGGGTTGCAGAAAGCTCTTGTCGAGAAGACACAAGACAGTAATCATAATAGTATTGCAGTGACTTTCGACACTCATTACAAGGCTGTTCAGAAATGTCATAGGACCTGATGAGTTATTAAGAAGATATGTTTTGTTATTTTTGCACTAAAACATATCTTGTGGGAACTCACCAGATATGTTTTGGCGCAAAAATAAAAAATAATAATCTTAAATTATAGTCTCATAAATCATTACCACATCTGGATCTATGACTGTCTCATTGTCATGACCCCAAATCATTGTTCATATTGTTCAAGTCACTGTATTAGCCTACAAGACTAATCTAAGTTCACAGGTAGTGTAGAAATGAGACTCCTTGTGGAAAAACCAACATTTTCTTGGGACCCATAACAGCTGTGCCTGGCCATGATCTTTGTTGTTTGCAAGAATCGTAGTTCTAGAGGTGTTTTTTTTTGTGGGGGTTGGGGGGGGGGTGTATTTTTTTTTAACTACACAGGTGACATTTTCTTAGTTCACCTCAAAAACATATGTTGTGGTACTCATTAGAAGTGCTTCTAATGGGTACCCACAACATATGTTTTCGTGGAGAAATAAAAAAAATGTTTATCTAGATACTCTTCTTAATAATAATGGGTTTCCACATGTCCAGATAAAGGACATGATTCAGATTCAGGGATTCAGAAGGTTTTTTTGTTTGTTTTTTTTTGCTGCACCACAATATACAATGTGGGTACTCACTGATTTTATTTCACCTAGTCAAAGCAATTCCAACTTGTGCCCACAAGATATGCTTTGGTGCAAAAATAATAAATATCCCAAATGGTCCAGGTTGTGTTCATATACGGGAAAATGTTAGATTTTGTACAGCGAGTCTCAAAATATATATATTTCACTATTTAAGATGCAGTAAAGTGCTCAACTGATTAAAGTTCTTGTGATAATCAGATTCTTTCCAAATGGATTGTTATATCGTTTCAAACAGATGTTTGAATGTGATTATATATGAGGGCTGTTATTGCATTCTGTTTCTGTTTTGGATGTTATCAGAAGATTTTAGTGTCCAAGGTGCATATTTATTCATATTGCAAGTAGTTTGGATATGTGTTGTAGAGTAGATGTAGGTCCAGGTAAGGCACTTTTTTCAACAGAAAAGAGCTGATAATTTTCTTATTTCAGCATGAAAACATTTGTTGTGGGTACGTGTCAGAAGTGCCTCACTGAGGCACTTCTAACGAGTACCCACAACATATGTTTTCATGGAGAAATAAGAACTTTTTGTGGATCACCCTCTTATCTGGATCTAGGGAGTAGAGAATGATTTTAATTTGATTAAAATCAAGATACATGTATTAGATATATAACTTGATTTGAGAAATGTTTTATAATCAATTTTGTTACTGTCTTTTTATCTTTAATATCGGATTTAAAAAAAAGAGGACATTAAGGAAATGCTAGACTTCAAATTACTTTAATAACCAATTTTTCTACTCATTTTTTGCTTTTTTTTTTTTTTTTTTTTTTTTTTTTTTGTTTTGTTTTTTTAAATAAAATTTAAACTTTTTTTTTTTAAGTTTGGATTTGTCAGCTGTTTTATTATGAGAACATTCAGCAAACTCAAATAAAATGTTCTGAAACAGTGGCAATATTCATATTTTTAACAAAAGATGACAGTCATGTTTTATGACTTCATATTTTGGCAAAGCGATCTAACCACACAAAAGCGTAGAATGCAGCTTTTTAATGATAATACTTTTTTTTTTTTTTTTTTATAATAAGAAATATTTATATGCATAAGTGTTATAAATGTCTAGTAAAAATTCTTTGATAGGGGTTTCACTAGAGGTCTTACTGTATATGCAAACGGAAGGTTCAGATTGACCTGGCCAGCTGTCAGCATTTTTTGTTGTCTTCTTACTAACTTTGGTAATTTACTATCACTAGACATAGAAGACTAAATTGTACAAAGGCCCTGATCAGAGTCTGTTTTGGACTTTCACTGTTAGCATGTGCCATCTGACATCTTATCACCTAATGTGACCTCTGACCTCTTATCACTTGTTTAATGGATACACTTCAGGAGATCACTCTAACTCTGAAATAATTGTCTCTTTTCTCAAAAGTGGCTAAGGTAAATGTCTTAAATTTCAAACACTTTATTCCATACCTTTTTCGTCTAAAGTTTGTTTTTTTATGCTGTTGTTTCTTAAAATTCTTAGTGGAATGGCAGACAGTGTAGACCCTGATCAGACTGCTCCTTCAGGAGCAATCTGATCTTGGTCTGCACTGTTTGCATATGCCATTTTGTCAGACACTTTGGTGTACGAAGTTTTAGGACATTTACTGTACCCTGAAAAGAAAGAAATTGCTTCCTTTAAGAGTACTACACTTTGAGAAAGGATTATTTTTCAAGGGAAGCAATTTTCTCCTGCTGTAGTGGTCTCCCTTTGAAAATACAGGCAAAAGTATTCAGGTTAGAGTATATTCATGATAATCTTGGCAGGATATTTGTTATCATGCACATTTGAATGTTTATAGGCAGCTAGTTTGTCTCAGGTAATAGACAGCTGATTGCTGAGGTTTGCTGGGACACCAAAATTTTTCAGTGGATAGACAACAACCAAGACCGATCTGCACAGGTCAGTAAATAGTCTGGTCTTGATCTTTGACATGGTAAACGTCTTAAATGTTTTAACTTTTTAAGTATGTACCTTTTTGCCTAAATTTTGTTGATTTGTTGATTGTGAAATCCTACTAGTTTTGTCTCAGTATACCTCAGATGGTCTACATAATAACCAGTAAGTCCTCTTCTTTTCATAAATTGAGGCTACTGTGGGGGTAAACAATAAAACAAAATATAGTACATGTTTGAACTGGGAAAGTTTTTTCTCCACATATAGGCCTCAAGATTTTTTTATCTGATATAGAGTTTTGTATTGAAAGCAGGATCTTGTTTTTGATACAGCATTTTTTTTTTAATATTAATTGACAGTTTCCATGGCCAATTACCCATGGTAGACCAGGGTTCTAATGGAGTCCAGGGCCCCTTCGTTCCAGAGAAATTTAGCAAAATTACATAGTAGGACACCTACTTTTGGAAGAAAATGGCCTTGGGCTCATATTTTCAAAATCATATTTAGAACCCTATGATCCATGGATAAAGCTAGCTTTATCAAAAAAATACAAACAGCAAAGGTCAAGATCACCAAGCTTAGCCATGTTTATCTGGGCCCAGTTGTTCAATACTAACAATGTTGTTAGTTAACATATCGTTAAAACTTTGATCATTAAATATGGTATACACGCTAATATTTTTGCTGAAAAAATGTGAGTAGCTTTTGCATTTGCAAAAGCTACTCACATTCTTTCAGCAAAAAAACCTGTGAATTAGATATTGTACTTACTAGAACAGTTAACATTTTGACCACTAACAAGCTTGTTAGGCTAACAATGCTTTGAACAACTGGGCCCTGGATCTTTGCTGTATGCATATCAACCAAAGACCCATTTTCTATACACTTCATATATGATAGAGAAGTAGCTAATGTTATAATTGACCTTTTTTTTTTTTTTATATTGAATTTTGTCCTTTATTTTAAAAGGTAATTAATAGCATTGTCAGAGACCAAATCCTTTTCAAAGAGATGTGAAAATAATCATATTCTTGAGAAACTGCAAAAAACTGAATGACCTTCAACTTTTCATTTGGAACAAACTAGGGTTATATGATACAGTATTTATCCTGAATCTTTAGACAGATTCATTTGAGCAAATAGTACAGACCCAAGTTTGGTAAGGTAGCTCATTATAAGATAGTTTGAGAAACACTTTGTTGCTGGGTAAAAATTTCAGCAGACGACATTTTGAAATATCCTTATTTTTCCTAGAAAATAGGACTTGTCACTTCATGCAAATTGTCTCCTAAGGAGACAATTTGCATGAAGTGCCAAATCCTAATTTCTAGGAAAAATAAGAAAAACATCATCAGTTTGGTGTCTGCTGAATCTGCCCATAGGGTGGTAAGTGTTAAAGATGGACCCCAAAAGTGTTGTATCAAAACAAAAATGTATAGATTATATAGAAAAGTGACTATTTATGGTCATTTTTATGTACAATCTATTCATCTTTATTTAGATGCAATATGGTTGTTCAGCTAACATGGTTTTTGGGAACTTATTAATAGTGTCATAAAGAGGTAATGATGTATTTTTATTTGCTGCCTACCAGATGCCCATCAACCTCTTTGGATATTTACAAGATGACAATCTTTTTGACACATGTTGTCTGAATGATTGCTAAGTTGGAACTCTGTGTGTGTATTTATTGTGTATTAAATGTATTTATTTTGGTGTAAATGTTTCATGGTGTAGTAGAAAGTTGTCAAACTATAAATGAAACGTGCCAATATGTTCTAAATACGTCCAGAAGCATACATTGTGCTGTAGTAGCTTTTGTTCTGTACTAAACTACACTACAACCTCTTTATTACACAGTTCGTCATGACACGGTTTTGGATATAACATGGTTCAAAGATGGATCCCAAAAATGTATAGATTATATTGAAAAATGACCATAAATGGTCATTTTTCAATATAATCTATACATTTTTGTTTGGATATAACATGGTTGCTTAACTAACACGGTTTATGCTATGGACCCCAACAATAGTGTTATAAAGAGGTTGTGGTGTAGTAACAATATATGGGCCATGCCAGGTGTAAAAGTACCTTCAAGCATGCGCAAAATGCACAGATTCTGATCACCCTGCATATGCGCAAAGTGTCATCCGTGCCTTTGCTCTCCATTCATATATTCTGTCGTAGCCAATGAGTCTGTTGACGGACAGTGAAGGCCCTGATCAGATGGCACAGATGATCTGTGCCATCTGATCTGGGCCTTTGCTGTCTACACATGCTTGAGGACACGTTTTTGCATGGTGCAGCCCATATGTGAAGAAAAGCAGGAATTTCTGACATTTTTATCTTTCAGTATGTTGCAAATAAAAGCTTGCTTTTTAAGAATTTTCTTGAACTGCAGCTTGCATGTCCACTAGGCAAAAAAACATTAAAATAAGAGAAAAAAAAAAAAAAAAAAAACACGGCAAGGCACATTTTAATTCTCACAGCAATCAGATCAGAGCACAGAATGTTGTTGTTGAGTATTTCTTTGATGAATAACATGCTGGGTAAAAGCAACTGACAACATTTGATAAACGTTTTCTTAATTTTTCCTTGACAATAGGGTTTGATATTTCATGCAAATTGTCCTCTTTCAATTTCATAGCACAGTTTGAATGAAATGTCAAACCCCATTTTCTGAAGAAGTAAGACAAATATCAATTTGTTATCTGCAGAATTTGCTTAGCAGTTGTTAAAGTTAAAAGGGTAAATTTTATTTTGTTATCAGAATTAAACTGATACATGTATATGTTTGAAATTCCTGCTTGTCCAAAGAATATGTTAGTCAAGAAATCATAGTCATTTCTATTTATTTTATATATATTCACATATATCCTCAAACTCAGTATTGTCAGTAAACTGCATTTTGACCTACTACCTGTTAGATGTTGGCCTGCTCACAAGCCGACATTGTTTTTCTGACTTTTCCTCAAATACAGGGCTTGTCTTGGTTCTGAATTACCTCAATTTGAATAAAATGACAAGCTTTTTTTCTGCTGCCAGTTTCTCTCTTTCATCTCAAAAAGTGTAGAATCACACTTTGCCGGGCTCCATAGCATGGTTGGTAGCATGTATGCAGATCCAGGGGTTGCCAGTTTGAACCCCAGCTTGGCCACATAACTTTCATACTGGTTAACTGTTTAGAGGACTAAGCCTGCCCAGGAACAATGTCAGTGGGTTAACTGATCACACACAGCATGGCCCTTATGGGTTGACTTGACTGGAAAACCTCAACTCAAACAAACAAGAATTGCATTTGCCTCTTCTTGTAGCTTCATGTAGCAATGTTAGTTATTTCTGTGATTATATTCAGTCTTTCTTGTCTTCTCTGTTACTGTGTTGTGTTAGATATGTTATTTTTTTTGTATATTTAAATGAAACAGCAATAAATTTATTAAGCACTCTCTGTGCAAAAATCAATAGACAACAAATTGGATATTTTTTCTTATTCCCCCAGAAAATATGAGAGAAAAAAATCTTGCCTAGCAGGGCAATGGTTAACCTTTTACGTTCTGTTCACAACAGCAGCAGTCTAACATCAGCAGTCTGCAGGCTGATTTGTGCTGTCCTTGCCTGCTTATGGAATTAGGCAATAAGGGCCCTTTCTCCATGTTACAGGTCAAATATGTGTCATTATATTAAAAAAAAAAGCATTTAGAATGCAGTTTGCCAGTATAAAGCAGGGGCAATTTTCATCAATTAACACTGCTATGCTTTTTGCCATTCTGTTTGATTTTTGACTGACACCATATTGACAACTTTAATTGTTGGCCTGTTGGGTCTGTTTAGATTCAAAGTTGGAAGAGTTCACTACAGAAACCTGTGTAGGAGGTGAAAGGGTCAAGTTGAATGCACAGACTCAGATCAGCCTGCTCATCTGTACACTTATGCAGTTCATGTGGGATCAACCAATAATCATGCTTTTCACTTCTGGGATTCTGTAGTACAGAATCCCAGTTTTAGATTGGTCTGGGTTTTAGGAATTGGGTACCATCTGGCTTGTCTCTGCTTTACTGTTAATTCATGTCGCTCTTTTTGTTTTATTTTAATATCTCTGCATTCTTTCTCATTTCTCTTGTCTTTCTATCCTTTCTGTAGATTTAGTTTGCATTGTTTTGATTCCCTGTATATTGAGCCATGTCAAGGGAAAAGGGTTCTTAGGATATTTGGAACAGTGAAGGCTGTGATCAGCTTGCACATCTTCCCATAGCTCCATTGAGACATTTTTCAGCCCAAAAAAAAGTATTGCTGTTTTTCTTATTTCTCCTTGGAAACATATTGTGTTTCAGGCAAAGAATGTGCACAAGTACTGGTTAGCCACTTAGAGGACTAAGCCTGTGCCGGCCTCGGTGGGTCAGTTGGATACGCCGTCCAACTGAAGACCAGGAGGTTGCGGGTTCAATCCCCGCCAAGGTAGGCAACATTCTTTCGTGGAGATTGATCATGAAATATTTTCTACGGCATTCTCTCCCTTCCGCTGATACAAGAAGGGCAATTGTCAGATTCTGGCAAAAGAATGTGCACAATACTGGTTAACCGCTTAGAGGACTAAGCCTGCCCAGTAAACGTGTGGTTAGGTAAACTGACCGCGCTCGACATGATCCCATTGGGTTGACTGGGCCGTAAAACCTCAACACAAACAAATAAAGGACTAAGCCTGCCCAGGAAAAAGTGTTGTTAGGTAAACTGACTGTTGCGGTTAATTGTCCCTATATTAGTACAGGCAAATTCACCATTTCAGGATAGAAAACCTGGATTTTAGGGTTCTTGTATTTTAGGAATTTCACTTATTTTAGGGTAAATGCAGTACTAGCAGAAGTTGAAGGTTTTGATCAGACTGCACTTGTGCAGTCTGATCAAAACCTTCAGCTTCTGCTGGGTTTTCACTGTTTATATATATGCATTAAGATTCCTTTTTGCTTGACAAGGCTTATATACATACTGTTTTTGGTTAATGTATACTGTGGGAGCTCTATAAAAATATATTTTTTGTATGAAAACAATAAAAAATGTTAATCTTGAAGTAAAAACTTTGTTTTCTCTTTATAACACTATTGCTTGGGTGCAAAGCAAAAACCATGTTAGCTAAATAACTGTGAGGTATCCAAACAAAAATGTACAGATTATATAGAAAAATGACCATAAATGGTCATTTTTCTATATAATCTATACATTTTAGATATGTTTTTGGGGTCCACCTTTAAACGTCTTGTAAATGAAACGGTCTTATAATGAAGCATCTTAAGATGTTCCATTGTACAAGACAGTCCCTTTATACTGTGATTTCACTGGTTGGGGTCCATAGTGTAGAACAGCATAGAGAAAGGAAAGGGTTCTTAGGATATTTGGAACAGTGAAGGCTGTGATCAGCTTGCACATCTTCCCATAGCTCCATTGAGACATTTTTCAGCCAAAAAAAAGTATTGCTGTTTTTCTTATTTCTCCTTGGAAACATATTGTGTTTCAGGCAAAGAATGTACACAAGTACTTGTTAGCCACTTAGAAGACTAAGCCTGTGCCGGCCTCGGTGGGTCAGTTAGATACGCCGTCCAACTGAAGACCAGGAGGTCGCAGGTTCAATCCCCGCCAAGGTAGGCAACATTCTTTCGTGGAGATTGATCATGAAATATTTTCTACGGCATTCTCTCCCTTCCACTGATACAAGAAGGGCAATTGTCAGATTCTGGCAAAAGAATGTGCACAATACTGGTTAACCGCTTAGAGGACTAAGCCTGCCCAGTAAACGTGTGGTTAGGTAAACTGACCGCGCTCGACATGATCCCATTGGGTTGACTGGGCCGTAAAACCTCAACACAAACAAATAAAGGACTAAGCCTGCCCAGGAAAAAGTGTTGTTAGGTAAACTGACTGTTGCGGTTAATTGTCCCTATATTAGTACAGGCAAATTCACCATTTCAGGATAGAAAACCTGGATTTTAGGGTTCTTGTATTTTAGGAATTTCACTTATTTTAGGGTAAATGCAGTACTAGCAGAAGTTGAAGGTTTTGATCAGACTGCACTTGTGCAGTCTGATCAAAACCTTCAGCTTCTGCTGGGTTTTCACTGTTTATATATATATGCATTAAGATTCCTTTTTGCTTGACAAGGCTTATATACATACTGTTTTTGGTTAATGTATACTGTGGGAGCTCTATAAAAATATATTTTTTGTAAGAAAACAATAAAAAATGTTAATCTTGAAGTAAAAACTTTGTTTTCTCTTTATAACACTATTGCTTGGGTGCAAAGCAAAAACCATGTTAGCTAAATAACTGTGAGGTATCCAAACAAAAATGTACAGATTATATAGAAAAATGACCATAAATGGTCATTTTTCTATATAATCTATACATTTTTAGATATGTTTTTGGGGTCCACCTTTAAACGTCTTGTAAATGAAACGGTCTTATAATGAAGCATCTTAAGATGTTCCATTGTACAAGACAGTCCCTTTATACTGTGATTTCACTGGTTGGGGTCCATAGTGTAGAACAGCATAGAGAAATAGGTGTAAGGATTTTGGGGCCATAACTTGGTAGTGTTGTATCCAAAATATCAACGAGACTCCAGTGTATGCAATTTACATCCGATGACAACAGCCGCTTAACATTGGTTGGTGTCCATTGAATGGCAGACTAAAAATATGGAAATTGTAGGGATACAAGCTTTTGGCTTGGTTGAGTTCTATCTAAAATAGCTTTAAAATATAATGAAAAAAATATACTACTTAAAGGTTGCTAAGCACCAATTTGTAAAATTAGTATGTGATTTTTCTTATAAGTTTCATTGGATATTATACAGGGATGTATTGAGAAAGTCCTCCATGTGTACACAAGCTTTTGTGATGGGTTTATTTGTCATGCCAGTCATGAAAACCATGTGCCTTTAGATTTTTAGGGTGTTTGGGTGCACTGTATACATGTACCTGACGTGTAAGGTATTCAGTCTTCACCTAAACCAACATACTTGGTTTGATTATTGAAATATGGAGTTTGCAAATATCTGATGACATTTATCTGAGGCAGAATTATGACGGACCGTTGGGATGGTAGACCAAGGACTACCCATCCTCATGTTGGCAAAGCTTTTGGCGTGCACCTTGCAGTTATCACCAGACCTTGGGCGAGGTTCAACATTATGGCACAACAGTCTGGCGGCATTCTTGTGGCGGAGAAAGGGTACATTCTGCAGCTGAAGCTGAATACCATTTTTATACGCCCATTTTGAAAAAAAAAAAAAAAAAAAAACAGACGTATTATGATATGGCGTCCAGCTTACTGCCCATCCATCATAAACAATTCTTGTATGTGCCATATCTAGGTAACCGTAAGGAATATTTTGATGAAACTTCATAGCAATGTGTATGAGGTCAAGACAGCATGTCACATACAAAAATGACCGCTCTCCCTTTCTTACTATCTGAGTTATTTCCCTTTGATTAAATTTTTAACTGACCTTGTGCCTACCTTCCTTTCTTTGTTTCTGAGTTACTGCCCTTTGATTAGTTTTTTTACATGCCATAACTAGGCAACAGTAAGGAACGTTATGAACAAGGTAACCGTAAGGAACATGGCAATGTATATGAGGTCAAGATGGCATGTTGCACACAAAAAATGGTTGATGTCCTTTATTTTTTGAGTTACAGCCCTTTGATAAGTATTTTATAGACTATCCTTGTGCGCATCATAACTTGGTAACCATATTGAATATCTGAATAAACTTCATAGCAATGTGTATGAGGACAATGGCGTGTTGCTTGCAAAAATTATTGCTCTCCCTTTGATTAGATTTTTTTTTCCATACTGTCCTTGTGCATGCCATAACTAGGTAACCATATGGAATATCTTCATGAAACTTTATAGCAATGCGTACAAAAAAGATCTCTGCCTTTCTCAATTTCTGAGTAACTCCCCTTTGATGAAATTTTAGACTGACCTTGTGCATACCATTAGTATAGAATATCTTAATGAAACTTTACAGCAATATGTATGAGGTTAGGAGGATGTGTTACATACAAAAAAGATTGCTCTCCCTTTCTCGATTTCTGAGTTACTTCCCGTTGATGAAATTTTTTACTTACCTTGTAGGTACCATAAGTAGGTAACCATATGCAATATCTTGATAAAACTTCATTGCAATGTGTATTAGGTTAGGATGGTGTGCAAAAAGATTGCTCTCCCTTTCTTAGTTTCTTCATTACTTCCCTTTGATGATTTTTTTTTTTTCACACTATCCTTATGCATGCCAAAACTTGGTAACTTTATGTAATATTTTGATGAAACTTTATAGCAATTTGTATGAGGTCAAGTCGGCAAGTCACATACAAAAATGACCGTTATTTCCCTTTGATTAAATTTTTAACTGACCTTGTGCCTACCATAAGTAGGTTACTGTATTGAATATCTTGATGGATCATTGAGGTTAAGAGGGAGTGTCACATACAAAAAAGATGGATCTCCCTTTCTGTTTCTGAGTTACTTCCCTTTAATGAAAATTTTGACTGACCTTGTGGGTACCATAAGTAGGTGACTATGGAAAATCTCGAAACTTTATAGCAATGTATATTAGGTTAAGACAGTGTGTCTCATACAAAAAAGATTGCTCTCCCTTTCTTACTTTCCTAGTTACTTCCCTTTGATAATTTTTTACACTATCCTTATGCTTGCCATAACCTGGTGACCATATGGAATATCTTGATGAAATTTTATAGCAATGTGTATGAGGTGGAGACAGTGTGTCACATGCAAAAAGATGGCTAGACCTTTCTCAGTTTTGAGTTACTTCCTTTTGACTAATTATGTCCCCTCATACCAAAGAGGTAGGGGGGACATTGTTTTTGGGATGGATCTCGTTGGCGTCGGTGTCTGCATCGGCGTAAAACTTCTTGTCCGCTCTGTAACTTGAATACCCTTTGGAATATTTTGATTATACTTGGTAGAAATGTAGATCAGGATGAGGTGACGTGTCACATACAAGATTGACAACTCTGGCTTTCTTACTTTTGGAGTTATCACCCTGTTATATTTGACAGTGATAATCCATTGATTTCGTGTCTGCTCTGTAAGTCGAAGACCCTTTGGAATATTTTTATGATACTTGCTGGAAATGTAGAACAGGACCAGACAATGTGTTGCGTACAAGAATGATAACTCTGCCTTTCTTACTTTTTGCATTATCTCCCTTTGTTATGTCTGACTGATTATCCATTGATTTCGTGTCCGCTCTATAAGTCAATGACCCTTTGGAATATTTTTATGATACTCAGTAGAAATGTAGAACAGGACCAGACAATGTGTCGCATACAAGAATAACAACTCTGCCTTTCTTACTTTTGACGTTATCTCCTTTTGTTATATTTGACGGTGATTATCCGTTGATATTGTGTCCACTCTGTAAGTCAAAGACCCTTTGGAATATTTTTATGATACTTGGTAGAAATGCAGTACAGGACTAGACAATGTGTCGCGTGCAAGAATTACAACTCTGGCTTTCTTACTTTTAGAGTTATCTCCCTTTGTTTTGTCTGAAATAGATTTCTCATCTGCTCTGTAACTGGAATACCCTACAGAATATTTTGATGGTACCTAGTAGAACTGTAGAATAGGACAAGACAACATGTTCCTTACAAGAATGACAACTCTGCCTGTCTTACTTGCTGTTATCTCCCTTTGTTATATTTGACACTGATTATGCATTGATTTAATGTCCGCTATGTAAGCCGAACACTCTTTAGAATATTTTGATGATACTTGGTATTAATGAAGAACAGGACCAGACGACATGTCACGTACAAGAATGACAACTTCGGCTTTTTTTTTTACTTTTGGAGTTATCTCCCCTTCTTGTGTTTGAATTTGATTTCTTGTCTCTGCTCTGTAACACAAATACCCTACGGAATATTTTGATGATGCTTGGTACAAATGTAGAACAGGACGAGATGACGTGTTACGTACAAGAATGACAACTCTGGCGGGATTCGGTGGGGGGGGGGGGGGGGGAGGACATTTTTTTTTTTTTTTTTTTTTTTTTTTTTTTTTTTTTTTCTAAAAAAAACCTTTTCTAGTTTGTTTTTTTTTATCCTTCTTCTTCACGCCACAACTTGTAACAATGGCAACATAACAAACGCACATTTGTAAAAGTCCACATATTTTACGCCTTTGTCCAGCTATATAGATGAGGTACCCTTGTAAAATGGTAAACGGGCGTATATTCTCCCGCCTGGCGGTGCTCTTGTTAATCACTCAGGCTCGCAGAAACCGTTTTGCGACAGCCACCTAGCTGGAATGGACGTACAGATCCATTACCCTGACCGATGGACACTGACTGCCCAACGGTATTCTGTGTATGCTGGTGCAGTCGGTGATGGATTCATTCTAATGGATAGTAATGACCGTCCTCATACTGCCCGTGCTGTGCAAGAATACTTGCAAAGGGAGGGCATAGCGCCTTGACGGGCCAGCCCGATCCCTTGACCTCAACCCCATTGAGCATATGTGGAATGAGTTGCAAATTCGAATTTCAGCTCGCCAGATCCAGCCCAGAAGTATTCAGGATCTTGTCATGTTGGTTCTAGAACCGAACAACATTCCAACAGATTCAAGTTGTTAGCTAACGTGACATTAAAATTTATATCTTGAAATATGGCAAATGCATTGATATGTTTTGCCTTGGACCCAATATTAGGTCCGAGGTTTTGCTGAAAAAATCACATTTTTCAGCAAATATCAATGTATTTGAAAATACTTTAGCTAAAACAGTTAACGAGTTTGTCATTAACGAGCTTGTTAAGCTAACGATGCTTTGATCAAATGCGCCCGGGATCTAATAGGGAGCATTAGGAGGTGTTGTCAAGTTGTAATTAATAGCAACCGGTCACATACTCCATATTAATCCCATACCAGTTTGCTTCGTTAGCTTTTTTTTTGGCAAATTTTGAAAATTACAAAATTTATATAAAAAAAAAATCTTCGTTTTCCGTAATCACCCTACTCAAATTCTTAAAATTATGTAAAACACACAAAATACAAGTAATTTACTTGTCTACATCATTAAAGAAAATACTAAATTAAAAAGTTCAAATAATTTCTTAACAAAACTATGTACTTGGATATTCTTGGGTAGTATATACTTGAAGATGCCCAGAAAATGCCACAATCATGAAACGCAGTCTTCCCGAAGCACCAAAAAAGGAGAGATGAGGAACAAATAATGACAAGACAAACGCCACACATGAAACTACAGTCGCATGAATGAAGAACAAAGAGAAACCGCCATGGAACGGTCAGCAGATAAACTACTGGAGGACTTGACCTGGTTTTATTTGTGCAAAACCTCACCTTTAATTCTGATGCAGCTGCAATTTACAAACATATATTCGGTCCACACAGGGGTGTTCTCTACCTTAACTATGAGACATTACAGTGAAGCACGTATAATTATAAGCACCATGATGAAACAGCAAAGGGTTCAATGTCGATCTGAAGCCAGCACATAAGAAAACCACATACAGTAGAACGTCGATAGTTCGAACACCGATGGCTCGTTTACCATGGCTAATTCGAACTCGTTTTTGAGTCCCTAGGAACTTTTTCCAAGAGAACAAATATTTGGGGAAATTTTTTCAATTTTTTATCATCAAATTGTAAGTTGAGTGTACTCATTAGAATCGCAATTCTAATGAGTACACTCAACATACAATTATTATATAGAAGATCAAAAATATTTCCCTTAATTATTCACCATTTGCTTTCTGACCTAGCGCCAGGATTAACCCTCAATGTCTCGAACTACTCATATCTCTAACAAATTTTCATGGTCCCAAAGAGGTTCGAGCCGTCGAAGTTCGGCTGTATACAAGCGCGATGAGCCTGACCACAGACTCCAGTGTATTGACTGACTTATCAAACGCCAAACTGCTGCTACACAAGATGGCCTTAATACATTAAACAGTACATGTATATTCAGCAATCATGTAAACACTACCAAGACTTAAACAAAACCAAGACTGTACCAATCTCTAGAGGCTCTCTGCTGAGGAACTAAACCGATTCTAAAAGGAACACATGACAACATAATGCAGTGCAATAGTAGGATAGCTACAAGCATGATTACGTTTTTAAAATCATTCTTGCAATGTTCACAATACAGTGCAGAGTTTATGAACAGTCGAGAAGTTAAAGGCATGATAATATTGCGTTCACTGTACAATAAAATGCAAACTGTATAGTTAGTCGGGAGGTTACAAACAAGATAACATTGCTTTTGTTTGTTTTTTGTTTGTTTGTTTTTTAGCTCACCTCAGGATGAGCTATAGTAGTCACTTTTCGTCCGTCGTCCATGCGTCCGTCCGTCCGTTAACATTTTCAAACGACTTCTCCTCTGAAACCCCTGAGCCAATTTTGCTCAAAATTCATGTGGAGCCTCCTTAGGTTGGGATTGCTAAAATGAACTCGGTCCATAGACCAAGATAGTCGCTATGTCCATATATGGTAAAAACCTTTAAAAATCTTCTTCTCCAGAACCGAGGAAGCCTTGGGGCTGAATCTTTGCATAAATCATCGGGGACGGGAGGTCTACCAAAATTGCTAAAATAACGGTCGTACATTGACATTTGACCTTTTTTACGCAAGGTCAAGTTTGCTTCCCTATGCATTTGCATAGAAAAAAATGTTGAGAATTTAAAATGACTTCTCCTCTGAAGCCTCTGGGCCAATGTTGCTCGAATTTCATTTGGAGCCTCCCCGGGGTAGGGAAATGAAAGATTGCAAAAATGGTTGCCATCCATTGACCGAGATGGCCGCCATGCCCATATATAATAAAAACCTTTAAAAATCTTCGTCTCCAAAATCGATGATGCCTTGTGGCTGAATCTTTGCATATATCATCGGGAACAAGAGGTCTTCCAAAGTTGTTAAAATAATTGTCGTAAATTGACATTTGACCGTTTTACGGCAAGGTCAAGTTTGCTTTCCGATGCATTTGTATGGGAAAAATAATGAGAATTTCAAACGACTTCTCCTCTGTAGCTCTTGTCCAATGTTGCTCAAATTTCATTTGGAGCCTCCCTGGGGCAGGGGAATGAAATATTGCTAAAATGATTGCCGTCCATTGACCATGATGGCCGCCATGCTCATATATGGTGAAAACCTTTAAAAAATCTTCTTCTCCAGAACCGAGGATGCCTTGTGGCTGAGTCTTTGCATAAATTATTAGGAATGGGAGGTCTACAGAAATAGCTAAAATAATGGTCGTACATTGACATTTATATACTGGTTAACCGCTTAGAGGACTAAGCCTGCCCAATAAACTTATGATTAGGTAAACTGACCGCGCTCGACATAACCCCATTGGGTTGACTGGGCGTTAAACCTCAACATAAACAAATTGGCATTTGACCTTTTTACGATGAGGTTAAGTTTGCTTTCCTACGGATTTGTATGGGAAAAAATGTTGAAAATTTCAAAATGACTTCTCCTCTAGAGCCTCTAAGCCAATGTTGTTCAAATTTCATTTGGAGCCTCCCTAGGGCAGGGAAATGAAAGATTGCTAAAATGGTTGCGGTCCATTGACCAAGATGGCCGTCATGCCCATGTATGGTAAAAACCTTTAAAAATCATTTTCTCCAGAACCAAGGATGCCTTGTCGCTGAATCCTTGCATAAAACAATGGGGACGAGAGATCTACCAAATTTGTCAAAATAATGGTCATACATTGACATCTGACCATTTTACAGCGAGGTCAAGTTTGCTTCCCTATGCATGTGTATGGGAAAAATGTTGAGAATTTCAAACGACCTCCTCTGGAGCCTCTTGGCCAGTGTTGCTCAAATTTTATTTGGAGCCTTCCTGGGGCAGGGGAATGAAATATTTCTAAAATAATTGCCGTCCATTGACCAAAATGGCGGCCATGCCCATATATGGTAAAAACCTTTCAAAATCTTGTTCTCCAGAGCTGGGGATGCCTTATGGCTGAATCTTTGCACAAATCATCAGGGACGGGAGGTCTGCCAAAGCTGCTAAAATAATGGTCGTACATTGACATTTGACCTTTTTATGGCTTCTGTATGCATTTGTATGGGCCCAATACATTTGTATGGAAAAAATGTTGATAATTTCAAATGACTTCTCCTCTGAAGCCTCTGGGTCGGTGTTGCTCAAATTTCATGTGGAGCCTCCTTGGGGCAGGAGAACGAAAGATTGCTAAAATGGGCATGGTCCAATGATCAAAAAATCCCATGCCCATATATAGTAAAAACCTTCAAAAATCTTCTTCTCCAGAACCAAATAAGCCCTGAGCACAAATTATGGGGGACAGGAGATCTACCAAAATTGCTAAAATGATGGTCCTATGTTGACGTTTGACCTTTTTACGGCAAGGTCAAATTTGCTTCCTCATGCATTTATATGGGCCATATACATTTATATTGGAAGTATAGAGGTGGCTTGTAGATTAACAGTAGCTAAAATCATTCTGATTGGAAATCTAAGATGGCCGACATTTTGTTTATGTTTATTATATTTCCCTGCCACTGTGCTGTTTACATGTATAAAATCATGATTCTTCAGAAACCACTCAGCTAATTTCCACCAAATTTCACATTGATCCTACTGTTGAAATGTAATTGATAGTTTATTCAAATGATCACGTTCCATTGACTGTGCCAGGCCCATGTATTCTTATTCAAAACTAGGAACTGCTCAAAAGATGATGTTTTCATTAGTTGCGATGATAGGATTGTAAAAACATTGCATAACATTTGCATATCTGCAGTGGCTATGTCACTCAAGTGAGCGAGCCGTGGCCCGTGCGCCTCTTGTTTTGTTGTTGTTGTTGATTTTTATTTCTGCAATGTTCACAAAACAATGTAAAAATTATTAATAATCGAGAGGTTACAAACTTGACAGCATAGCTGTTTATAATCATTTCTGGAATGTTTACGATACAATACAAATTTTATAAATAGTCAGGAGGTTATAAACATGACAACATCAGTGGCGTAGCCAAAACGGAACTTTTTTAAGCACACTTAGGAAACATCTTGAAAACTATGCCTAGAATCACTTCTAAAGTAAGGGACTTCTCTTAAAGGAAAGAATTTGCTCCCAGAGGGAGCAAATTCTTTCCTTTAAGAGCAGCCCCTATGGTAAAGAAGCAAAATATTTTATGTTAATGCTTCTTTATTAGCTCACCTGGAGCTTTGCTCCAGATCAACTTATGCCGTGGCCTGTTGTCCGTCGTTTGTCGTCCGTCCGTCCGTCGTTAGTTTTTCACATTTTCGACATCTCCTCCAGAATCGTAAGTCGAATTGAGCTGAAACTTGGTGGGAGGTATTGTGGCTACATGGAGATTCAGAATTGCTAAAATCGTTCCGTTCCAATATCCAAGATGGCCGCCACGGCAGCTTCAAACAACATCTCCTCCCAAACCATAAGTCGGATTGAGCCGAAACTTGATGGGTGGCATTGGAGTGACATAGAAATTCAGAGTTGTTGAAATTGTTCCGTTCCGATATCCAAGATGCCCGCCACGGCGGCCATCTTGCAAATCTTCAAACCACATTTGCTCGCGAACCCTACGACAGATTGAGCTCAAACTTGGTGGGAGGCATTGGGGCCACATGGAGATTTAGAAATGCTAAAATCATCTTGAAAATCTTCAAACCACATGTTCTCCTAAACCGTGTCCAATTTAGCCGAAACTTGATAGGAGGCATCGAAGCAACATAGAGTTTCAGAATTGCTAAAAGCGTTCCATTCCGATATCCAAGATGGCCGCCACTGCGGCCTTCTTGAAAATCTTCAAATGTCCTGCTCCCGAAGGGTGTCGGATTTAGTAGAAACTGGTGGGAGGCACTGGGGAGACATGGAGATTCAGAATTGCTAAAATTGTTCCATTCCGATATCCAAAGATGGCTGCCACGGTGGCCATCTTGAAATTCTTCAAACAACATTTCCTCCTCAACTGTAAACTGTAAGTTGGATGGAGCTCAAACTTGTGGGGAGGCATCGGAGCAACGTAGAGATCAAAATTGCTAAAATCATTCTGTTCTGACATCCAGGCCATCTTGAAAATGTTCAAACCACATCTGCTCCCGTAAGTTAAGTCTGAATGAGCCAAAACTTGGTGGGAGGCATTGGAGCGACATGGACATTCGGAATTGCTAAAATCATTTTGTAACGGTTTCCAAGATGGCCGCCACTATCACGCCCATCTTAAAAATCTTCAGATGTTATCTTCTCCTGAACAGTAAGTCTGATTGAGCCGAAACTTAGCAGAAGGCATCGAGACAACATGGAGATTTAGAATTGCTAAAATGGTTCCGTCTTGATAACCAAGCTGGCCACCATGGCAGCCATCTTGAAAACCTTCAAATCACATCTGCTACCGAACGGTAAATCGGATTGAGCTTAAACTTGATGGGAGGCATTGGGCTGTTATGGAGATGAGAATTGCTAAAATCGTTCCGTTCAGATATTCAGGATGGCCGCCATCTTGAAACCACATCTCCTTCCAAACCGTAAGTCAGATTAAGCCGAAACTTCATGGGAGGCATCAGGGTGACATGGAGATTCAGAATTGCTAAAATCATTCAGTTCCAATATCCAAGATGGAGGCCATGGTGGCAATCTCGAAACTCTTCAAATAACATCAGATTCTGTATTGCTGACGGCAATCTGATCTGATAGCCAAGTTGGCCACCATGGCAAAATGTAACATATCATGATCAGCCGAATCAAGGTGAGTGATTCCTAGCCCATTTGAGCCTCTAGTTATAAATATTTTTCTTACGCATGTTATGCACATGGTAATGTGCGTAACGAGTGCTACGCCTATGACATAACTTTTATTAATTATTTCTGCACTGCTTACAATGCAATTTAATGCAAATTTCGTCGATAGTAGGGCAGCTACAAACATAATAACCTTTTTAAAATCATTTCTGCATCGTTCACAATACAATGCAATACAAATAAAATCTAAAGGGTTGTCTTTGGATAAAAGAACACACAAACCAACGAAAATCGGAGTCTCGATTTTATTGAGACTCTTCATGTACAACGTTGTAGTCAGCGAGGCTGCATACCCCCACTAACAATCATTGAACCCATTCTGGTTACTTTGAAAATCGAATATCGCTTAAGCGATATTCGATTTTCAAAGTAGCCAGAATGGGTTCAATGATCCCAAAGGAAATAAAAATATAATCTGCATTATAGTCGGGAGGTTACAAATATATCATCTTTGTTGCTTTTGTTTTATTTGTTTTTGTTTTTTGTTATTGCTTTATTTTGTGGACTTTTTAAAAATAATTTCTGCAACGTTCACAATACATATTTTTTTCTCTACACAGATAAGATAAGACATGCACCAACTGAAACATATGCGCCATTTTGCTGATGGCGCGGCCCAAAAATACCCTTGGCATACAATACAAATTTTCATTATAACAGTCATAGTTTTAATTATGGTAGTGTAATGATAGCATTACTTTTTATTCAGTTCTGCAATGGTCACAATACAATGCAAATTTTATTAATAGTTTTTTTAATCAGTTCTGCAATAGTCACAATACAATGTAATTTTTTTAATAGTTGGGGGGGTTACAAACATGATAACTGTGCTGCATTCTGCCACAGAACATTGTTCGAGACATGAGTAGTTAGAGCCACTGAGGGTTAATCATGCTGCCAGATCAGGAAGCAAATAGCGATGATTTAGGTGTTTTTTGTTGTTGTTTTTTTGTGTTTTTTTTTTTTTTTTTTTTTTTTTTTTTTTTTTTGTTGTTTTTGTTGTTGTTGTTGTTGTTGTTTTTTCTTTGTTGTTGTTGTTTTTTGTTTTTTGTTTTGTTTGGTTTTTTTTTTCGATTTTCTACACAATAATTGTATGTTTAGTGTACTTATTAAAATCGCCTTGATGAGGCGGATCTAATGAGTACACACAACATACACAATTTCATACATAAATTTCCCTAAATGTTTGTTTACTTGAGCTATCGGAAGAATTTCGTAGGGACTCAAAAACGAGTTCGAATTAGCCATGGTAAACGAGCCATCGGTGTTCGAGCTATTGAGTTTGACTGTAGTCGGGAGGTTTCAAACATGATAACATTGCGTTTTAATCAGTTCTGCAATGGTCACAATACAATGTAAATTTCATTAATAGTCGGGAGGTTACAAGTACGATAACATTGCTTTCCGCAATGCATTTTTATGTAAATTTTCCGCAGGTTACTAACATGATAAAGTTGTTATTCTTAATCATTTCAATACAAATTCTATCATTTGTCGGTGGTTACAAGCATTATAACACTGTCCTTTAAAAGGCATTTCTGTACTGTTCACTATACAAGGCAATACAAATTTTATTAACAGTCGGGAGGATACAAAAATGATAGAGTTGCTTTTTTATTATTTAGATTATTTATGCACTATAACACAGTATAAATTTTATTAATAGTCTGGGCCCAGTTGTTCAAAGCATCGTTAGCTTAACGAGCTCTTTAAGGGTCATTTCGTTAACTGATTTAGCGGATTCAATATACAATATTCTGATATTTTTTGCTGAAAAAATGTGAGTAGCTTTTGCACTGCAAAAGCTACTCACATTTTTTCAGCAAAAAAATTCAGCATATTTGCGTGTCACTCGATGCAAATTTTAACGAATCGTTAACTAACGACATCGCTAGTTTTGAACAACTGGGCCCTGGAATTTACAAACATGATAAGATTGCTTTCTGATAATTTCTGTATTGTTCATAATACAACACAGTATAAATTATATTCATAGTCGGGTGGTTATAAACATGACAACATTGTTTTCTTAAAATTTATCAGTAGAAGGAAGGTTACAAACTCGATAGCATTACTTTATTTTAAATATTTCTGCACTAATCACAATATTATACAATACAAATTTTATCAATAGTCGACGGCATAAACATGATATCATTGCCTTTTTAATCTTTTCTACTCTTTTCACAATACAATGAATACAAATTTATCAAAACTCGGGAGGTTATAAACATGAAAACCTTGCTTTCCTTTAATCATTTCTACACTGTTCATACTACAATACACTACAATTTTTATTAATAGTCGGGAGGTTATAAGCATGATAACACTGCTTGTTTTAATCATTTCTACATTATTCACAGTACAATGTACCACAATTTTTATTGATAGTCGGGAGGTTACACACATGACAACATTATTGATTTTGATCATTTCTACATTATTCACAGTACAATGTACCACAATTTTTATTGATAGTCGGGAGGTTACACACATGACAACATTACTGGTTTTGATCATTTTTACACTATTCACAATACAATGTACCACAGTTTTTATCAATAGTCGGGAGGTTACATACATGATAACATTAGTTTGTTTGTTTTCTATTGTTGTTGTTGTTTTGTTTTGTTTTTTTGTTTTTTTGTTGTTGTTTTTTGTTTTTTTTTGTTGTTGTTTTTTTGTTGTTGTTGTTTTGTTTTTGCTTTTTTGTTGTTTGTTTGTTTGTTTTTTGTTGTTGTTTTTTTTTGTTTTTTTGTTTTTTTTTTTTTTTTGTTTTATAATTTCTACACTATTCACAATACAATGTAACAGTTTTTATTTATAGTCGAGAGGTTACACACATGATAACATTAGCTTTTTTTTATCCTTTCTGCACTATTCAAAATACAATGTCCCACAGTTTTAATCAGTAGTCGGAAGGTTACATACATAATAACATTAGTTGTTTTATCATTTCTACACTATCTCCAATACAATGTACCACAGTTTTTATTTATAGTCGAGAGGTTACACACATGATAACATTACTTGTATTAATAATTTCTGCACTGTTCAGACTACAGTAAAATTTTATTCGGATCGCAACGTCAGAAAACGTACCTGGACATGTGCGCCGAGTCAAGATTCAGATTCGCAGAGTCTGAACAGAATCTTCACTGGACGCATTTTGAATGAAAAGTTTCTTCATGCGGACAACCGTCGGAAAAATCTGCTCATACAGCGCGGATGTGCAGGCTGATTTGAGTCTTCCTTGGGCAAACATGTCCGAAGGTACGTTTTCTTACGTTGAGGTGCATTGATAGTTTGGAGATTATAAACATGACAACATTGGTTTTTGGGTCGATTGTTTACAATCCAGTGATAGTATAGAAACGCCCAAATTGTGTTTGGGTGGTTGTCCACTTGATTATCATTGACCAATGTAATCAAACCGCGCGTCCGACGAAATCTAGTTAACGGTTATTTACAACCGCGTTATTCTTGTCGCTGTGACGTCAGAATTCCGTTGAAAGAGGGTTATCTATAGTTCAAGACCATTTTCCCAGCCTACACTCAGAGACAATCGACCCATCAGTGCTGTCAGTACTTTGATTTATTCATTTTTACAATATTCTCGACTGACCTCAACGTTAGAAAATACACGGCATGTGCGCCAGTAGACGATTCGGATCTTCTGCACACACTCACGGTCTGCCCAGAGTATTCACTAGATGTTCTCAATAATTTAACATAGATAAGAAACCTTGGCCTCTTCAAGTGGACTGCGAAGACTAACCATACTGTGCGGGCTGATATAAGTCTTCGCCGGGTTGGTGAGGGGGGGGGGATGAGGTACGTCTTCTCATGGCGCAACACATTTGTTGAAAGTGCGAACAGCGAAGACCCTGGACTGTTCGTCCGGGCATTCGCTATTTGCATGTAACGATCACGACAGTCCCAAAATGACTTAAGACTATTGATGGGATGTTAATTTTTAAACATCATAATGTCAAACAAACGTATGCCATTATTTACCTCAACCTCATATATTTGATCAGTTATTTCTTCAGGCTTGGCACTCTGGGTAAAATATTCAGCAGACGACATACTGAAATATTTTTTTTTCTCATTTTATTTTCCCCAGAAAAAAAGGTTTTGACGTTTCGTGCAAATTGTCTCCATCGGAGACAATTTGCATGAAATATCAAATCCTGTTTTCCTATACTAGTCTAATTTGTCCTCTGCTGAAATTGTCCACAGAATGATAAAGATTCAGTACACGTTTTTATTTGTTTATAATCGCAAGATATATAATTACTTTTTCTAAGAAAAACAGAGGACGATCATCTCTGCTCATCGTGTGCTTTTAACCTTGCTTGTTATAGGGTTTCAAGTCAAACGTATATAAAATTACCTGTTAATATAAAGTTACATTTTTTAATTTCATCTGTAATATGGCGATTTGTAATCGCACACATAAAATCTTTACTCTTCAGCAAAGACGGTAAATAGAGTTTTTGAATTTATTGGTGAATTTCTCCAATAACTGATCAAATAAAAAGCACTGAACCCAAGAAAGTCGAACAAAAACTTTCAAGTCTAAATTTAGTAAAACTCACTTTCTCCTACACACGTTATATTCATATTTTGCATATCTTATTCATGGGGTTTAAATAATATACATCTCATGGTACACCCAGTATTTCAGTCTAAGTAACATTTTTAAGTACCGTATTTTTCCTTTTATTTTGACACTTTAACTCCTTTACCATACTTGTTCAAACAATTTTAAAACGTCAGTTTTACTAAGTCACTTTTACTGTCTGCTGGATTAGTGGCGAGCATCTTCGACCATACAGGGCCTGTCCCTTTGGCTCAAAATTTCATTTTTCATGGAAAAAATTTGGATAAATTTTGGATACTGTATTAACCCCTATTCGTACACCTAACCAATAGTCCTTTACTTTATACTTCTAAACTTTCAACAAATCCATTCATCACGAAAACACGCCTATATAATTTTGAACCCCTTAAACCCCGCTTTTATATAGTAAAACTGGGGTTTACAGGGGTAAACATTATTTTTCTTGTTTCTGCTCAAAAACATAGATTGTGGGTACTTGTTAGAACCGACTCGTCGAGGCGGTTCTAACGAGTACCCACAATCTATGTTTTGAGCAGAAATATGAAAAATATCAGATTTTTTTTATCTGAAAATTCTCACTTTTTGTGGTAAAATTTTCAGTATATTCGAATAGGCATGTTTTCGTAATGTTACTGGATGAGTGACAGTGTTAGACCCTGATCAGACGTTCTGTGGCGTATGATCTGGGTCTACACTGTTTGATCAAATCGCCCCCCCCCCCCCCCCCCCAACCCCCTAACACACACACACCCTCATAAGTTTTGAACCCTTTATAATACTGGATTCCTCACTGCCCTGATTTGGAGCCGCGTTCTGCGGCTTCTGATCTGGGTCTACACTGCTCACACAGAATACTTGGATACATATTATGATATGCGATATGCTGAACCAGACAAACAAAAAAAAAATCCATTTTAGTTGCGTATACACGCACTTAAATAAATAAATATATACTTAGTTAAGACACACTGTAGGCACTTTTTATACCTGAAATTTGTAAACAATTAATACACATGCCTGGCGTTTTGAGACTGTCATTGAGCTCGTCATGGACTTCTGACAAACTGTTAAGGTTGTCTATGACACTATCATGCAATGGTTGAGCAATTTTGCAAAGGAGTGTATTTGTACTGGCACGTTTGAATTACAGTATACTGGCTTTGGACTGGTATGATTCACGTTGGGTGTTGGTTTACACTTAGCACGGTATGGGCCAATTCAGCAGACGACAAATTGATGATATTTTTTTTTTTTTTTTTTTCCAGAAAACAAGATTTGATATTTCATGCAAATTGGAGACAATTTGCATGAAATGTCAAATTCTGTTTTCTGGGAAATTAACAATATTTCAAAATGTCGTCTGCTGATATTTTTACTCAGCATGCTAAGCCTTAATATCAGGAAGTTGTAAATGCTGAAACGGACTAGATAATGAATTGAATGAATGAAATATAAATAAAAAAAAAATAGGAATAGAAAGAAGATATAGGCCTCAGTTGTGGAAGTATTAAAATGGACATGGATTGGAAATTTAGTGTGTTCGTTTTTATCCTTGGAATTCCAGGTAATTTTAACTTCTATCACTCTCTGGGCAAATTCAGCAGACGACAAACTGATGTTATTTTTTCTTATTTTTACCAGAAAATAGGGATTTTACATTTCATACAAAATAATGGAGACAATTTGCATGAAATGTCAAATCCTGCTTTGGAGACAATTTGCATGAAATGTGAAATCCCATTTTCTGGGAAATTCATGCAAACTGAGACAATTTGCAGGAAAAGTCAAATCCCGTTTTCTTGGAAATATAAGAAAAGAAACACTTCAAAATGTCGTCTGCTGAAAATTTTACCCAGGGTGTTAAGTGTAGTTTATATTTTCTAGTCCTTTGCCATGTTTATCATCACTGAGACCATTCTTAGATTTTGGAAAATTTATTAGGGTCATTGATGATGCCTAACTGACTGATACCAGCTAGTCTGGCCCCCAGAAAAACTTAGTACTTAGCTGTTTTCAGTTTTGTGAGTTTGTTCATTGCTCCCAAGGGCCTTTTAGAATTCATTACACTGGTTTTTCTAACATTATTGATTTATTGATGCCTGTGTAAGAGTATTACAGGAATTGAATCAATCCTCAAATAGATCGCGAAAAAGTGCCTTCGAACATGTTCAAAAATGCGCGAATTAGGATCATCCTGCGCATGCGAAATGTATCATCCGGGCATTTGATCATTCATCTGGGCCTTCACTGATCGCATATGGCCTGACACACAATTTCACATGGCGCTTAAACTGTGTAATAGCTTATTTGCCCAAATGTTTACTTGTCCGTACAGCTCCTCAAATTTCTATAAGGTGTTAACCCTTCTCTTGCTGAACACGACATGCCCTGTCTTGACAAACAGTATAGATCCAGATCAGTTGGCTTACTAATCTGGATCTGCACTGTTTGTCATTAAATACGTGAATTTCTATCAAAAACACGGATCAAGTAATCTGAGTGGTTGGAAATTATAAGTGGGCGTGGCATCTTAATTTATTCAGCAAGGAAAGGGTTAATGTATCTCTAACTGCTGGATGAGTGGCAAACAGGGCGTCTGATCTGGTTCTACACTGTTTACTCATGCGTGTCAGTTCGAATACCTGGGGTAGCAAAGATAATCAAATAACTTTAAGGAACGTATCGCAATTCGATTCTTCGATTTTTGCAGATTTGTATTCACATGAGTATTTATTTTTGCGGGTAGCAATTTTCGCGAATGAAAGTACGATCGATTTAAGGAGATTTGATAAAGCTTGTATTTTTTGGCCATTTGTTACAAGGGAGACAATTTTGTGATTTCATATTTGTTTTCCTGCACACAAAGTCCCTTCTGTAAGGGATCTACTCTAAAAAGGATTTACTCTAAAAGTAAATAATTTGATCCCTTTTCTGAAAAGGGATCTACTCTAAAAATAAAGAATGTAAAGAATTCGCTCCCTTTTCTGAAAAGGAATCTAGTCTAAAAGTAAAGAATTTGAACCTTTTCTGAAAAGGGATCTACTCTAAAAGAAAAGAATTCGTCCCCAAAGGGGAGCAAATTCTTTACTTTTAAAGTAGATTCCTTTTTAGAAGGGATGCAAAACTATTTTGACAGAGTTGTTACCCTTGAAATTGTGGCCATTTCCCTTAAACAGGCTTACGGGTGTAAATATTGATATACATCTAGAAATAGCTTCGGGTATTGTTTTTGTTTTCTATATCTGTTTACAAAATAGCAATCAGTATAAAATGAAAATAAACATGGAATTATTTAGAGAGAGCGAGTGCCTGCGGCAGGGGTCTGGACAGTAACAATGAAGATAAATCGACACCTACCCAGTAAGCATTCTACATAAATCTATAGCGGGCCGTTATCGGCCCGTCAGGGTAGCTGACGGGCCGATAACGGCCCGCTATAGATTTATAAAGAATGTTAGCTGGGTACAGCACAGTGCAGGGAGAGCAGTTAGGAAAGCAAGTGAGAGAGAGCGACGCATATAACAGTGGTAGATGAGAGCGAGATATGTTGCAAAAATAAGGAGAGAAAACATAGCAATAGTGGAAGTGGGTGACGCCTATTGACAGCAATACCGATGAGAAAGCTGGGAATACAGCGATAGTGAGGAGAGAACGCCTATAGAAACAGCGGATAGAGAAAACGAAACATATAGCATATCATTGAGCAGAGAGCGACATTTGTAGCAAAAGTGAGAAGAGAACAACATATAGCACACTAGGAGTGGGTGACTCCCAGACTATAGCATTAGTGAGGAGAGAGCAAAGCCTATAGCAACAATTGAGAGAGAATTTTTTTATTGTGTTGGGGTTTAACGACACGTCAACCCTTGAGGGTCATTTTGTGTCGTCTCCCAGAGAAAGGGAGAAAAGAGATAGAAGAGAGAGTAGAGGAGATGAAAGAGAGGGACAGGGAAGAAAGAGGAACAGGAAAGAAAGTGAAGAAACAGAAGAAATAAAAACATTCCCCCTCTACCCTTACCCACTACAAGGATAGCAGGCCTTGCCCAACTGTAAGCCAATATCAGTTGGACGTCCCAGTGATGTAAGATACACAGCACCTTCGCACCACCCGACCACCCCGAATTGAGAGAGAAAGCGACACGTAATGCACCAGTGAGCAGAGAGCAACACCTGTGGCAGAAGTGAGGAGAGCACAATATTTGGAGAGAATGACACTTACAGTAATCAATTTTAAGAGGACAACGTCTGTGATAAACGTCTAGAGCAACAGTACGGAGAGAGCTACGCCAAACAAAGGAAGGAAGAAAGCGACGCTATATTACAAGAGCAAAAAGAAAATGCCTAAAGTAACAGTGCGGAAATAGATACGCCTATATCAACATGAGGAGAGCTAGATCTGCAGCCTATAGCAACAGAGTGAAGAGCGACATCCAAGTCTATTTGCAACAGTTAGGAGAGCGACATCTGTAGCCTATAGCAACAGAGTGACATCCGTAGCTTAGCTTATAGCAACAATGAGGAGAGTGACATCTGTAGCCTATGGCAACAGAGTGGAGAGCGACATCCTTAGCTGAAGTGTGAAGTGAACAATACTTAGCAACAGTGGGAAGAAAGTGGAGCCTATGGCTAAGATAGCAACGTCTAAGAAGGTAAGGAGTGACAAATGAAGGAAGAAAGCGACGCCTATAACAAGAGTGAAAAGAAAATGTCTGTAGCAACAATGCAGATAGCTATGCCTATATCAACACGAGGAGAGCTATATCTGCAGCCTATACCAACAGGGTGGAGAACGACATCCGAGGCTTACTGCAATAGTGAAGAGAGCGACAGCTGTAGCCTATAGCAATAAAGTGGAGAGCGACAGCTGTAGCTTATAGCAACAGTGAGGAGAGCGACATATATAGCCTATTGCAACAGAGCGGAGAGCGGCATATATTGCCTATAGCAACAGTGAGGAGAGCTATATCTGCAGCCTATACCAACAGGGTGGAGAGCGACATCCGAGGCTTATTGCAATAGTGAGGAGAACGACAGCTGTAGCCTATAGCAATAAAGTGGAGAGCGACAGCTGCAGCTTATAGCAACAGTGAGGAGAGCTACATATATAGCCTATAGCAACAGAGCGTAGAGCGACACAACGTAGCCTATAACAACAGTGAAGAGAGCCTATAGCAACAGAGTGGACCGATATCGATAGTTTATATCAACAGTGAGGAGAGCTACATCTGTAGCCTATAGTAACAGAGTGAAGGGCGACATCCGTACCTTATAGCAACAGTGAGGAGAGAGACATCTGTAACATAGCAACAGTAAGGAAAGCGACATCTATAGCTGAAGTGAGAAGAGAACAATATATAGCAACAGTGTGAAGAAAGTGGAGCCTGTGGCTAAACTAGCGACGTCTATAGCAGTCTATAACAAAAATTGTAATGAGATATCCATAGTTAATCTGAGAAAAAATCGATAGCTGTAGCGGCATTTATGAGAGTAACACCTGTGGCAAAGCTACGTGAAGACCAACGCCTCTACTAGAAATGAAGAAAAAAATACAGAGGAATACAGAGGAAAACGAGCGTCTATAACATCTTGAGATATTTACGTTTGTAGCAAAAGGGAGGCGAGAGCAACGCCTATAGCAAAAGTGGGGAGGACGCACGCATGTAGCAGCTGCGAGTAGAGTGACGCATATGGCAGCAGTGAGGAGAGGACAACTCCACAGGAACCATGGGAGTTGATCATACAGCAACTGCTAGGAAACAGCAATGTCTGCTGCAGTAAATGAAGATAGGAAGGGCGCCTGTACCAACAATGGCGACAGAGTGATTCCCATCACACCTGTTGCGACAATGGAGAGAAAATGCATATAGCAACAATGATAAAGGATGAGATAGCAACCCATGTGGCAGGAGTGAGGCAAAGGCAGCGCCTTTAACAATAGTGGAAAGAGAGCGAGGCTTTATAGCTTTATATAGCAACTGCAACAACTATATTAAGGAGTGAGCGACGCTAATCGCAGCAGCGACAAAAGAACGATGCCTGTGACAGCAGTTAGGAGAGAACATAGTGGGTTGGGGGCAGGAGACGCCCACAGCAACGGCGAAATGAGCGATGTCTATAACAGCAATGAGAAGAGAGCAACAAATGTAGCAACAATGGTTTGAGAGCAACGCACAGAGCGACAGTGATGAGAGAAGGACTCCTGTGGCAGTAGTGATGAGAAGTCAGTTCCTGTAGCAGCAGTGGAGGCAGAGGACGTACATAACAACTGTAAAAGAGAGTGACACCTATAACTGCACAGAAAAAAATCATCTATATTATTGCATAAAAAGCAGTGCCGCACGTTATTAACAGCCGTGCATTAATCGGCGAAAATTAAGTATTAACAAGGCAATTCATGCGCTCTTAATGCACGGCTACGCAACTTTCAATATGCCTGTACCGGGCCACATAATTGCTGCCGTCACGAGAAGTGTAGTGCCCGGCCCTTGAACGAGCATAGTCCGTGGAAATTGCGTTCGCGAGACATCAGTGAAATGGCGAAACAAAATAGTGCAAAAATAACGCGAAATGTAGCAAATGTTTTTAATTTTTGTACAATAATAGCGATCGAACATGGTTTTTCAATGCATTAACATTCGCCAGGTCCCTTGGGAGATGTTGAAAACCGCGGCCTTCGGCCTCGGTTTTCAACACCTCCCACGGGAGTTGGGAGAGGGCGACGCCTCTATCGATGTGATGTGCGAACGATGTCCATGGCACCAGTGTAGAGAGGGCAGTCTTGTTACATCAAATGGGAGAGAACGACTACTAAACCTATTGTGATGAGACTGGACACCTGCAGTGAGAGCAATGCCTATAGCCACAGTGGGGAGGGAACGGCGCTCTATAGCAGTTGTAAGGAGAGAGCAGCGACTGTGACAGTATTAAAGAAAGAAACAAAAATAGTAATTGTTGCAGTGGGGAGAGAGAACAAGTGGGTGAGATAGTGGTGACTATAGCGACAGTGATAGGAGAAAGAAGCATGCGACAACAGTTACGAGTGGGCAGCGCCAATAGCGATGCCTATTGTAGTTCTGAAGAGAGCAACAACAGCGAAGCGATAACAACGCCTGTAACAACTGTGAGGAGGCAGCGAAAATATAATGGTTATTATGACAGCGATACGTTGCTGGAAGCATTGAGAAGAGTGCCACGTCTTGTAGCATTTGTAAGAAGAGTGCGACCGTGGAATGCGACGATAGTGTTTACACAGAGCAACACATATAGCAGCAGTTGGGAGAGGCCGACGCTTATAGCAACCATGAAAACAGTGGCGTCTACTCAGTAGTGCAGAGAGTAACGCCTATCATAGCACCATGCAAAAAGTTAAACACATAGAATTACAGTAGTGAAATGCGAGCGTTTTGTACTGCGATGTCTATATAGATTGTTCAAACTTGTATCGACTAAATCCTTTAACCCTTGTCCTGCTGAATAAATTAAGATGCCACACCCACTTCTAAATTTCAGCCAATCAGGTTACTTGATCCAGATTGTTGTTAGAAATTTGCATACTTGATGGCAAACAGTGCAGATCCAGATCAGTTGGCTTCTTCAGAAGCCAACTGATCTGGATCTACACTGTTTGCAAAACAGGATATATCCGGGTTCAGCAGGACAAGGGTTAAGCAGTTCATGTCGGGGCCATTTCTTATTGTAGCCACAGTGGGACGCAGTGTGTGAATTATTTACGACTTGTGATATTTTGCTTAGGTAATAATAAACTATCTTTTGCAGCCTATAGGCGTGGGATATCATTAGATGATTTTACAATTTTCCTCCAGTAAATGGATATCCATCAAGATTTATGCAGGATGAATTTAACACCAATGAGGAAAATTGCATCCCTACCTTAAAATGGAACAAAATGCATAGCTCCAGATAAGAGGGGTATCCACCCAATAGCTTTTTTCTTATTTGTCCACTGAAACACATGTTGTGGGTACTCATTAGAAGCGCCTCTCCGAGGCGCTTCTAATGTGTACCCACAACATATGTTTTTGTGAAGAAATAAGGAAACTAACAATACAGCTTTTCGGTTGAAAAAAAGGCGCCTTATCCGTAGCCATGAGAACGTAGAGATACACAATATCTAGTACCTAAATACTTATTTTTCAAGATGAACAAAAAAAACGGACTTCCAATATGAAAAAAAGGACCTTTGGAAATATGCAGACACCAGAAATGATTTTCTTAAATAACACGGAAAAGCAGACCGATCAGTACCTTCGTTGCTTGCAAATGTAATCGGACCTTAAGGAGAATGAATAAACTTTTAGGGGAAGGGACTATGTCAAATTGTTTTTGGCCGTCTCGTCTACTGTAAACGAAGGAATTTGCTCCAATGCCTCAAGATGTTTTAGCGGGAGAGCACACCATTCTATTCACCCCTACTATAGTACCTAACTGTTATCTAACATAGCACTTTTGAATCTCAAGTGGGGTTGGTATCAAGGTCTCATACATGATTTGAAATCAATGCCTTGTTTTGTTGCTTTGATATGGCTCAGATATGTCTAGTTAGTAACAATGACTAAAGGAACTAGATACACTTTGTCCGTCATTTTATTTTACATGGGGGACAATTTTTGTGACTTCCTGTTTGCTTTCCTGCATACTATACCCTTCTGAAAAGGGGACCAGCTGTGAAAGAAAAGAGTTAATCTATTATGGAAGGGAGACAAACAACTGTAAAAGGAAAGAGTTAATCCATTAAGGAATGGGGTAAACAATTTTGACTGTTATTCCTCTAATCACAACTGCAGTAGACGACACTTTGAATGATTTTATTTATGTATTATTATTATTATTATTATTATTATTATTATTATTATTATTATATTTTTTTCAGAGAAAATAAGGCTTGATATTTCATGTGAATCGTCTGCCTAGCAGACGATTCAGTGAAATGCCGTCCTATTTTTTCTGAAAAGTTCACAAATCACAATGTCGTCTGCCGTATTACATTTGTATTACTAGCTCTTTAAAGTTAAAATGTTTCATGTGATATTGGTATCATATGTCAGATATGAGAGATGTCAAGGTTTCAAAACCTTACGCATTACTGTTGTCGAGTCCATCAAGGTCTCGAATATGATGGTATAGATGAGCCATAACGTATGAAGGGTACTTTATGAAGTGTGCTACCAGCGGAGACTCGGATCAGCCTGTGCATCCGCGCAGCCTGATCAAAGTCTTCGCTATTCTCATGACGAAGTCGTAGGTCCTGCTAACCACAAAATACTAACAGATTGTCCAGCGAAGGCAACGATCAGATAGCCTGGATACACAGGCTGCTCTGAGTCTTCACGGGACGCATATGGCGTAAGGTACATTTCTTTTTCAAGTTGTGGCTCAAAATATTCATTCATTTCTCGGTATTATGTTTCTCAAATTATACGGGCGGTATCAGGGTCTAAAGAGGATTGAGTACACTTGATATAGATAGGTTTTCCGCCATTCGTTACAAGGATGTCAACTTTTGGGAATTTTTTTTCGGTTTCCCGCCACAAAATCCCACCCTTGCCTTGCTGAATACATTAAGATGCCACGACCACTTCTAATTTTCAGCTTCCTTGATCCGGGTTTTTGATAGAAATTCACATATTTAATGACAAACAATCCAGATCAGTTGGCTTCTTCAGAAGCCAACTGATCAGGATCTGCACTGTTTGCTAAGACAGGGCATATCGTGTTCAGCAAGAGAAGGGCTAAAAGGAAATCATTTACTTCCCTTCTTATTATTAAGTCACGCAGGCTCGGTCATAGGCAGAATAAAGATATCAAACAATATTGCGCTTTAATGGCTCATGTGGGCAGCGCCAAGGTCCTAGATGGTCAGCCATGTCTTGATTGTACGTATATTTTCAAGCTTGTACAGTGGATATGTCCGTTCGTTCGTTTTTCCTCTCGGTAATTCCTTAACTTCATCTTAACTAATGTATTAATTATGAGCGGTAGCTAGTAGACACATCATCAACATTTAATTACTGAAAGTCTCAAATATGTGGGGCATTAAGACTTACATGTACGGCTGGGCGTCTATAGTATTGCTTTAATTCTTTCGGCGCCAAATTTCAGAAGACATTTGTTGTCTGTTTTTTGTTTGTTTTGTGTGTGTGTGTGTGTGTGTGTGTGTGTGTGTGTGTGTGTGTGTGTGTGTGTGTGTGTGTGTGTGTGTGTGTGTGTGTGTGTGTTGTTTTTTGTTGTTGTTTTTTTTGTTTTGTTTTTTGTTTTTTTTATTTTGTTTTGTTTTATTTTATTTTATTTTAACAAACTATCGTTTGGAAAGACGTTTATATGCAAAGTTGAAAGACTGAATATCAAACAGCGTATATCCAGATGAGACGGCTCATTGAGCCGTCTCATCTGGATCTATGCTGTTTGCAAAAGCCTATTGTTATCGCCTGTGGCAGTGAAAGAGTTAAAGTTTTAAGGGTATCGAGATTTCAAAAATGCTTAGCAAGTATACCTTTCATGGTTTATGACGAGACATTAGACTGAAAAAACTCTCCGTACACTATATATTGGATGAATCCGATTTCAATTTTAGACATGCCAGGTTGTGATGTTTAGATATTCCCAGAGAAAAATGGCTAGACTATTTGCAGACAGTGAAGACCTTACCAGACGCCGCATTTGCGGTGTCTGATCTGGGTCTGCTCTGTTTGTCAATCATCCTTTTGTGGGGTCTTCAGACTATATCACAACGGGTTAAGCAAAAGGTATGAAATAGATAACTCGTTCGCACAAAGTACTAAGTACTGCGAACGAGATACTAAGTAGCTAAGTAGCTAAGAGTTACTAATTCGTGACTATTAAAGTAGCTCCTGTGCATGATTTGATATCTCGTGCTCATGACTTACTTAGTCGAGCGCACGATTTAGTAAATCGAGCGCACGACTGCGCTTGTTACTGATAAAAATAATAAAATGTGTGTTCTTAAATAGCCCCACACATCCATCACTTTTAATAACTGACGTTACTTTAATATATACTCAAAAGCAATAAAAAGTATACAGTTACGAGTTTTGAGTACCGGCTCGTGTTATACTTTTTTCGTTAAAATGTTTTCATGGTCATTTTTGTCGAACGTCTGTCTTTGAAAGTTACAAAGGTAATTCTTTCGCAGTCATACATTATGGAGGTATGAGCCCTTTATTAAAACAGCATTTCAAGTCATAACTCGCTTTGTATAAAACAAATGTCATTTTACTTTTCATCAATGTCTTGCACAAATGTTTGTGAGTAAACCCACAACGTTATTTAATTCGAAATTTCCATCAAATGACATCAAGCTGAATTTTAATTTCTTCCCGTCTCAAATTATCTCCCTTTGAATGAAAAATATATGGAATTTAAAGAATCTATATCTGAAGTGGCGTTGGTCGTTTTCACTTGAATTTTTTCAAAAAAAAAGGTGTTGCTTGGCTTAGCCTCCTTGTACCACTTACAGATGAACTCCTAAAACCGTTTATTTAACAGAACAATGTCAATTAATGTCCCATAGAAATTCAGTGCATTCCGTCAGAAGAGGAACGAATATGTCAAAAACGTCATGTCCTTGGTACAGAAATTTGACAGTGTACTCTGTTATGTATTTGAAGTTCTTTGATAGAATTTCCTGAAAATTATGCGTAAATGATTGTTCTTAACTATAATATCAACGATTAATGTACATAAGTAAAACTCAGGTGACAAATAAAAAAAAAATAGTTGCCTGTATATAATTTTTGCCTCTCAGTATACTTAAAATACAGAATCACAAAATTTAACACAATTAGTGGAACCAGGATGAAACTTTGTCTCCAAACTACCTGTCCCATCAATTTCTGCATAATTTACTGTCATTCTTGCAATGCAGAAATCATGACTAATAATAATAATAATAATAATAATAATAATAATAACTACAACAAAATACAGGAGAAAACGTTGTATTTTGTCGTCGATTAACGAGAGGCTGTGTTTTGAATTGTTCTGTATTTAATAAACCTTCTGACGGAACACAAATCTGAAAAAGTAACCCAAGTGAACTAACTGACAGGAGCTTTTTAATAATACATTGCGTGTGTTGAACTCTCTTTTTTGTTCAACCATGTTCGTATTGTAGCATTTGTGTTGAAAAGTTTACTCGTTAGTAATACAGATACTATTGATAACAAACCTTTGACAATTAACACTTAGCGTGCTGGGTAAAAAAACCAAAAAAACAGCAGAATACAAGTTGAAACATTTTTCTTATTTTTCCCAGAAAATAACTTCTGGCATTTCATGCAAATTGTCTCTAAATGAGAAGGAGACAATTTGCATAATATGTCGAATCCTATTTTCTTGGAAAAATAAGAAAATATCGTTAATTTGTCGTCAACTGAATTAGCACAGAAAGTGGTAATATGAAAAGATCAGTCAGCGCATTTGCACAGTCTGATCAGAGCCTTTGTTTTCATTAATATGTTCTAAGCCTCCGTTAATGACCCCTGAAGGGCACAAAAAGCCCTTAAATATCAGTTTCAAACTGAGTATGCTCGAACAAATGTGGGGATTCAGTGCCCAAAAATCTTTTCTCGTGGCGTTGAAAAATGTCAGTCTTACGTCTGCTTGAATTACGAATTTAAAACCAAAAAGTTAATCCTTAAAGCGGCACACAAAATTTCTAGCAGACGAAATTCTATTTTTTTTTTCCATAGAAAATAAGT